>CM076572.1:412942802-413512144 GCA_034641835.2 Pinus albicaulis
GTCAAGGCACCATTACTCTGTATTAATTGAACTAATTAACCCTTCTTACACTCCACCTCCTCATTCTTCTATAAATACTGCTATGAAAGATAGTATAGAGGTTGGTCTCTGGATATTTTTTGCATGTAAATAGCTTTTGAAGCTATTGTAGCTCTGTTTTTAATTGAAGACACATAAGCTGAGATGAGAAGTTTGAAGCTGTAGAGACCCACTAGACTGGAAGAGTGTAACTGGTTTGAACATCAAATACAAATAGCTGATTTATGGGATCCTGGTCTATGTCAATGGTGATGTGTTTCTCACAGTAAATTGCTATTTTCTTTTTGTTTCCATTATGTACACTTTTCTCTGATAAATAACAACAAATATAGATTACGATTTACTTCTGAAGTACCCTAAATCTCACTGAAAATCTTTATCCTTTATGTTTTCTGTTGATTTTTTATTTAAAGATAATTCAATAGAGTATAACCAGTGAAGTGTTGGCAAGCCCATGTTTCCTGAGTGCAACTTGAGATATTGTTTTTGAATGTTCTTGATAAGTTTGCTAATTAAAGATTGAGCTAGAGAAGTCTATGGTTAGCCCTGTCCTCTAGTTTCTTCTCCAACAGCTGCTTTGAAAAGTTCCCTTAAGAGTATGTTAAAAGCAGTATAGTTTCAAAGTACTTACATGATCTTAGACTAATTTTTGTGTTTATCATGAATTTTTTCCCTTTGAATATGCTGAAAGCAGGCTAAGTTAAAATTTTTTACTTTATCTTAAGCTATTCTGTGTGTTTTAAATATTTTTCTCTTGAAAGTACATCAAAAGTAGGCTAGTTTAAAAGTACTTACCTGATCTTAGATTAATTTTATGTTTTTCCTTAAGTGCATGCCAAAAGTAGGATAGTTTCAAAGTACTTACTTGATCTTAGGCTGCTCTTTGTTTCTTCATCTGTTTGATTTCCCTCACTCCATTTCTTAGTATTTCATTGCATAAAATAAACTTAAAGAGATCCTTTGACATAGATGACTTGCCCCATGGACCACTCTTGAACCTTGTTGTTTCAATTAAACCCTATTTGACTCCATAGCCCAATGGATTGATGTTTCTCTTTGCCTATCTTATCAGTTGAACCATTCCTTCACCTACTCACACCTTCACCCTTCATATAAACTTCCTTCATCTTCGTTATATCCTTGCCCAACCAAACAAAACAACAACCCTTGTTCTTCATAACTAGCCTAATATCATATCACAAAACTTAAATATCATATCTTTGAACTCATATATAGAGAGATACCTCTCTGAATCTAGGATGGCTAGGTCCTCAGATTCCAAAGTGGTTTTGATGTAGGCTCTACAACATTTGTACTTTCCAACCTTGAAAACTATGGAGTCCCAACATACTGGCGACCATACTGGGGATTTCTGAGTAAAATCCTTAAAACAAAACACTCAGTATTCAGTTCAGTATAAGTATCTTTCTTCAAGCACTACCAAGCATGTTGGTAATCATGATAGGACTTGTCTGAATCAGTGGAAATCTAAGTACTTCTTAGGATTCTTACAGACCCTTATCAAACCTTAAAGAAATCAGCTAAGAAAGCCACAGAGTAAACTCTATTTGTCTCATCACCATAGCTAAGTGTTGAAACATATTTAGGACACTCTCATAAACCACATGATTGTAAAAACTCAGAAAACCAAAAAATATTTCAGATTGGTATTCAAACCTATTAATCGTGGTGGACCATAAAAAATTTTACCTTCTAAAGCTAAAAATTTCCACCTGGTGACTCCAAAATCCTGAATAGACCTAAAGACTCCACTGGGAAACCCATTTATATCATAAACATCATACAAACTCAGCTTAAGAAACTTTGATGATTAATTTTTCTTGTTAAAAGATCAGTTAGTCTAACAAGCATTGTCATATTTAGGTAAACTTTCCTTATCATTAGGTCTAAAAAGCTAGCATAGTGGCTTCTAGAAGAGTTCATACTAGAGCCTATCCTGACCCAAACCCTCCTAAGATAGTTGATAATCTGGAAAGTATACTTAGGAAATATCCTAAGGCTAAAACTTCAAGTGTTCTTAGGCCAGTCCATAGAGCTAATTCTGTTCCTCAAAACCTTACAACTCTACAAGATTCAGAAGTTGACTTAAGAAACCCATTCAGAACTAGGTCACTTGATGATATAGATCAGATATATTTTGAATCTCCACCTTCATCCCAAGATAGAGGTGAACATCCTAGTAGCAGAGAAACTACTCTTTCTGATTTCCATTTTATTCATAATTTTGGTTTCTCTCATCCTAGATCTGCTCAACAGTGTCTTGCTGATCCATCCACTTCTATTATCCATACACCCACTTTTCAGACCACCCCATTCCATAAAACCTTTCCCATTTTACATCCTCCACCTGTAAACCCTCCATTTTTCCCACAACCTCCTATCATGGAAACATGGTATGCCCCTCTAGTCCTTCCTTTACCTTTAGTCAATCTGCCACAGGAGTATCAGTCCAAGATACCATTATACGATGCCAGTGGTGCTACTACTACTTCACAACATGTGGACAAGATGAATGACTATTTTGATATAAATGAGATTGATGATGAAACCGTCAAACTCAGATTGTTTGCTCAAAGTTTAGGGGGAGAAGCAGGAAAGTGGTTTAAAAGCTTAACCCCTAATAGTATTAATGACCTCCAAGCCCTCTATCAGTCATTCCTAAACAAATGAGAAGTCAGGAAAAACCCTCTCCAAATACTTTCAAACTATAATAACCTTAAAAGAAGCACTGGGTAAAGTGTTCAAAATTATTGCACTAGGTTCAATAGTGTTTATAATGCCCTACCCCTAGAATTTAAACCTCCACAAGGCTCATCTTTGGCCAAATTTCCTGAAGGATTTGACCCTGAAATGGCATACCAGCTAAGAGAAAGAGACACCTTGATTTTAGAAGACATGTAGAAAGGAGCTCTTGCTGTGGAAGTGAATCTGATTGAGAAAAGAGCTAGGATGAAGAATGAGAAGAAAGTATCATTTAGGGAGGAAAGTTCACCCTCCACATCTAGCTCAAAAATGGAAAGAATGATGGAGGAAATGATGAAGAAGATGAGCATACTTGAGAGAGCACAATCTAGAGAAAACTAATCAACTCCTCAAAATAGAAATCAATCTCAAAATCAGAATCAGAACTTTAGGAGAAATCAACCTCAAAACATACAAAGAGAGGATGATCAACAGATCAGACCTCCATTCAAATAAAATTATGTTAATGAGGATGAAGAAACCAATGAACAAATAGAGGATGACAAAAAGAATATGTTGGGAGTAAGTAATGAGGATTCTGATCTCATTTATAAAAGAAAACAAGGTCTATATACGCCTTATGATGATAGAAGTCCACCAAATGATTATTATAAACAATACTCTAAAAATTCCATCATAGGATCACCTAAAAAATATGACCTCGGAAGTAAAAAGAATCAAGAAACTCCCAAGAACAAAACCTCTGATAAATCTGTTAAAAATAGCCCTGAAAATACACCCAAAAAGATAGTTGAAAATCACACAACAGTGGCTGTAAATTCTGATTTAAACAAAAGACAAAACACTCAATCCAATGAAAAATAGAGTGTTAACCCCAGTAGCACTAGCACCTCAGCTAATGCTCCTAAAAAAACCATTATAACTACTATAAATAACAAAAATCAGCAAGCTAGTTTTGCTGATGAAATAGTGACTAAAAAGGCTTAACTAAACATGTTAAAAAAGCAAATTCCTTTCAGCCAATAGAGTGAAATATCAAAAATCAAAATATTTGTCCCTCTTACATAATTAGTCACTCAAAATGTATAAAGAAGTCAGATTTTGAAGGCTTTGAACATAGAATATGTTCATGATACAGTCAACTTAAATGATGACACCCTAGAACTAATTTTTGGACCAAAATTTGAAGGGGAATTTCAAGAAGGAACCACCCCTCCATTCTACATCAGCTTAAACATTCATGACAATATCTTGCACAATTCCATGCTCGATTCAGGAGCATCGCACAACCTCATGCCCAAGGTGATAATGGAAAAATTAGGCTTAGAGGTAACTAGACCATACAAAGATTTATATTCCTTTGATTCAAGTAGGGTGAGATGCCTAGGCCTAATAAAGGATCTGTGTGTTAACTTAGCCCAAAGACCAGCCAAGAGTTTAGTGATGGAGATTGTAGTGGCTGATATACCCCCAAAATATGGCATGCTCCTTTCAAGATCATGGGGTGCTAAGTTACAAGGCACGATGCAGATGGATATGACTTATGCCACCATCCCTGTTTTCATTCAACCTAGAAGACTCTATAGGGAAACACACATGAAATACATGGTGAGTAACCAAGAATTACCAGAGAATTATCCTCTCTAATCCATCCACACTGACCTTGACTCTTTCATTCTTTTTAATGATGATATTCATAGAGAGCAAGACCTAATTAATAAAAAAACATCAAATGCTGTAATCACTTCACATTCAATCATAGTTGCAGTCATGGATGAAGAGGAAAATAGAGAGGAAATTAAAAAATAGTCTACTGATTTAGAAATCCACAGCAAAAAGATTAGAGGTCTTGAGGTCCAAAACAGTCATAAAATTAATGCAGATCATGAAAATCAAGAAGTAAAACCTCAAAACATGGGAAAACTTGAGGAACAAAATTCAGGAAAATTTAGTGTAGACCCTTGTACAGAACAAAATGATAAAGAAGACAAAGAGGACAACAATGAAATAAATCTCAAATCTGAAAACAGTCCCCTTTGGAACATGAATTTTGATGGGTCTTGCACTAGAAATGATGCAGGGGTAGGCATATGGTTACACAACACTCAAAACAATCATGCTGAGGGGCATTCCCATAGATTAAACTTTCAATGTACTAACAACATAGCAGAGTATGAAGCTCTCCTCTTAGGCCTGCATTTATTGAAAATTTAGGGGCCAAAAGGATAAAATTTTGTGGGGATTCTGAGTTGATTATTAGGCAAATAAATGGGGAATATAGTGCTAAACATCCCAAACTTAGAGCCTATATGATGCCATGGAATTGTTAAGAACTTTTGATGAATTCCAACTTACCTTTGTTCCAAGAAACCAAAATGTCCTCGCCAATGGTTTAGCCCTTGTTTCTAGAACATGTCTTACACCTTATGAAACCAAGCAATGCACCACCCAAGTCAAATTTAGACCAGCTATTCCGGACAATGAAAGATAATGGCAATTTTTTGAGGGAGATAAACAAATAGAAGACTTATTACAATCCAAAAATGAATTTGAGACATAAAACTCAGATTCAGATGATGATAAAGACTATCCTATTGAAGAAAATCCACTTGTTGAAGAAGAAAAGTATCCCAAGATTGCTGAAATAAATCTATTAACCTATGAACCCAATCATAAAACAAAGAATAACACAGATTTAGAAAACGAAGACTTAGAAGTGCTGCAATCTAAATACCAAAGCTTGCCAAAAGGGCGGGTCCCCTTAGAAGAACTATTTGATTTGAATGATGTGGCCAAAAAGCCGAAACTGCAACCCATAGAATTTGAAGTGCAAGAATGCAATATAGGCAGTGAGGAAAAGCTCAAAATAATCAAAATATCTAAAACATTGCCTGCTCACATTAAACTAAAATACATTGAGCTCTTTTCGGAATTCTCTGATGTTTTTTCATGGAGCTATGAATATCTGAAATCATATGATACATAAATAATTTGTTAGGTAAACATGACTCGGGGTAGAGTCAATGTTGACTAGGGTAAATAGTAGTGGTTTTGGGGCACATGGTTTTGTGCACCCATGGTTTTGGCCCATGGTATTGCATGTAATGGAGCCTATAAGAGGCTGGGAATACTTCATTGTAATGTAGGCCTGGAGGTGAGCGGTGAAGGCTCACTTGGCTAAATTGGCCAGGGTTTTGGCCATTGGTTAATGAAATTTCATTGGTTGGGTTTTTCCCCGGATTTGGGGTTTTCCTAGTTAAACACTGTGTTTATGTTTATGTGATTTGTTGCTAGGTTTTGTATGTGTATTGTTCTCTCAGTAAATATTTTATTTCTGCAGTAATTTCCTAAAAAATGGTATTAGAGCCAAATGTTTGGCTTCAGAGAGACGCTTTTGTTGCCAAGCATTTTATTGGGCTATGAAAGGAGACATGATTTGTTATGGAGATATGCAGATCTAGATTCTTCTCACTGAAGGTGAGTTCAAAACATACATCGAAATTGTTTCCCATGGTGAATGTTGGAAGCATCGGATCGGTGGGGAAAACAAGCAACGAAGTTGAGAAGATATTCTCCTAACGTTTAGATCTACGCCAAAGAAATCAATCGGGCATATGTTGGTAGCAAGGATTTGACCATAAATTATGATAGAAGCACATGTGGTATACCGACACCAGGGTTTATGAGCAGGAGAGGAATATTTCCATCAAGGAAGTGCCCATGTCTCTCGTTTTGGAGGACAACAATGCCAAGTCTTATCTCTGCAATATTATGGATACCCCAGGCCATGTTAACTTTTCTGACGAGATGATGGCAGCCCTCAGACTCGCAGACAGGGCCGTCTTTGTCGTTGACACTGCCGACGGCGTTATGGTAAATACAGAGAGGGATATTAGCCATGCTATCTAGGAAAGGCTTCCAATAGTAGTTGTTATCAGCAAGGTGGACAGGCTGATAACAGATGCTTATCACAAATTGAAGCATACACTAGAAGAAATCAATAACTTGATTACTACGTTTTAAACTGGAGCAGGGGGGTCTCAGTTGGTTGATCCTGCAATTGGGAATGTCTATTTTGCGAGTGAATCTCTCCATGGAATTCTGCTCGTTTTGCAACCCGCCTTTGGGGGGACTTGTATTTTTCAACTAGATTCTAGGACTTTTAAAAGGAGGTACCAACTAATTCCCCGAGTGTCCGCTATTGTGTTGCCGAAGATGGACGATAGTTAGTATGATGAATTCGAGAACTATATTGGTCCTAAGATCGAATCTGATGAGGAGTCGGAGCAGGATGAAGAACAGGATGATGTGTGCATGCACGACCATGACGAAGAAGATGCAAATGAGGATGGAGACGCCGCCTGGCTCGCTCTCACCCACGGCCCTCTCGACCACCACAATCAACAAGCCCCCGACGATGATGACGACGTTGACATGGAAGGCCAAGTGGTTCTTGTAGAGGACAAGAAATACTATCCAACTACAGAGGAAGTCTATGGTGAGGGAGTCGAAACTCTGGTCATGGAGGAGGATGCCCAGCCTTTAGAGCAGCCCATTGTCAAACTCATCATATCGCGACATTTGATGTTAGCAGTGAGATTTTCTTTGTGGCAGGTTATTAGTGGGCCATGTCAAAGAGGAATATTGTGGTTGAGGGTGGAGAAGAGGAGCTTCACTAAGCAACCAGGAAGAAAATTAGAATGGACCAGCAAAAGCGTAGAGCGCAGATTTATATACAACTATGATGTCCTCTTTGGAGAGGACATCATGAATTAATGTAGAAAATGAGAGAGGATACGAGCACGTGGATAAATTAATTGATGAACCATGTATCTGAAGAGAACTCCTAGAGGACTGGCAGTTATAGAGGTTAGTGACCCATGTAATTCAGTAGATGGGTTCTTTTTATATGGACATTGTTTTCATATGAACAAAGACAACAACAATGAAACAAAAAAATATATATTATAATGGAGTTAATTTTTATTACATGTAAATGGGCATACTACTGTAAGACCTGGTATGGCATGCGTACCCCTGGATAATCACTGGTAAAGTCTGGGTTAGGCCTAGGTGATAGGGGGGATGTCAAGTTTACAATTACCCTGGGTAAAAAATTTGAGGGGGGAAGAGCTAGAGTGAGCGAGGTTGTCTCACTTAGTAGGTTTGGCTGGATTTAGTCAAGAAACCCCAAGTCAAGTTTAAAGGGGGAATTGTTAGGTAAACATGACTCGGGGTAGAGTCAATGTTGACTAGGGTAAATAGTATTGGTTTTGGGGCACATGGTTTTGTGAACCCATGGTTTTGGCCCATGGTATTGCATGTAATGGAGCCTATAAGAGGCTGGGAATACTTCATTGTAATGTAGGCCTGGAGGTGAGTGATGAAGGCTCACTTGGCTGGATTGGCCAGGGTTTTGGCCAATGGTTAATGAAATTTCATTGGTTGGGTTTTTCCCCAGATTTGGGGTTTTCCCGGTTAAACATTGTTTTTATGTTTATGTGATTTGTTGCTGGGTTTTTTATGTGTATTATTCTCTTGGTAAATATTTTATTTCTGCAGTAATTTCCTAACATAATTCAGCATAAGATACCCCTCAAAGAAAACCAGAAACCTTTTAAACAAAAATTGCGCAGAATCAACCCTGTTCAATTCCCTCTGGTAGAGAAAGAAATCAGAAAAATGTATGATGCTGGAATTATAGTCCCTGTTAGATACTCAGAGTGGGTGTCTAATCTTGCATTAGTTAGGAAGAAAATAGGAGAGATAAGGCTTTGCATTGATTTTAGGAACTTAAACAAAGCCTCACTGAAGGACAGCTATCATTTGCCCAAAATGGATCATATTTTACAAAAGGTAGTTTGTTCCAAAAGAATTTATTTGCTAGATGGCTTCTCAAGTTACAATAAATTTTGGTACATCCTAATGATCAGCTTAAAACAGCCTTTACTACACCCTAGGGTACTTTCATGTATTTGAAAATGCCTTTTGGTTTGATGAATGCTGGTGCCACATTTCAGAGAGCCATGGATATTCCATTTTTGTAAGAAATAGGTTACTTAATTATAATTTACCTTGATGATATAACTGTTTATTCTAAAACAGATGAAGAACACCTAATACATTTGAGAAAAGCCTTTGAAAAGTGCAGAAAATTTTGACTGTCCTTAAACCTAAAGAAAACATTGTTTAGTCTCCAAGAAGGCAAACTATTTGGGAATATAATATTAGAAGAAGGAATAAGGATAGACCCAAAAAGGATTGATGGCATATTGCAAATCATCCATCCCGGAAACATCAAGGAACTTCAATCCTTCATTGGAAAGATTAATTTCTTGAGAAGGTTCATACCCAATCTAGCTAAACTCCTTAGGAACATAAAAAATATGCTCAAAAAGGAAGGAGTTAAATGGACCTTAGAAACAAAGAAGTCATTTGAACTGGTAAAACAAGCACTCACTAAAACACCAATTCTTATCAGTCCTGATTTTTCAAAATATTTCTTTATCTTTTCATTTGCATCAGAACACACAGTAGTTGCTGTCCTGTTACAAAAAAATTTGAATGGAAAAGAGCAGCCCATTTCATTTTTCAAAAAATCATTAAGAGATGCACCTCTGAAGTACAACATAATTGAAAAACAAGCCTTTGCCTTATTCAAAGCCTTAAAATACTTCATAGTTTACATTCTACATTCCCACATCATAGCATTTGTGCCTCACTCAGTGGTGAAAGACATATTCACCCAAGATCCAGATGGCAAAAGAGGAAAGTGGATTGCTGTAATTTTAGAGTATGACTTAGAAATCAAGCCCACTAAACTCATAAAGGGTCAAGGACTAGCAAAACTGATGGTTGAATCCAACTTTCAAGCTCTTGATATAAACATGTTTAATGCATTAGATGAACATGAGGAGTTGGCAACTCCACTTATTGAAGATAATTTTCTAACTTAATCTTGGTATGATGATATTTTGTATGTGTTTCTTAATCTTAATGTCCCTCCTGGTTTTTCTAAAACAAAGGCAAGATTTTTAAAGTTAAAGGCTCTAAATTACTGCATTTTAGATAAATGTTTATATTGGGAAAATGCTAGTGGGTTATTGCTTAAATGTTTGCCTGAGAATGATGCAGGTAAGATCAAGCACGAGTTCCATGAAGGAGAATGTGGAGGCCACCTTTATTGGAAAACTACTGTGAACAAAATTCTTAGAGCTGGCTACTACTGGCCCACCCTCTTTCAAGATATCCGTTAGAAATGACCATTTCGTCGTCAACAAGCACATTTGAAGGCAGCAGTGTGCCCAGCCTCTTACCTCCTTAAAACCAATCACCTGAAGATCCTCTTCAATAGTGGGCCCAGACTTACTGGGGAAATACATCCTCCCTCATGAGCTCAGTTATTGGATCCTCATGCAACAGAATGTCACCATCATGATAGAGTTTGGTCCCTCTAGGAATGCTGCCACCTGCCATCTCTGCATCTTAAAACCATATACCTTCCAGATTGTTGCCCAGAAAGTGATCACCGATAGTTATTGTATTTGGATCTAAGAAGATGGTAAGAATTGTAATAAACACTAGATCACATTAACATTCAAAGTTTTATTACCTCTATGGGCTTAATCATCAAATAAAAGTCTGGTAAATATCATCAAGAAGTTGCTGGAAGATAACAAGAAATCATGGCACAATAAGCTAGTACATGCTTCATGGGCAGAGAGACTAACCATTAAAAAATCCATTGGAATGTCTCCCTACCAGCTAGTTTATGGAACTAATGAAATATTTCCAAACAGTTTAGGAGTGCCAGTTATGAAGCTGATCCAGGAAGTACAGTCTAAAGATGATGATGTAACAAGAAGAATAAATCAGACTATACATTTACAACAAACCAAAGAGGAAGTATACATTAGAGCACAAAAATTACAAGAAAACATCAAGAAGTTGTTTGAAAAAATAACTAAGGCAAGTGATTTCAAAATTGGTGATAAAGTTTTGAAATGGGATTCAAGAAAAGAAGATAAGGGCAAACATGGAAAATTTGATAACTTATGGCAGGGCCCTTATCTTATCCAATCTGCTATTGGAAACAATGCATTTTTTCTACAAGAATTGGATGGAAATGAATACTTTGGAGGCCCTGTTAATGGCAGGGTTATTAAACATTATTTTTGTTGACTGATTTTTTACTTTCAAGACTTTTTATCCATTGTATATAACACTGTTTTTCAATTTAAAGAAAGAGAAAAGACAAAAACAATAGAAAAAGAAAAAGAGGGTAGAAATAAAACAAGAAAGGTACAACCCCATACCAAAAAAGAAAGAAATTATGAAAGTGTGCAAGCCTAAATGCCACTACAAAAAAAAACACTGCTATTTTAGTCATACAGCCTAATCATGACCAAGATATATTTCAATTTACTGTTGATAGGTTAGTGAAGAAAATGTACCAAACTGTTCAATCTTGGCTTATCAATAGAACAGATTAGGATAAAAATACAGTGGTTCAAACAAATTGAAAATCTGAACCCATAAGATTGATGAAAGATTGGTTCTAATATGCTGAAAATCTAAACCAAAGGAAGAAAACAATAGCTCAAAAAGATCATTACCAGAGCTGCAAAAAGAAGAAGGATGTACTGCATTTTCAGATCATAAGCCTTCATAATTTTGATTTAAATTTTTGAAAAACTTTAGTCTATGTGCAGCTTGTTTTTATGCCATAGTCCCACAACAAATTAGATAGTCTAATCCTGGTAGATAGTAGCTTAGGTAGAGAATTTATGAGTTCAACAACCTAATCTGAACTCATGGAAGAAATAAGGGTAGACTCGGATTAGTTTTTCCTATTTTCAAAAAGAACAAAATGTTGATGTTTAAGTTCTGCAAGTCTAAATGCACCTTTTGGAGAAAAAATGATAGGATAGAAGGTTGGGTAGGTAGTTGTTTGGGAAAAAACTCTATTTTATATGAATACTAATCGTCTTTCAAAGCTGCATAATCAAAGAAGAAGAAATTGTCAATGGATAAAGGCGCAGGTCTACATCCCAGAGATCAAATTTTGTGGTTCTTGACACCTCTGAGGAGCTGCCATCCCAAGTTGGAGCCGTTGTTAGCCACCCCTAATATTTGGCATGGAAAAAGGTGGCTAAATATGTTTCTGAGCCTTCAAGAGAACATTTTTTGTGAAAATCTATCATTCTTGAAGTCCCATGCGTCTTCAATCCTTCAGGAATCTTCACTGTTGTTTCCATTTATAGACCTTGCCATCCTGAAAGAAAGTTGTTTTCAAAGGCCTTTGTTTTCCTCACTTCCCTTATGTTTTACCCTTCATTTCCCCCCATAATCTTCAAAATTCCCTTCAAAACCTCACAAATTCCCTTTTATAAGGATTAAAAACCCTTTCTTACCTTATCATAACACCAAAAAACCCTCTAAAAACCTTTTTCTTAGCTTAAAAATAGTCATTTGAGCATTCTGGTGTTAAGCCCCTCTCAGGCCTAGCCCTAGCCCTCTCATTTTTCATGAAACCAGACACTATGACCAAGTGCTTAAGACTTCGTAGCATCGCAATCTCCCCTGGTCCGCTTTCTCACCTTGGGTTGGTTTCTGCCGATACGATGAGTCCGATCACATCTCAGTTGTCCCTCTCAATGATCGGACGGTCAGCACCGAACCCCCATCACTTATCGCATCAGAATTTCCCCAGCGCCTTATACCCTTGCGCCCCTCCTCACCAATCCTCGATTTCATCTCGACCGTCCGTTTGCCCAGATCCGATGGCCCTTCCACCATCGCATCCTCTGTGTCCAAGTTCCCCCATCCTTCGCGACCTCCTATCTTCGATTCCCAGATCTAATTGCAGTCGTCCATCCTTGAGATCTGACGGTCCTCATCTAACCTGATGACCCAATTCCGCCGGGGCCTACCATCCACCATATGAAAATGCCTGCCCAATCTTACTATGACACCTGGCCTCCACTTAAATTACTCATCGTGCAACTCTTTCATCACGCTCATTCCGCATTTTTGGATCCGGAGCCTCCGATCCAACGGTCGACGATGCATATTGCATAATTTTTGCGCCCGGAGTTTAAAACTCCAAAATAATGTGATACCGACGGTTTTCCAAAAGCCACATGGTGAGAAATGAATGGAATCACATTGCCTCCGGGCAAAACCACTTACTTCCTTTTTGTCATGCAATAACCACCCGTGGTATTCCCAAAACCACTTTTCGCCCAGATCACGCCAAATACAGTTTAAACTGCATTTTTGCCTATTTTTCTCCATAAGATTCCTCCGCCTGCATAATCACCCCTCCTCTGCATCGCTCCTCCACTCCGCCCAGCCTCTGAAAGAATTTTAACCCCTAAACGCAGGATTTATCTAAAATAATTTCTTTTATGTTGCAGGTTTCATGGAAAATGAGCTATGAAGCCATCCCACAGTCATGATAAGGTGACCAAGGGCCAAGGATGATGATCCTCTGGCCAATATTCACGTAGAAAAGGGAATCCACAAGGTTAAAAATCAGGGTTTGACCCGTGCCTCATGAGCATTGGTTATACCATGAAACCCTCGACACGCCCATACACCTATACTCCAGCAAATGCGGTGATGAAGGACTAAGGAGTATCAGTGAGCCAATAAAGTTAAAGGGTTAATGCATAAAAACTGAAGATCAAAAGAGCTTAACCCGTTAGATAAATATAAAGCACAAATTAAAGACAGATCAACAAATAAGCCTTCGAATGCCACATAATCGAGGCTATTACTCCTTAAAAGCCACCTGCAGATCTATTCCCACAAAAGAATACAAAATGAATGCACAGTCAGAGATCTTTTTCCAAATACAGCTCAGAATTTATGATCAACCTACTAAAGCCCCCAAAGTCAACAAAAGTAACTGAGGTTGATGAAAGTTAATGTTAAAATCATTAAAACAGATATGAGCATGCAAAATCTCCTCCTTTAGGCCTCCTAAAGGTCAAGGCACCATTACTCTGTATTAATTGAACTAATGAACCCTTCTTACACTCCACCTCCTCATTCTTCTATAAAAACTGCTATCAAAGACAATATAGAGGTTGGTCTCTAGATATTTGTTGCATGTAAATAGCTTTTGAAGCTACTGTAGCTCTGTTTTTAATTTAAGACACATAAGATGAGATGAGAAGTTTGAAGCTGTAGAGACCCACTGGACTGGAAGAGTTTAACTAGATTGAACATCAAATACAAATAACTGATTTATGGGATCCTGGTCTATTTTAATGGTGATGTGTTTCTCACTGTAAATTGTGATTTTCTTTTTGTTTCCATTTTTCCCACTTTTCTCTGATAAAGAACAACAAATATATATTAGGATTTACTTCTGAAGTACCCTAAATCTCACTGAAAATATTTATCCTTTATGTTTTATGCTGATTGTTTATTTAAAGATGATTCAATAGAGTATAACCAGCGAAGTGTTAGCAAGCCCATGTTTCCTGAGTGCAACTTGAGATATTGTTTTTGAATGTTCTTGATAATTTTTCTAATTAAAGATTGAGCTAGAGAAGTCTATGGTTAGCTCTATCCTCTAGTTTGTTCTACAACAACTGCTTTGAAAATTTCCCTTAAGAGTATGTTAAAAGAAGGATAGTTTCAAAGTACTTACCTGATCTTAGACTAATTTTTGTGTTTATCATGAATGTTTTCCCTTTGAATATGCTGAAAGCAGGCTAAGTTAAAATTATTTACTTGCTCTTAAGCTATTCTGTGTGTTTTAAATATTTTTCTCTTGAAAGTACATCAAAAGCAGGCTATTTTAAAAGTACTTACTTGATCTTAGATTACTTTTATGTTTTTCCTTAAGTGCATTCCAAAAGCAGGATAGTTTCTAAGTACTCACTTGATCTTAGGTTGCTCTTTGTTTCTTCATGTGTTTGATTTCCCTCACTCCATTTCTTAGTGTTTCATTCCATAAAATCAACTTAAAGAGATCATTTGACATAGATGCTTTGTCCCATGGACCACTCTTGAACCTTGCTGTTTCAATTAAACCCTGTTATGACTCCATATCCTAATGGATTGATGTTGCTCTTTGCCTATCTTATCAGTTGAACCATTGCTTCTCCTACTCACACCTTCACCCTTCATATAGACTTCCTTCATCTTCATTATATCCTTGCCCAACCAAACAAAACAACAACCCTTGTTCTTCATAACTAGCCTAATATCATATCACAAAACTTAAAGATCATATCTTTGAACTCATATATAGAGAGATCCCTCTCTGAATCTACGATGGCTAGGTCCTTAGATTCCAAAGCATTTTTGATGTAGGCTCTACAGCGTTTGTACTTGCCAATCTTGCAAACTGCGGAGTCCCAACAAGCGGTTTTAAAGTTTAGTGTTAAGAGTTCACAAGGTAAATAAGATAACTTCCGATGCGGTAAATTTTGAAATTTGCGATACGGTGAAAGGGAAGTGCCACGTGTTGTCACTACTAAACATCGCACATTGGCAGTTTTAAAGTTTAGGGTTAAGAGTTCACACGATAAAGTGTTTTGATTGAGATGCGAAGCGGGATGTGATGCGACAAGGGAGAAGCCACATGATAGCACTGTGCAATAGTGCACTTCGCATGACTTTATGGTTTAACACTTATTGGTATAGCCTTAAACTTGCGAGCAAGCGATTGCAATGAGTTTTGATTGGCTATCGTGATGTGGGACCATCCAATAGAGTGTTCCACGTATATATAGTTAATAGTTTAAGTTATATGGGTAATCTATAATAGAGTGAAGTGTTGTTGATTGTTAAAGTATATATGTTAAATAAAATCCATAGTGTAATCCACTGCGTGTATAAAGGATTTATGTGGGCCATAACCCACGGGTCTGTGATATTGTATAATGCGAAGTCAAGTGTGAAATAAGGTAATTCCAAGGGGCGACGATGAAAAGGCAAGTGGTTATTATATTGAGTTGTCAACCCAAAGAGTCACTCATGGTTAAATCTCCCGCATGCATTTTATTTAAAAATCAATAAATGCTTAAAGGATAAGGAAGGAAATGTGGGGTTAATTCCGCTAACCTTGCATGTGATGCATATTTTGTTAATTGTGACATTATGGTTGAATCATCTCATCTAGTAGAATTTTATTCATGAGGACACCTAGGGTTGAGGTGACTCAAACATATCATAGAGGTAGGAGGCTTTTGTTTGCTCCAAACATTGTAGAAGGGGCCAAGCGTACATCAGCAGAACATAGATCAACAGCATAGCATCAGGCACATTTGCAAGATGAGGAACCATTCCATCTCGACACTAACATGGAAGACTTAGAGGTGGATGAAGAGCACAAAAAAACAGAGCAGGTCATCATGGATAAAGATGGAAATATCAGAGAACTCAATGAAAAATTTTCCAAGGCCAATTTCTTGATTTCATTCCTAGAGTAGGAGAATATTCAATTGAAGGTAAACCAACTACTATTGAATAGGCATAAAGTTGATGTTAGCAAAGAAGATGTAAAGGGAAAAATAGTAGTTGACATATATGAGTCAGATGAGCATGAAGAGCAGGTGAAAAGGAATATGCCAGGAACAATAGGCCTAAAAAGGGCACTTCAACAAGAAAGAGAGGCATCTCCACCAAGGACCCAAATGATAGTGAATGAGCTCATATTGGCATGAATTGAGCAGGACGGGGAGTATTGGCATGATAGATTCAATGATCATTTGGACAAACTCTTGAAGAGGGCTAATAAGAACAATAACATTCAGAGACATGTGGCCATGCACTAATTCATAAGAATTGAGGTGTCTCATGCAAAAATCAGGGAATTGAATGAAAAACTCAAAGAAACCCTAATGGAGGAAGAAGAGAAAGGTAAGTTGGATTTGCATGCTAATTCTTCCCTCATAGCATAGAATCCCATCTCAGGGCTTCATGGAGCAATTATGGAGAAATTTTGGGAAAATTTAGAGAAATTTTGAATTTTTCTAAAGATTTCCGACTTTTTAGCAATTTTTGACACAGTCACTAGTCCAAAAATGCAAAGTGCCTCACATTGCGCTTTTTATGGGGACCTCTAAATGATAAATTATTTGCATATTAGATTTATCATGACTTGTACACCACTTTCAGCCCTTGGGAGATACATGTCAGCAAGTTTTGGTAGGTGAAAAGGGCCAAAAACTACCTAAAAACACCTTTCTGCCCTGTTTTTGAAAAATTCGCTACATTTTTGGAGTACCTATGGGAGAATAGAGTTTTGGGGGGATAGGAGAAGTCTTTTTAAGTTATTGAGGAATCTAACATGTAGCATAAATGAATATATTTCTCCATCATCTTTCATATCAGGATTTGGACCTTGGGAAGGCCTCCAAAATTCTCTTGCACCAAATTCACTGCGTTTTCTCCCGACACGCTATGGTTTGCTAATATTTCACTGATTTTTTGCCTGAAAGTCACTTCTCTCATTTAACTAATTCTAGTTCTACTTCCACTGATGTAATTTGTCATTTTTTTAGTTGTGATGATGTAATCATGTGTAATTATGCTGGTTAGAGTAAAAATGAGGTGAACACATGCTTGTAAATGTATTTTATGGTCAAATGTATTAGTTTTTATATCTTGAGGAGAGTTTTGTTAACCTCCTATTGTGCTATACAACAACCCCCCATTTATTTTAATAAATGGATACCCTTTAAAAAAAATTAGGAAACTAATTTCATTTGTTTTTCAGCTTAAATTAAAAAACTTTAGGAAATAAAGTTTCTTTTTCTTTTCTGCTTTCATCCCTTACTACACATCACAATTTTCATAGCTTACAAACTTAAATGACTTAAAATTCACTAAGTCATGCGGGCTGCGATATGCACTAAGTTATTTTCAAATTCGTACCAAAATCTTATTGCAAACACTTTAATCACTGTTATAAACCAAAATCACATCGCGCCTTATTTAAACGATCAAAATTATATGAAATTCAGTGCAAGTTGTGATTACGTGGACCCGATAAGCCAATAAAGAAATAAATATAAAGTTCCAAAGTCCAATAAAGCACAGCCTCTTGACTTCTTAAATACACACTTCACATTTCGTAGGACATAACTAAAAGAAAACTTGTTTACGACATAAAAGTTGCAATGTGCGATTTATGAAGATCACATTTCACAGTATTTATGTGTAACATCATAAATGGAAATAGTTATAAGTTGCGATGTGCGATGAATGGTAGTTAATTACTCAGGCATGCGGAATGACTCATGTCAAATCAAACTGAATATGAGATCCAACGTCTTAAATTGATCGATAGACATTTCACATGAAGATGTAAGAGATTTGATTTAAAAATATTATTGATGATTAACGACATTTAATAGAAGTAAGGTTTTGATAGATTAATATCTACTTTTAGCATGTGTTAAAGTGATTGAATGCCAATTTTTTTTTTAATTCTATCTACCTCTCTGTTCTCTATATTTTTAATGTTTTCTCTGTTCACTTGAAATTAGGAAACCACTTAACAAAGTTAGAAAAATAGAAATGAACAAGAAAGGAAAAGAAATTTCCCAAGCATCATCTACCAAAGACTCAGATATGTATCCCCTATTCTCAGACACCACCTACAACAAGGAATGCATAATTTCTTCATGGGAGGAAATGTATAAGCTTTTCGAGGGTGAAAAACCAAGGGTAATAGTCAAAGTTGATACAGCAGGAGCATCAGTTCCTTCAGACCCAACCTACTTCGACTTTGCATGCTCGTTCATCCATAAGGTAGCAACAAGGCCAAATATTCTCCCTTATACAGGTATGGTTAAGTGGGTAATTGACCACTTGAACATAGAAGACAGAACATTCAAAGATTTAGAAGGTGAGAATATTAGGTCATTCAGGGTAGAAGATTTAAGGATAATGTACCACTTACCCATCCCACAGTAGAACTATGACAAAGATTTTCATCAAAGCTTTAGAGAAAAACATACAGACCTGATGAAAGTCATAAAGGAATGGAAGGAAGAACAGGGGAAGCTTAAATGAGATAAACTCGCTAAGTACCCAATAGCAGAAAATCCTTCCCCTTATTGTTATGCTACCGGTATGTTGTGTAGATTATATGCAAAACCTGATACCACTAGGTTTTCTCTAGATTGGGTCCCATTGATTGATGCAATCGTCAATTCCTTAATTTTAAATTGGGAAAATATCCTATCTGATAATTTAGCCAGAAACATCATGGAGTATGGGAGTAAAATAATTGTTTCATCTAGAGAAATACCCCCCTTTTATATGAGTGCCTATGTCATGGATGCAATTTTCTTTTCTTCTAGTTTTCCTACCATGGGATGGAAATAGACAACCTAAGACCCTACCCCAATCCACATTTACCACAGAGCCCTTTGGGATTCAAACTTCCATTTGCATTTTTACAAAATTTTCCATACAGTCATGTTGCCTATGCACCAAATTATATTCAATGAGAAAGCGCCTAGGGTTTCCAAATAAGCTAGTACAGACATTATATCTGTTGCTAGACGGTTTGGAGAGGAAAGTTTCACTTATGTCAGAGTTTTTGGTAGTTATTCTTCTCCTCATTTCCTACCATCTTATGTTCTTGATAAGTTACTTGCATGAGAAATTGCCTACCATCTTGTTGTAAATGGTATTTGAAAACAACTTGAAGATGCTAAGAAGGTCGTTTGGCCTAATTTACCTTTACAATGTGGTAATTTCGCACATTCTGATATTGTTCATTCCTACAAGGAAGTTTCAAAGGTTAATCTATTGAATTTGGCCGTAATGCCAAGATGGCCATATGATCTAAATGATGTGATTAAAAACTACATCACAGAGCTCAAAGTAAAACCTTTTTTGAAAGAGATAGATATATTTGATGATTTATTTCAAGGCATTGAAAAGTTTTCAGATGTACTTAAGTTTGCATCCAATCAACTCAATCATGATGACTTGGAAGCCTTCCAAGCATACAGAAATAAGAGACTGGAAAATATTACTCTGAATTTATTGAATATTGAAGATGTCAACAGACCTACTCCGAGTATTAGCTTGGGTAATGAAGTGAAATACATGTCTGAAGATGGGTCGGGACAATCAAAGCATCAATCTCATGATTTAGATCATTCTGAAAATGAATCCAAAAATAGAAAGGAAAACCCAAAAAAGATAATTGATTAAGTAATCCAAGAGATTGAGATGCAGGAGAAAAGAGGAAGAAATTAAACAAAGTCAACTTCTCAAGAAGTTCAGCATAGTCAAGATACACTTGATCAGTCAAGAAAATCTCAAACAAAGAATTTAAATAGTGAATGGGATGGCTTTTCTAAAACAATAAAAACTCCTCAAAAAATCCCAATAGTGAACAAGCTACTAGTTTTCAGATGCCAGAACATTCTCAGAGGTTAGTCGAAATTGTTATTCCACTACAACAAAGTTCCTGAAACTCATGATCGAGAGATCATCCTGGATTATCCCACAGAACAAACAGTGTTACATATTGAGGAAATCCCTTCGTTGGATGGCTTCTACAGCCCAAGTCATAACGTTTTATTCAAGAAAAGCAAAAGGATAATAATTGAAGATACAGTCACAGATCTTACAAATGAATCAGTTAATGTTTTATGAAAGGATCCTTTAGCTGATCCTACTGAACATTTAACCAAACTATCACAATTTTTCAAGGGCATATTCTACTGCCACTTTTGATAAAGCTACTGAGGTTAAAATTTTATTGAAGTAGAGAGAAGATAGAATACCAAAATTAGAGAGTCTGTTAAATAAAGAAAAGTCTAACTCCAGTGAGAAAATGGAATTGAAAAGGTCCCAATTTCAAAAGGATTTCGAGAGTCTTAATTTATAGCATCAAGTACAACTCAATGAGAAGAAAACATAGTTGGAATCAGCAATGAAAAGATTAAAAAGACAACCACAGTTAGAGAAGTTCATAAAGGAAGCATTGGATGTGAATGCTAAGTTAAAGCAACAACAAGAAGTATTTTTCCAACAAGCATCTATTACTGTCTCTTATTGTGACTCAAGTGAAATATTGATCCAACAAGTAGCTATCTAGAAACTTGAATGTGCGAATATTGAAAATAAAATCAATGAACACATTCAATGGAAAGCATCAGACTCAGGAAAGGAAGATGATCTACCCTAGATAGACAAATCCCACAAGAAGATATTATTTCAGGATTGGGAAGCACATATAAAGAAAGAAGAGAAAGCAACAGCGAAAGCGTCAAGGTTAACAAAGGAAATTATTGAATATGTATATGAATAGTTGTTGAAAGAAAAAATTATTAAAGAGTGCATGTCTGAAGTACTCTCAAAATTCAAACAGCTAGAAACACGGTTGAAACAAAAGGAAGAAATGCAACATGAAACAATTAAAAAGGTAAATAAGTTTGATCAAGAAAATTATTGGAAATTTCTTATCAAACATTATCATTAGTACCAGACCCTACAATCTTTAACAGATTTTAAAAGAAGATCACAACCATCAATCTCAAATGTGGTGTTCAAGGGACAGGTCAGATCGAAGATTTTGTAGCCATCTCAGCTCAAACCCATGCTAGATATTTTTCAACCTCAGGATCAAATCCAAAAGAAAGATTGGAATTCATAAGTCATATTGTTACTTTATTTTCCTAGATTGTACTCAAAGTTTTCTTACGAGGATGGTTGTTTGAAACCTCGTCTATTTTTATGTAATAATATATTTTTAAAACATATTTAGTTTAGTATTTAAACCCCTCTCATGCATTTAGAGAAGGGTCTAGAAATTTGTCAAAAACATTTGAAAAGAATGCACTATTGTAAGTTTGTGAATGCTTTGATGAATTAATGGAACACAGTCTGTTATCTTTTGACATTTGAAGTTGTTTAAATGATGTTGCACTATTTTACTCTTTAAATTTCCTTAAAGTGAAGAGGAGCAGATATCTATTGTCAGTTTACATGAGTAGAACTTCATACATATGGTACTTCTATTCACTTGTATTAAGTCTTGCTTTCTAGATTGACAGTCATCTATTTTATTGCATTAAATATTTGAAACGTCATTATATGTGAATGTTAAATGCACTTCTGTACTAATATTCGTCTGTGATTTCTTATTAGATATATAATCACACATATGAATGCGGTATATTTTTTAGAATTATTATAATCAAAATATTTTGTTAGAAGAATCATCTTATATAAATTTCATCTCATTCAATTGTCAAATAATCTACATTACCAATAGTTGGTATTCTGTCATATACCACAAGTATATAATAGAATAGATAGTTTAGATAAATGCATGTGATATATTAGAATCATTTTCCATTGCATGTTGTCTAATAAAAACACACTCAAAATCATCCTTATTGGGAAACTGGTCCCATTATCCTGAGTTGGAGCCACCACACCATATGGACAAGGAGTTTATTTAAGGTCTGGACTGGGTGGTTTTCCCCCATGTTGTGGTGGAAAATTCTAAGGCCTCAACACCTCCCTAGTATTTTGATTTTAGCTGAGGGAATCATGTGAACTACTCCTCCACTCTAGGATTCGACCCCTGAGAGAGGGAAATGGTTTTTTTGTCTATATGTATGCATTTATTAGTATTTTTTATGGTTGGACATCAGAGGGTGAGATTATAGTAGATTGTACTTCATATTTTATTCAAAAAATCAAAGGACTAGTTGCAGCTATTATCTAGGAATTCATGTGTAGTGAGTTTTTGATGTTGTATTTTTTCTGTTATAGTCTTTTGTAAATGATATACATGTTCTCCTTCCATACATTTCTTTCTTCAGTGATCTTCATAAAAGTTTGATAATAAAAATTATTCATAAAGCTTTATTTTATTTTGGAATTTCATTTTATGTTTGGTTCCTTCTATTTTATTGATCCGGATCCGCCAGGTTTCAGATTTACCCATAATCTTTTACTTATGTGATGTGGTTAGAATTTCACTGAAAAGAGCATTAAAATAACACATATGAATTATTTAAGTAAGAGGAAACAAGACAACAATCAACAACATAAGAACATGAGACATTGATAACAGAGTTCACCCAATGAGGGCTATGTCTCTGGGCCCAGTGTCAAAATGGGCTAGGCCGCTTTAGATAGTGCTGGAAATGGTGATGATGTACATGGACTAGGTTTTTTTTCAAACAAGGATATATGCCCTCAACATGAGTGGTTTTTCTCTCCACGAGACGTTCTACTATAGGAACTGTCACTCACAATAGGCCTCCTATCAACATGACATAATCTCACACAAGGTGACAGTGAGGATCCCTTCAACAAGGTTACATAGGGATCATAATAATCCATGGTGAATACATCTCACATGGTGTAGAAACATAGATCCCACAACATACATCAAGAAAGGATCCAAACAACATATTACATCTCACAACAAATGATAAAAGAGGCACATGATATCAATACTGCATATACCTCAACCCATGATGTTGGCTGAAGAAGTGGATGCTCAGCTGTTGAATCTGGCTACACCAAGAAATTCGTGGAATTGAGAGGCATAAAATAGACAACCCACAGTTGGGAATCTAACACCATCACTCCAATCTAGAAAATGGAAGAAAAATGGGAAGCTTTGCTACTGAAACAAACATCGCCATTGGATTTCTGTCATCGAGAGGTGTAAAATCAACATAAAATTTGTCAAATTCTAACTTCAGAAAGTTCAGGACATCAAGGAATATTTTTGATGCCCCTCAAGATTCCTTGGGCAAGGTTATGCCCCTTTGGCCACTCATGGTTCCGCACCTACAAATAAAATAAAAACATTTTCTGAATAATGCACTGGTCTGCTCCACATTCTTCCTCCGCTTTTCTCACAGCTCCATTGGCCTCCCTGTGCCCTCATCTCTCATTTATGCTCCATCATTCCCCATAGTTTCCTTGAACCATTTGAATGGAATTTTATAACAAAATATGAGGGTGCATGAGACAAAGTGTGATGTTGGCATAATCATATTAAGATACTTATTTTTGGAAGGTTTTGGGTTCAAATCCCATTGACTCCCAATATTTTTTTAAACCCCAATTTTAGTTTTGATATAGTTTTTTCAAGCTGTATAATATATGGAATTCGTATGTCCATATTGTAACGACTCACAAAAACATGAGAATAAGATAAAAAATGGAGGTTGCACCATCCAAGGCCACTTGGGCCTAATTTGAGGTGCCATTTGGCACCATGTGATTGGGCCATGTGGCAAGCCCTCATTGGTCCACATCATATGCCACCTCTACCACCTACTTGCCATCTGTCGACTTGTGGTGCTGCCACATCACCTTTTTTTGGGTCCACCTATTTTGTTGACACAGTTGCCACATTAGATTTATGGATCCCACTAGGCCTACCAGATGTCATCCATATGGCTTGCCACATGGCAAAATGTTGATTTTGAGTTTTTTTTTTACTATTTGGTACAAAATTCAAACTACAATAACTTTCTCATACATACTCAAATGTGAGTGACATTTGAGCCATTGGAATCAGGGCAATGGGCACTATAATCTTGTCCTAGCTCGAAATCATTTTGACCACTTTGAATTTTTACCATTTCTAAGCCCTCTTGGTCTCCTGAGGGTTTCTGGAGCCACCTGGCTCAATCCTCCCCACTAAGGAGATTTTCATCCACCAAAAGCATGAACATAATCTGCAACCACACTGTACATTTTCTACCCCACAAGTGTCCTGATAGGTCACCATTCCTTCTCCTTCACCTTTTTCCTTCGGAGCCATAAGAAATGAACCGACACCTGCATCCTCTACAAACCTGTAGTACAATATTTTTCAAATTACATGCTCAATTACATGACCAACTACATCCCAAGCATCCCATACATGTCACAATTTTACAACACATACTCAGTGACCAATTTTACATTAAAATGGAAACAATACCCCAACTACAAGGCTAAAACATCACTGTCGCTTAACAAGTGATAGAAAACACATCATCGCTTTTACGTTTTAATTTGTAACACATGATTTACAAAATAAGGCCATGACGCAATACCGCACCTAGAAAAACCATCTCTCACTTATCAAAGTCAATGGATCATCTCTCCGTGGCGCATTTTCTTGTCGAATAATTGTTTCAACAGGTTCATGTATGGACACTTTTCCCTTGAGACGTTGTTCTAGATGGAGCCTCCAACACATGGATCTTTGATGCAAAATTCTAGCACAATGATTGAAATGAGTCTTCTTCCCCCATACCTACTTTACCTTATTCTTTTCTCATGGTGGAGAAGGCCTTTCACACCTCATCCTCTTTCATGCTACCATTCTCTTCCAGCACTCAGCAAATACATGGTTATGGAATCCAAAAAAACTACATGTTTTTTGATGCCATGATTTATTTTCATTATTAGCCACAATCTTGTAATCAAAATGAACATTAGAATACCAAGACTTGTTATACCTTTCTTGTTGGCCTCTGGTGCAATCATGGTGATAATATCTTGCCTCGGTTCTTTCTCTGCAATGTTTGTTGTCATAGGATGATGGTGAAGTGTTCCGATCATTCTCTTTCCCCAATGGTTTCAACCATGTATTGGAAGCTTTTGAAACCTTTGATCACTGTCCTTCAGTGTATCCCAAACCTATGAAACGAGGTCTCTGCAGAACATCCAATCGCTGAGTTATGCCTTGGCCATTAACACCAAGTCCTCCTCATTTATACCCCATTTAGGTAAGGAGTTTCATCCCATTTCTTTGAATGGGTATGTCCACGTTTCCCACATAAATGATAGCATGTGAAAATGGAACTGAAGAAAAATAAACATTGTTTACCTTAGATGTCGATTTAGAAATATGTGGCAAAGGATTCTTTAAGCCTTCATTGCACTTCAACTTCTCCAAGGCCTCTTCTGTGGCTCGAAACTGAAGCTGCAATCTTTGCTTCTCCTGTTTCTCTTCTCATAGTAGCCTCATTAATTCAGCATTTTATTCTTGAATAATTTGGTTGATCTCCTCATTCAAATGATGACAAGATGATGAACGCAACAAAGAAGATGCCTAAGCACTAGAATATGTGGATGAAGCATCGTTATCTGATCTTTCTTTCTCCTCTTCCTCTATTCGCTTCTCATAATCGTCATACATTATGTCCACCAATTTGGACATCCTGAGCATGGCCTTGTACATGTACTTTTCATCCTCCATTGTTTCATGTTCAATCTTTGTTTATCCTCACAATTTGCATCAGCAATAAGACTGCTTTGATACCACTTGATCTGGATCCATCAACTTCTGGATTTACCCATGATCTTTTACTTTTGTGATGTGATTATAATTGCACTAAAAGAGCATTAAAATAACACATATGCATTCTTTAAGCAAGAGGAAACAAGAAAACAATAAGAAAAATAAGAGCATGATACGTTGATAATGGAGTTCACCCAGTGTGGGCTACGTCTTTGGGATCGGTGTCAAAATGGGGTGGGCCACTTGAGATAGTGCTAGAAACGGTGATGATGTACATGGAATAGGTTTTCCATCATACAAGGATATATTACCTCAACATGAGTGTCTTGTCTCTCCACGAGACGTTCTGCTACAAGAACTCTCACTCACAATAGGAATCCTATCAACATGACATAATCTCACACAAGGTGAAGATGAAGATCCCTTCAACAAGGTTACATAGGGATCATAACAATCCATCATGAATACATCTCACATGAAGTAGAAACATAGATCCCGCAACATACATCAAGCAAGAATCTAAAAAACATATTACATCTCACAGCAAATGATAAAAGAGGCACATGACATCAGTACTGCATATACCTCAACCCTTGAAGTTGGTTAAAGAATTGGATGTTGAGCTGTTGAATCTAGTTGCACCATCAAATTCGTGGTGTTGAGAGGCATAAAATCGACTGTCCACACTTGGGAATCTGACACCATCACTTCAATATAGAAAATGGATGAAAAATGGGAATCTCTACTACTGAAGAAGACATCGCCATTGGATTCCTGTCACTGAGAGGTGTAAAATCGACATAAAGCTTGTCAAATTCTTACTTCGGCAAGTTTGGGACCTCAAGGAATCTTTTTGATGCCCCTCAAGATTCCCTAGGCAAGGTTTTTCCCCTCTGGCCGCTCATGGTTCCGCACTTGCAAATATAAAAAATTATTATTCATTGAAGAACACACCGATTTTCTCCACGTTCTACCTCCACTTTTCTCACAACTCCATTGGCCTCCCTGTGCCCTCATCTCTTGTGTATTCTCCATCATTATCCATGGTTTCCTTGAACCATTTGAATGACATTTTATAACAAAGTGTGAGGGTGAATAAGACAAAGTGTGAGGTTGGAACATTGGTTGGAAATCATATTAAGATACTTGTTTTTGGGAGGTTTTGGGTTCAAATCCCATTTACTCCCAATAATGTTTTAAAGCCCAATTTTAGTTTGAATATAGTTTTTCAAACTATATAATATATGGAATTCGTATGTCCATATAGTAGCGACTCCGAAAACATGAGAATAAGATAAAAAAATGGAGGTTGCACCATCCAAGGCCACTTGGGCCTAATTTGAGGTGCCTTTTGGCACTATGTGATTGGGCCATATGGCAAGCGCTCATTGGTCCACATCATATGCCACCTCTACCACCTACTTACCATGTGTCTAATTGTAGTGCTGCCACATCACCTTTTTGTGGGTACACCTGTTTTATTGACTGGGCTACCACATTAGCTTTGTGGGTCCCACTAGGACTACTACATTTCATCCATACGGCCTGCCACATGGCAGAATATTGACTTTGACTTCTTCTTCTTTTTTTTGGTAGAAAATTCAAACGACAATAAATTTCTCATACAGACTCAGATTTGAGTGTCGTTCACGCCATTGGAATCAAGGCGATGAGCACTAAAATATTATCCTTTTTAGAAATCATTTTAACCACTTTGAATTTTGACCATTTCTGAGCTCTCTTGGTCTCTTGTGGGTGTTTGGAGCCACCTATATCTTCCTTAAAATATTCCTTCATTTTCAATCCATACACTACACCAAACAATTCCTAAGCCCATCATAACAGCATTGCTATCTTTCTCCTCCATACCTTTGCAGTTGTAACCCTTTGATAATTTGACCTAGCTACCTCATTTTCATCCTTGATCCAACAGAAAAGAAATCAAAATTTCAAAACCATAGAGTTGACTTAACTAGCCTAAAATCCACTCTTCATCCAGTCAAACCATTTGGCTTTGATTTCATAAAGAAAACCCTCTTTGGTTTAGTAGGGCTAGCTACCAAAATAAAATCTTGGTTTGAGGTTACCTCGGTTGATATCCTTTCTCAGCCTTGGTACATTGTGGAGGCTAATAGGCTCGACAAAAGGAACATCAAAAGGATGGCAACAATAAATAAAAGGAGTATTAGATTCCTCGTCGAGACATTGAAATTCCTCTTGAACAAGAGCATGTGGTGGATCTGATTCAAAATATTTTCTTGAAATCTTGACCAAGAATAAAAATTTCTCATCGAAAAATTCCCAATCCGCATCTTCATTTGGAAAATCATAACAAAGGTGAAGAAATCTACCATTAAATTTTTCAAGAGATTCATTTGATTCCATACTAAGCTGAGTAATTTCAATAAGAACATATTTATAGTCATACTTGTCAAAGACACACCAAATCTCATTAACCAATTATTTAAAAGAAAATATAGAAGCAACAGGTAAAGAATAACACCACTGCTTGGCATGACCATCCAATGTCAAGGTAAACAACCTTGCAAGGATATCTTCAGAATATACTCCATCTGAAAAACATAATTGAGCAAATTCAATCACATAATCAAGTAAGGTTGTTGGATCCTTGCCATTGAAATTTAAATGTGACTAGTTATGTAAGAATTCCCTGGGGAATTAAGGATCTAAAACTTTTGAAAAACATCTCGATATTATGATTTGGGATGAATCCATTTTAGATAAGAGATTCAAACAGGATTTATGGTCTCAAATTGTGATATGGTCCTCCTTTTAGCACCGAGATGTTGACGATGTTGGATTCTACTGAAATATAGGGGGTCTCCATGACGTGAAGTCCCAATTAGGCCTCACAAAATTTGGTGTAGGACCCCCATCCATTTATATGGGATGACCACCATTTGAGGGATATAGAGGCATGCCTTAGCTACAACACATACAGAGAGAGCATAGACACAACTTTTGGGTAGCAAGTACATAAGCTTTGTGTGATATTGAGTGTAGAGTGTAAAGGGAGCTTCCACGAGAAAGAGAGAGATGAGTCTTTAATAGGGAAGTAATAGTACTATCCTAGGAGAGAAATGTTAGAAAAGGGGAAATACTCGTTGATTAACCCAAAAATAAGCTCACAAGATAATCAACAAACATGAAATCATAAAAAAAACCGTTGCTTCAAGATCCATATCAAAAGAAATGAAATAGCTCATTATATTTGGTATGTATTACATCAATATATACCGAAAAATATAAATAATAGGATTACTACATTCACCATACATGCATAAAATGAAGGATATTAAAAAAAAAAATATAAAAATACCATAGACATTAACAAACTAGATATGGTAGAAAAGGCCTCAGAGCCTCACTGTATTCCTCTCATATTCTCTCATTATTAAAATAATGTGTATAATACAAATATAAATATAAGAGGATATTTGTCTCAAGACAGTGCATCTATCTTGGACATTTTGGTTGAGAAAATATCTCAACCATACACTAATCTAGCATCCTAACTACTTGGAGAGAATCTCTCAACCAACTTGACCTAAAATGACTCCTATCTATAAGGAACAAACCCAATCTAGAAAAGTAGGATTAAATCCTAACTCTCACGATTTTAATTAATTTAATTATTTTTGGACTTAGAATTGTTTTAATGTGAGAGTGAGTCTAAGATCCCCCCCTCAATGATAAGTCCAAAGTAAGAAAAAGGAATCACCTCCCAAGTTCTCATGCTAAAACTATTGATCCTCAATGAAATACACTACCTCAAAAAACCGCCAAAGCTGGATGCCGAAAAAAACTCCGATTTGAAGAAAAACGAACCGTGAACCATGAATCTGCTCTAAGTCTGATACATATTTGAAAATTTCTTGACAAGTCCATCAAATGTCAAGTTGCACTACAAAAGGATTCGTCTAACCTTTGCTTGGTCCACTGACCACCAAAGTGAACAAAAGAATGTCCACACATGTTCTCTATCAGCATCCCAATCGCTTCTGCACTAAAAAAATGTTGATTTCGATGCCCATTGGAATATTTGAAATTTGGATTTCCAATTTCTTGTCTATTAACAAAATTTCCTTGATGCTCACTAGTGAATTGTTGAAGTTTAGATTGTCAATTTATTTCCCATTGGAAATTTTGGCGATGTCCACTAGCTGATTTGTTGATGGCTGTCGAAACTACTTAGTGGTTTCTTTTGTATATTGGATTATTTTATTTATGTTGTTGAAAATTTCAGTCTAACAACCACCTTCAATTCCATTATCATTCCCCGCCTTTGTCAGCTGAAAGGAGAGACAATCTTCTTCATTTCATTTCTGAACTACTGCCTTTTAGGTGTAGGAGAGTTTCACTATTGTACTACCTATTTCTTGTGCATGAGAGTACCATCATGTCACTATTAACTATAATAGTTTTCTTTATGTGAGACTAAATATTTTAGTAACGCATAGAAAAGTGTTTGATTGTAGATGAATACTTCCAAAGATCATTCCATGCATAGTTTATCTTCACTCTGGGTGGTTCATTTCACTTGCAACATCTTTCTGATGAATGATTTTTCTTGCCACAATGGTGACAACGATGGAGGTCAAAGAATTTACTCTCCATATGGCCATTTCTCTTACAATAGTTACACTTATTATGAGCACTTTCTAGAAAGCATACACTTACAAACTACAATGGTTTTGAGAAATTTGAAACATACAAACTATTGTCTTTATTGTAGCCTAGGCCATGTCGATCTTTGTTCAAGGAGTTTTCTTCCCAAGGTTTGATCACTTTCTTGGAAATATCATATTTTTGTTGTTATTCACACCTTCTGCTGTTGCCAAAATGCTGAGCTGGATTGATTAAATCATATGTATCACACTGAGAATCAACCATTTCTATTAACGATTCATCAGTTTCACATGTTGGATCAAACTGTTCACTTATATCTTCAGTACTACTAGTTGCACTATGTAGTAGTACAACCAGTTGGATGAGATCACTTGTGTCACAAATTTCATCAATCTAGTTGATTAAATATTTTGTGTCAAAACCTTCATCAATATGTTGAATAAGGTTACTTGTATCACAAATTTCATTTGTTGTTTGGATGTGGTCTTGGTGTCGTAACTTGCATCTACCTTCTCTTTACACTGTGCATCATGTAGATCTTTTTTTTCACTTAATTTTCTTTGGAGTGTGCTAATGAGTTTTTCTTTCATTTCAAGCTCAATTTGAAATTATTTCATTGCTTCTAATGTGCTGTTCATTTGATCGATTAAGTTTTGATTATGCTTCATCTTCCATTCCAGTATTTAAATTGTGTTTTGTTACTCATGGTTGCACTCTTTCAACTCTTTAATTTCCATCTCTGTACTTTGAATATGTTTTCCTCCTCTGCCCATGTTGACCTTTGACGCACTTTCTTGTACTGGCTCACTTGATTGAGATTTGAACTTTCTTGATTTTTTTGAACTCACTCGCTTGATGGTTGTTTGATTGTTTCTTGCTTTAGAGTTGAATTATCTCACTTGATGTTTGTTTGATTGATTCTTGAATGTCACGTTGGCTTGAACTTTAATTGATCACGCTCACTTGATTATTTCTTCAATCATTTTCACGTTGGCTTGAAATTTATATTAAAAATTGATTACTTGAACTAATGCTCACTTGAATGATGGAAATCATGCTCGCATGTTGTAGATTTGAACTTGAGCACTGATACGTTGCACTTGTTTCATCTTTCTCTTTCGATTTAGCTTCTTTTCAAAACAAGGGTGTCGAATACTATTGAAAATGAACCCAAGATAATTCTTACAACAATTTGAATGACAGGTTCAAACGAATTTGATGACTTAGGTGAAAAAAATGGACACACTTGACTTAATTGATTCCCTATCAATTCAAAGCTCGAGTGTTAGTTTCAACTGAGAATGCACCCTTACAATTAAAATCAATTTTATTTAAATTTGATTACAAGTTATCTTACAAATTATGATTTTGAAGTTACAATTTTGTTTGAGTTGACTCTTACAAAAAAATTGCAAGTACATTGTCCAAAAGTTGATGTAGATGGCAGCTTCATTAACTTTATTTCCTTGAGTGAATGATGTTTAATTGCATGTTGATGTAGAATCATTTTTAATTCTAATGTTGACAACTTGATATATTTGATTATGTGTTGCAACTTTTTGATTCCAAGTACATTGTTACATAGGTGAAACACTGTCTCTAGTAGTGGAACATAAAGTTAAAACATGCTTCTCCAAACAATGATTTTTTGTCCTATGTACCACTGGAAAAGGCAAGGAAAAACATCTAAGAATAAAGCCCTTTGTTTGAGTTGTGAGGGCCTATTTATAATATGAAATTGACTCTGGAAGTTTCTCATGACTCTTTAGCTTCTATGACTTATGGACTTATAACATGACTCTTCACATTCTGCATATATCTCTTTACATTCACCATGTGTCTCTTGGACTTCTTTACATTGGAATTATTATTTACAAAAGACAAACTACATATAAATGGTGGCTATATAGGACAAAATTCTAATAAGACAAAATTTCCTCATAGAGGAGAAAGAGAAAAATCAGTAGCTTCGACATGTAGTTCATTTGTGATATATTAGTGCCAAGCTCTCAACTCTTTTGCGATAATTTTGAATCAGAATGGTAGATCTACAACATATATGATCTTGATTTCTGCATGAACACAATAATATACATAACTAAACATAAACACAGAGATTCAATGGAGATAAAGCTTCATTTCATTAATATCAAATAACAAAAATATGCTTACAGACATAATGGAAATAAACTATCTAAGGCGTTGGTAGCTTCTCTCTGAGAAGAGATGTGGTGGCTATAGGCCTCTCAAATGTATTAAAATGAGGCTCAAAGGTCTATTTATTGTAGAGAAACAATGGAAAACCATAAAAATCCAAAAATCTAACCCTAGGAGATGAAGCACCAAAACTGTGGGCCCCGTTTGGGTAAATTTGTACATCAATATTCTTAGGGACGTAACTTTGGCATATGATCTCCATTAGACGCACTCAATACCTCGTTAGAAATATATATCCAAGGACTATCAATTTTGAGTGACCAAAATTGGTCTACAATCCATGATTCTCCCATTTTTCGCAAAAACTTCGTTTAGGGCCTCAAAACGGATCCAGGAGTTCAGGACCCGATAAACTGCTAAAAATTGTAAGTTGTGCTAAAATTGAAAAACTGAAAGAACTAGCAGTGGGGCTCCAAATGAAATAGGTGGGTGGCCACCAATATCCACCTAGATCATTCCTTCCCCCTTAGGAAGAAATGATCCCCATTGCGTTGAGTTCCTCCATGAGATGAGGCAAATTCTGTTGAACTTGGTATTGGATTTGTCGATAATGTCATGGACCTGCGGGTAGATGTGCTAGATGCATTCAGTAAATTTGGTTTCTTTATCAGCCACAGAAAATACATGTGTGGATTTTTTCTATGTGGTCGAATGAGGTATGGAGATATTAGGCGGCGACACGCTTGGGGTAAGATCAATGGAGTGCTTGACTTGACAGTGTAGAGGAACCTCTGTGAGTGAGAAGAAAATGTCCTCATATTCCTCCATGATTTTGTCCATCTGCTACTACTGTGTAGGGGAGCCATTTCTCTAGGTTTTGACCATGATTTGCTTCTTTCCCTATGGGTCAATGGTAATGAAAATAAATTTCCTGGTTTGGAAAACAGTCTTACTGCATTGTTTTATAGTAGTCAAAGAGATGGCAAGGGGTCCAATATCCTATACAGTTTATTTCCCAAAGTAATAACAATAACATGAGGCCTAGACTTATACATAGCATGTCGATTCGACAAGTATGGTTGGCCCAATAATACATCAGAAACATCAAGAGGAGAAACATCACATAGTACCTCATCCGTGAATGGCTTGACGTTGTACGAGAGGCGACATTTATAGCGGACGTAGAGATCTCTTCCTTCATGAAGCCCCCCAATGGTATATGGTTGCGGGTGTGCTATGGTCGATAGGCTGAGCCACTTCATGACCTATGTTGAAATGAGGTTCTTTTGGCTTCCACTATCGACAAGTAATTGCAGTGGAGAACCCTTTACCCACATCTTCGAATGGAAGAGTAGCTACCCCTCCTCTGTATCCTCGGGATCCTCCCCTTAGAGCTTGGTGGTGGCAACAATGGAACCAGGATCCACATGAATTATCTTCTTCCCTTTTTCATTTCCCTTGTCTGGTTCTGACTCAGGATCACAACATGCATCTGATTCGGGTGCCTTTAGTTCAACCACCAATGACTGTTTGGCCTTACACTCGTTTGTGCTATGAGTGGGGATGTTATGAAATTCTCACCACTTCCTCGTGTCCTTCTTTGGATTTGTGGTGTTTTTTTGAGTCGCCCTGCTTTGCCTTTGCCCCTTGTTCTGCAATTCGGTGGCTCCTTTCCCTCGCTTGGGATTCGCAGATCCAAAGTCTCACTTGTTCTGCTTAAATTTATGCTTGATCTAGGCGGCATTGTGATATGCCATTCCAAGTGAGGTAATTTCGAGGAACTCCATTTCCTCCTGAATGTATCAGTGCAAAAAACTACGTTACTTGAGCACCAACTGTCTCTCTAAATCTTTAATACCCAACTTTTTGAGCAGGGTATGGAAAATATTCGTTAGTTCGTGCACATCTTGATCCCTTTGTTACTGCAACGTGGTCCATTAGATGTACTTGTCCTCATAACTCCCCATAGGGTAATATTGTTCCTTGATGTTGTCTCGGAATGAATTCCAAGTGGGTTTGGAGAAGAACAGAGAGGGTTACCTCCCATCCTTTTGCTCACAATAGGTTTTCCACCAGTATTTGACACGGGGGGCGGGTTTGAGGAGTGAAAAAATTATATTTTCTCGGTCGGAGAAATCACGGACTGAGAAATAACCTTCCAAAAAATTCAACCATCTATCTATAGTGTTTGCATCTATCTAGCATTCAAATACAGGAATGTCAAAATTTACTTGAACCTTGAAAGGATAGGCACCTCCAGAGTGGTTGTTGGATGTAGATGTGTCGTTGATGGGCAACCGTTGAAGGATCTGGGCAAAGTTATCCATCATCGTGTTCCTTTGTTTCTCAAGGGCCTCCTTGAGTAGTAATTTGATAGGATCTCCTACTCCCTTGTCTTTCTTTTCTTCAACCTTGGGAGGTTGTCGAGGTTTGCGACGGGGTTTGCGAGGCTGATCTTGCAAGGGTTCAACTAGATCGATCCCTAACTTGTTATACCATGACCTTGTTGGGGACATGCAAAGAAAAACAAAGAAAGAGAAGACCGATCTGATACTACTAATCCAAATTTATGCAGGAACATCACAATATACATTAAAATATATATATATATATATATATATATATATATATATATATATATATATATATATGTAGCGGAAACAAAGCTTCATTTCATTAATATCAAATAACATAAATATGCTTACAAACATAATGGAAATAAAATAGCTAGGGCGATGTTATCTTATCTCTGAGAAGCGGTGTGGCAGCTAAAGACCTCTGAACTGTGTTGCAATGAGGCTCGAAGGCCTATTTATTACTGAGAAACAATGGAAAACCCTAAACATCCAAAAACCTAACCCTAGGAGATGAAGCGCCAAAACTGTGGGCCCCGTTTCGGTAAATTGATACATGAATCTTCCTGGGGACGTAACTTTGGCATATGATTTTTGTTTAACACACTCAATACCTTTTTAGAAAGATATATCCGAGGAATAAAACTTTTGAGTGAGCAATATTGGTATACAACCCATGTTGCTCCCATTTTCCCCAAAAATGGTGTTTAGGGCCTCAAAACAAATTCGAAAGTTTAAGATATGATAAACTGCTAAAAATAGTAAGTTTTGGTGAAAGTGAAAAAATGAAAGAACCGATGGTGGGGGTCCAAATGGAATAGGTGGGTGGCCACCAATATCACCTGGATCAATATCACATATTCACCTCCAATTCGTTTGACAATACGGATTTGGAGATGGATTTTACACTATTCCACAACTAAGATAATTTCATGTAAACTTTATCTAGTGCAATAGCATACTATAGAATAATGTTCTTGGTGATATCCAAGCCTTCCTGACCTGTTTCTCTCTTTATTTTCTCAATGAACTGCTTTATCTCCTGCATGATGAAAACCTTGCCTCTTATCTCTACAAGCAACCCCACAGAAGGAATTCCATGTTTATATGCAATGGACTCCAAATATTTGTGTAGTCGAGCATAAGCAGTTATGGTGTGGGTCACTTGTTCACCAAGACGAGTGTAGTTTTGAATGTGGATTCTTAACTCTACTCTGTCCATCTCGACAAAAATTCTTTCATTTTTGACCAACTTATTTGGGACATATGGATACTTGACACCCCAATCTTGTATCAAATCTACAGCTTTGTTTACAACCTTTAGGAGCTTGAATATCTCTAAATATTTATTTTTTATATCAACCAAGGGTGCCACTGCCTCATGCAAGAGAATCATCTAATTATATAAATATTTCATAGTTTCCTCCATTGGCCCCGCTTCTTCTAGTATAGATGATTGTAAATCCATTATTTTGAGACTGGTAGAAGACAGTTGTTTATTCTTTGCAGTGAGATTATATACATGTCTCTTTATCATAACAAACTCCTTTTTCAACCGTGCATTGTCACCCATAATATATTTGAGCTGTCTTATGTTTTTGTCGTGAAATTGATAGTCGATTACATGACTACTCAGGGGTTCCTCTTGGTATTATATTTTATTACCTTCTTAGTGGATATGCATACCAGATGTTCAGGATCATTAGGGAAGTAACTTCACCTTTCTTGCACAATTCTCTTCTTTAATTGGTCGAAGGTAACATTTCATACATCTATGACCATGTCATTTGGTGGAGGGACAATTCCCATTTTGATAAATGGGAGATGGCCACCAGTAAGAAGAGATTTTGATCAAGTGCTTGGCTCATCTGTAATGGGTTCAATATCATCCTCCTCTTCCTCCAACTCTACTTCTATCTCTTGGGCCATATATTCTTCCTCTATTATCTATTCGACTTCTTCCTCTTGTGATTGCTTCTCTTGTTATTTTTCTTCTATTATTTTCCTTACTTCTTCCGCTTTCCTTATTTCTTCCTCTTCCTTTTGCTTCTGCCAAAGCAGGCCATCCTGCTTCCTATATTATTCTTCTTCTTTCTATGAGTTCTCCTTCTCTCTCTTCTACTCTTCACCTTGCTTCTGGTTTGCCTCTCTACATCACTTCTCCTCCTCCCTTTGTTTCTTTTGTTGTTCTGGATCAATGGAACCTTTGCACATGTGATCAAATTAAAAATTTATGTTACTTGCTGACACTCGGTCATGCTTGATCCTATTTTTAGGTGTTTTTTTGTTCACTTAAGTAGTTTGTAGTTGTTGTATCTTCTCCATATCTACATCTGGAGCCTATGGAACCTGGGAGGGACCTGCCTCATCTCCTGGCTGGTTCTTTCTTAATGCATTATAAAAAGTCTTAACCTTTTCACCTTAAAAGTAGTCATTGGTGCATATGTCTAAGTGTAATTTGTCTTATCATAATGCTACCTTCCCACCTTTATAGGGTCATATCTATGAAAATACCTAGTTCCAAAATGAAGGCACTTGAGTTATTCAATTTTGTTTTTGGTTTCCTTAAGGTTCTTTAGCTCAGAGAGTCCAATCCATAAATGAACAACATGCCAATGAGCCTTTTTACTTCTATGGAGTTTTGCATGCATTCTGTTGTTTAATTAATAGGCTAACTCCTGCAAAACCACCTTATTGGTCACATAACTTGGCATAAGGTGAGGGATTGACTAACACCCAAACATCGGATGTATGTGCCCTGCGGTGATTCAAAACAATATGTAATATTATACAGTGCCTCCTTCACCTAATCGGTCATGCAAGGAGGATCAATCTCATAAATCATCAAGTAAAGTACTACAAATAAATGTTGTTCCAAATGGTCATAAACTCCTTGAAAATTGGTCTTTGATAATAACATGCAATGAAAATAGGTAGGTAGATTTTCTTGTGGATTCTAGTTTCATTTCATCCCATTGAATGCATACCAAGTGTAGATCCCATCTAGCATATAAGATAGAATGTTGAATTATGGTGATTGGTTTGGTCATGAGGCTACTTTGGCCTATCGTACATGACACTGCAGTTCATAAGAAAGGATATTCACCGAATTGAAAACTCAACCTCTTGTAACAACTAAGTTGAGTAGGAAAATCCAATTCTCCTCAAAGACTTCTGCATTTTTCTATCCATGTAGCCTGCAACACATTGTTATAAGATATTGATAGAATTTTCTAAAACAAATTGTCAAGTACAATGCATTGTGTCTCTGATGGAATCTAGCAGGCTCTTGACACCAGGATTTGATGATATGCACAATGTTGATATTTTCCCATGTTGCATAAAACCAAGAATTTGAATATTCTCTAGGTTTGACCATATTATATGAATGCATGTTGTGTGTGTTAGCACTTAGAAATTTACTTTGGGCTTTGTCAAATTATTTCCCAAGGTAACCATTTCAGACCAATCTTTAGGCTCAAAGCTGGCCCTTTCAACCAGAGGGGGCTCCCTTGGCAAGTCTGCTACCCAAGATCCCTACAATAGCAGCTTTGATTTAAACACAGTGGCCAGATATGTTAATGAAAATATTTTGATTTAAGAAGGGGTGTTGGACAAGCTTTAAAAAGAAACCATTGGGAAATGGAGTCAAAACTTGAATCTCACTAGCTTACAGCTAATAAATGGTTTACCAGTAATTTTAAGATACATAAAAGGTATAATCATAATGAAAGAGCATCTACCATGGATGAATTCCTTCACTAAACTATAGAGTATACCAGCATAAAATAACCGTCATGAAGGTTGAAGATAGGAAAACATACTAAACAATAATGTTGTAATGAATCTCAGATCCAAAAAATAAAAGTTTCTATATTAACTTTAAAGAGATAAGCAAGTCTCAATATACAGTACCAAAGGCCTCATTTCAAAAGGGTCCCTGTTTTACAAGTATTTTCATACAAAATATATTGAAAAGTATCCTCTAAAACTTCTCCTATATTCTCGGATACAAATCTAACCCACATACAAAAAATAGAAAACAAGTTTCCGAAATGTGGAAAAAGATGCCAGGAATTGCTGGAGGTTTTTGAAAGTTTATCCTCGGAATTTGGAATGTTGGAGCTGACATGGTGCTTTCTTTGGATACTCTGCCATATGTTATCGAAGTGTCATGGATTCTCTCTAACTAACCATTAAATTCCTGGAGGTTTCTTATGGATGAATGATCTTCTTAAGTTGTCTCTGAACTCAAAGATTTCCACCTCATACTTTGATTGGTGTTGAAATCATTACACTGTCACCCAAATTTCCTGCAACCACTCTAAATTTTTGTGCTGACAGCTATGTAAATGTTTAGATTTTGAATTTCATGCTTGGAAATTTGGAAGCAATATTCAACTTTCCATCTAGAAATGCGGAGAATAATTTGACACCAATCATATAATATGGAAATAATCTACACAAAATATACTTGGTATGAAAATGTAGAAATATATTCTTGAATGAAACATGAATTCCCATATCCATCTCTTAAATATTTGGAAACTAATTAATTCCCAAATCTCGTATCCACTTCCGAAATATCCATTTAAATCAATTTGGGCCTTGGTTTTGGAAAACTGCATATTCCATCAAAAACCACGTGTTGTAATGCTTCTCAATTAAATCATTTTGAGTTTATGAACTTTATAAATAAAATTCAAAATGATTTTCCTTAAAAACGATCCACTATTTTGCTCAGACGTATATATTTATGAATAATGAAATTCACAAATTTATTTACTGTAAAATCAATTATGGTAAAACCATTTAATGTTTGGATTAAATTATTAATATAAATAATTTAACATAAAATATTTATATTAATAATTTTTTTTGTATTTTTATTTTTAAAAAATATGGGTAAATTTGAAGGTTCTACCAACTTTAACTTGTTCTGCCAATTATAAAAGTCTGCCAACCAATTTAGAGACTCCACCAACTTTATATTAGATATTGACCAAATTTAGCAAGCCAGACAACTATTAAGCAATTTTCGAAGTTCGGAAGCCAACTAACTCCTTTAAAGACAACTTTAGCCCACCATTAGAAAATTTGGTCCAAAACTAAGATCCAGACCCAATTTCAAGCTCCCATTTGCCTAATAAAACCCAAACATTAGTGCAATCAATGCTAAGAGCCAAATGACCTCTCAAATTAAAATTGGCCAAATTTGGGAATTTTTACCAAAAAAATACATGTGCTAACAATGTGGATGGTAAGTGGAAATATCACTACCACTTTCACTGAGTAGGACCAAATTTGTTTTATCCATGTGTGACATAATCCATTCAATGGCCACTGCACAAGGGATCAACAAGAATCTACATGCAATTATGTGTATTCTAGACCTTTTAATGTTGATATAAACTTCCTTTTCTTCCAAATTTTCTTAGAACTATCTTTTCATGAAAGATCCTTAATGTCCTTGCATGAGACCTTGAGATTTTTTTCTATAAAGAATTGTGTTTATGAAATAATAGGAACTGTAGGATTGAAAATCTCCATTGCCTCCTTAGTACTTTATTTTTAGGTTTCTTTTGAGATAAATTGATGGGTGGTAGGAGGAATTGTTCCCGTAGATGATGAGAGAGTAATGTAAATTGTATGTGGAGCACTTGAAAGTGTAAATGCACTCATGGCGACAACGATTATTTACAATAAATTCCCTATTTAAAACATGAAAAATATTCAAAATATAGTGAAAAGGGGAAAAATCTAGGAAAGTTGGGAACAAAAGCCTATCAATGATGAGAAAAGGTGACTTAATTAGCCACTAGAAGTGAATACTACAACATGACAAGAAGAGGGCGCATGTCAAAACAAAAATGAATAGACAAAGCCTGATTGAGGCTTGAGGATCCGATGTGTACTAAAGGGGAGAGAGAGAGAGAGAGAGAGAGAGAGAGAGAGAGAGAGAGTTTGTAAGGGTAGAGGGCACAGTATTAAATAACAAGAGAGGTAGACTGAGGCTCAAGAGAAGATAGTAAGGGTGCAGGGTGCATAAATGGTGAACAAGGGGACAGGATGTTGCTTTTTGATGCATTGTGTGCTCAGGAGAGAGAATGATTTTACTGGGCCATAGTTTTAAAAGACAATGCTATCTTGTTCTCTAAGAGTTCCCTCTGAAAATAGAGTTGGTATTTCAAGCACAATTTTCAAAGAAAGTGGGTCCTTAACTTCAAGAAGTGTGATTTGCATAAATATTGGTGAAAATTGGCTAAGTAAAGACTAACAACAAATTTGTATCACAATAACAATGAAGGGAATGGTCTGTAAGTGTTATAAGATTTGTCGAAATCATGACGAGAAGGTGGAAAGCCATGGAATGCGAAGAGTCACAAGAAACGCCATTTGCAACAACAAGATGACACTTCTAATAGTAAGTATGGATGAAAATTCTAGTAAAGAAGCTAAAATAGATCAAAATGCCAGTGAGGAAAACAAAGATGAAAAAAAATAACAGAAGTAAGCAAGAACCACACTAGGAAAAACATACCAAGAAAACACATAGCTATGACCAATATTGAAGAGAAATATCCTTGATGTAAAGAAGTGTACCTATCCTAGAGTGAGGAATTATTGTGAGAATGTATGATAGTTCGGATGTTTATAAAGAGATTCTACATGCAAGGAAAGTCCATGCATGTCTGCCACTTGTCAATTGATGAGTAAGTTAGCTACAAGAAGTGAAATGGGATCCTAGTTTCGAGGAGTACTGTTAGGTCCCTATATCACTAGTATAGTCCCTTATTATTGTTATTGTAACCCCCTTATTGTTATTATTGAACCCTTGTAACCCCCATTTTGTTATTATTGTGCCCTTAAATTATTATTGTTAGGTCGGCTAGGATTACATTGTGGCCCACTAGGATTACATTATGGCCCCATGGACTCCTACATATAGAAAGGAGGTTTTGTAAATTGTATCATCCAAGAATTGTTCATTTATGTAATGTATTGGAGGTTTCCCCCTCGAAGTGGCTTATTTCTAAGGCGTTGATATCTCTGTTCTTCTATTTTTGGAGCTCGTTACACAACATTTGGTATCGCAGGTTTGGATTCTAGGGATTCTAGGTTTTGTTACTCCAAACAGGTCATCGTGGCATTTTTCTACAAATTTTTCGTCAAGTTTCAGAAGCTGAAACTTTTAAGTGCGAAGTGCAATCTTGAGGAACCTTTGTGGCAGCAACTTCCCGTAGTTTGCTCAAAATAACATATTTGGAGATATGATCTGTGGGAAGTCGTATTGTTTTGTGGATCTCAACTGTGCCTAAACTCGTGGCATTTGATAGAAGCTTCTGTAGGCCACCGAGGGCTGAAATTTTCAAATATCGTTATTCTCACAATTACATAGATAATCCAATTTCAATATCGAGCTCCTCAAAAGCAAGAAAAAGGTGTGTATTTTTTTTCCGAATTGCATAAGTCTTGTTTGAAGAATCAATTTGAATTGATTCCAAGGGCATATCAGTATTGGGTTCTAAAAGATGCCTCGTAAAAATAATTCAACACCCATTAAGCCTTCAGAAGGGTCTACTATGACTCATGAAGATGAAGAACTACAACATGATCTATCAAAATTACAAGAGCAAGTGCAACAAATTTCACTCTCGCAAAGAGCAACAAAAAATGAAATGGAAGTTTTGAAGAAAGGCGTGGAAGAGAAGATGGATGGCATGGAAGATAAGATGGAAAACATGAAGAATGATCTAAAAACAGACATCGAAGGTTTGACAAAGTTGATACAAGAACGGTTTCCTAATGGTGAAAAGATAGTAGAAGAACCTCATGATGAGAACAAAATCAATGTTAATTGTGATTTGATAAACTCTAATGTTGGCGGGAAGAACCAACATATTCCAAAAATGGACATGAGGAAGTTTGATGGAAAGGATCCTGTAACATGGATACTACAGATGGAGCAATATTTTGATCTCCATAACGTGCAAAACACACAAAAGGTACACATTGCAACTTTACATTTAGAACAAAATACATTTGTATGGTATCGATGTCTTTGCTCCCATAAAAAAATTGTCACTTGGTCAATTTTTACGGAGGAAATGATAGCACATTATGAGGATACAAAGAGCAACACCTTCTTTAGCCAATTGGTAAATCTCAAACAAAAGGGTTTAGTGGGGCAGCACATTGAGGACTTCCAAAAATTGAATATAAGGGTAACTGATATTCCAGAGGAACACAGGATTGATCTCTTCATAGGCACTTTAAAGGATAACATCCAAGATGAAGTTCGCGTTCTGGAACCTGATTCATTGGAGAAGGCATTCAGGTTGGCAAGAAAAGTTGAATGTAAAATTATGGCGACAAGGAAGCCTACCACTCAATTCTATAAAGAAGGAAGTGTTGCTACGTCTAGATTTCCACAACCTACAAGGTTGACACTACAACAATTGGAAGAAAAAAGAGCAAAAAGGCTTTGCTACAGTTGTGATAAAAAATACACTAAAGGTCATAAGTGTGCTGAGAAGAAATTATTTTACATAGATTGTGAAGAGGAAGAAGAAAATGAACAAGAAGAGGATATACACCAGGAACCAGCCCTAGAAGAGCAAGAAATGAATCCGACCATATCGTGTAATGCACTGGCAGGAATTACCACTCCTAAAACTCTCAAGATAGAAGGACATATCAAGAAGAAAAAGGTAATAGTGTTGATTGATTCAGGTAGCACCCATAATTTTATTCATTGTAAGGTAGCCAAGGAATTAAATTGTTTCTTATACCCAACACCAGAATGTCAAGTGATGGTTGCAAATGGAGGAACTATAAATTGCTCTGGAAAATGCCATAATATCAAGCTAACCATGGGGAATATGTATTGACTAGTCCAATGCTTTCCATTCCTATGGGAGGTGCTGATGTTGTACTAGGAGTACAATGGTTACAATCTTTGGGGACGGTAGCTTTAATTTTCAAGAACTTTTCTTGAAATTTTTTTCAGAAGGAAAGGAAGTCGAATTACGGGGTATTGAAGGGAAGCCAGGAAGGATAATAAGCTCTAATGTCATGACAAAGCTTCTAAAGAAAGAACAACGAGGCGTAATTGCACAATTATGCTAACTAGAAGTTCCGACATCAAAATCATCTATTTCTGCAGATCTCCAACAAGTCTTGGACAATCATTCCAAGGTGTTTGAAACTCCCAAAGGACTCCCACCTATTCGTGATCATGATCACGCTATTCATTTGATTCCAGGAAGTGTTCCTCCAAACATCCGGCCTTATAGATATCCTTACTTCCAAAAGAGCGAAATTGAACGCATGATTGCAGAAATGTTAGAGGCAGGTATAATTCAACCTAGTCAAAGTTCTTTCTCTGCTCCTGTAGTATTGGTACACAAGAAGCATGGATCATGGCGAATGTGTCCGGATTATAGGGAGCTCAATAAGCTCACCATTAAGGATAAATTTCCCATTCCTGTGATTGATGAATTATTGGATGAATTACATGGAGCAATTTATTTTACCAAGTTGGATCTTCGTTCAGGATATCATCAAATTAGAATGAAGACCGAAGATATTCCAAAAACAGCATTTCGAACTCATGAGGGTCATTATGAATTTTTGGTCATGCCTTTTGGCCTTACCAATGCACCTTCTACATTTCAAGGGTTGATGAATTCCATTTTCAAATCCTTCCTTAGAAAATTTGTGCTAGTATTTTTGATGATATAATAATCTACAGCAGGTCTTGGAAGGATCATGTTGAACATGTTGACAGGGTGCTCAAACTATTGCAGGAGAAACAATTATATGCAAAAAAATCCAAATGTTTCTTTGGAGTACAAGAGGTGGAATATCTGGGTCATATTGTATCTCACGAGGGTGTTAAAGTAGACCCCAACAAAATTAAAGCCATTAAGGAATGGAAAGTCCCCACAACCATAAAGAAGTTGCGAGGATTTCTCGGGTTAACAGGGTATTATCGCAAGTTTGTTAAGAATTATGGGAAGACACTTCAAGGTAAAAACTGATCATGATAGTCTTAAACACTTTTTGGAACAAAGACTATCATCGGAAGAGCAGCAAAAATGGGTCAAAAAGATGTTGGGTTATGACTTTGAAATAATATACAAAAAAGGAAAGCTTAATGTTGTTGCAGATGCACTCTCAAGAAAGAATGAAGAGGTGGAAGCATTGCTTTGTGCCATTTCTATTATCCAACCAGATTGGATAACTGAAGCAAGAGATGAATGAAAGAAGGACAAAGATGTATGGACACTAATTCAAAAGTTGCAGCAAGATCCTAGTACATCTGATACATTTAGTTGGAAAAATGATTCCTTATGGTACAAAGATCGCTTATATCTTTGTAAGAATTCCCAACTAAAACAAAATATTCTTTTGGAATTGCACACTTCTCCTTTAGGAGGACACTCAAGATTTTAAAAACTTACCACAGGGTGAAGAAAGAATTTTTTTGGGATGGCCTTAAATTTGATATTCAAAAGTTTGTGGCAGAATGTTTGGTTTGCCAGCAGAATAAAGTTGAGACAATTAAGACCCCGGGACTTCTACAACCTTTATCCATTCCAAGTCAACTTTGGGAGGAGATTTCAATGGATTTTATCACAGGTTTACCTAAGTCCGAAGGAAAGAGTGTCATCATGGTGGTAGTTGATAGACTTACCAAGTATGCACACTTTTGTACATTATCTCATCCATTTAAAGCAAGTACAGTTGCTACTACATTTATGGACAGAATTAAAAGCTACATGGAAGCCCAAGGGTTATTGTGAGCGACAGAGATCCCATTTTTACTGGAAATTTTTGGACGGAGTTATTTTCTTGTTTGGGTACTCAATTAGCTCATAGCTCATCTTATCATCCTCAATCTGATGGTCAAACCGAGATCGTAAATAAATGTTTGGAAGGATATCTTCGTTGTTTTGTATCTGATAAACAAACACAATGGGTCAAGTGGTTACCTCTTGCTGAATGGTGGTATAACACTTCCTTCCATACTGCAGCAAAAATGACCCCATTTATGGCACTTTGTGGATATCATCCACCATCCATCACATCATCTTTAAGGGAAAATTCGAAGGTTCAAGCAGTGGAAGATCACATCGAGCATCAGCAAGAAGTTCTCCAACTCTTAAAGGATAACCTGAATTTGGCACAAAATCGAATGAAACAACAAGCAGATCAACATCGCAGCGAGAGAAGTTTGATGTAGGAGATTGGGTATTTTTACGGCTACAACCATACAAACAAATGTCCCTCAAGCAAGCTAAGAAGGATAATAAATTATCACCAAAGTACTATGGTCCTTACAAGGTGTTGCAAAAGATTGGTTCTATGGCATACAAATTGGAGCTTCCTACTTCTTCGTGAGTACATCCAGTTTTCCATGTTTCATGCTTAAAGAAGGTTATAGGTGAAAATCTTCCAGCTCAAACAATATTGCCAGAACTTGATGAGGAAGGAAAAATCATATTGGAACCTGAAGCGGTCACGGAAACAAGAACTCGACAGTTATGGAATCGATCAATTTCAGAGTATCTCGTCAAGTGGAAGAACTTACCCACTGAAGATTCTACATGGGAGGATGAGAAGTTTATACAGAAGCACCCAGAGCTACTCAAGCGTTGAGGACAACACTTTTTTCAAGGAGAGGGGCATGTTAGGTCCCTATATTACTAGTATAGTCCCTTATTGTTGTTAGTGTAACCCCCTTATTGTTATTATTGTACCCTTGTAACCCCCATTTTATTATTATTGTGCCCTTAAATTATTATTGTTAGGTCGGCTAGGATTACATTGTGGCCCACCAGGATTACATTATGGCCCCATGGACTCCTATATATAGAAAGGAGGTTTTGTAAATTGTATCATCCAAGAATTGTTCATTTATGTAATGTATTGGAGGTTGCCCCCTCGAAGTGGCTTATTTCTAAGGCGTTCATATCTCTTTTCTTCTATTTTTGAAGCTGGTTACACAACAAGTACACCCAACAATCCAAAAGGAAGGGAACATGCATGGAGCATAAGACAACACAGTCACTAATGATAATGAATGCACTCTAACTGGGAGAGAAGAGAGAGAAGTCATTGAGAAAAAGGAGTGCACTCTCCTTGTTTGCTGGGAGTGCGCTTAACTAAGTGGAAGAAGTTCACCAAAATTATATTTAAAGGCGTGTTTTGCATGGGAGGGAATAGTTTCCAAAAATAGTTTCCTTTTATGAAAACTAAGTCTAGAAAGTGCGCTTTTATCTAGGATAAAGTTGCACTTTTCTTTCTTTTGTGTCTCATGCATGTCAAGTTAATAAATCTAGTCACTAAGTCGAAGATAGTTAGTGTTTTTTTATCTTATAAATATAACATAAGTGTTTTCAAAGATAGGATTATGTCACTTAAAAAAATTTACCTAGGAGGACAAACGACACTTACGAACATCATAAGGATAGTTGATGCTTAGAAAAACATGAAAAAATAACATGACGACACAAAAGGTCTTGAACTGACAGTTCATGCAGGCTCCAAAATTTAAATAGACCCAAATTTGGGAGGGTCGCTATCACAATAACAACAAGATACAAGTGTTATAATAAGATAAATAAGAAAGCCATGGATTCCATTGATGTTTTTAGGTTCTTATAATAATAGGCATCATAATTTTGAATTGACTATGTTAAAGTCTTGTAATATTGTACATACTTTTCTTTCTACAAGTGTTTTCCCATATTAAAAAATGTAAAGAAGGTAAGTCCTAAAAGAAAAATCAAAGGACTGAAAGAAAAAGATAAAAAAATAATATAAAGTATGAACACCAAAAAGAGATAAAAATAGATCATGAAATTGCTGCACATTCAAATTCCACTACCATTAGTTCACTTTTGCAAATAAAATTATGTGCAGCTTGTCCAAGATGCCACAATTAATGATGATCAAACTGTTTAATCTTGATTTTCTCATGCTTTAAATTTCATGCTAATAGTTAATGAAAAAGGTCTAACCAAACCATTTAATCTTGGCAGATCAGTAGTTAGGTAGAGAATAATAATGAGCTCATCAATTTAATCCGAGCCATTGGAAGTTATAACGTTAGAATTAGATTAGTTTTCTTATCAAAAAGAAATAAAAGGGTCAGCAAGCTCAAATGCACCCAATAAATAAAGAAAAAATGTTAGGGTAAATGAAGGGTAGGCAGAAGCACTTTTACAAGTCATGAAAAGCATCGATTGGTAATTTCATATCACTAATATCCCCCAAAATCCCCTTCCCATTGCTTAAAATCACATTGTCACTCTTAGAAGGCATTTTCCCTTATAAAATACCCCTTTCCCCTTATTTCACCCCTTTTCCCTTCCCAAAACCCCTTTTCCTAGTTAAAAAACATATTTTCCTTTGAAAAGTAAAATTCCCTTTACTAATTCCCTATTCCATTTAAAAACACTCCAAAATCCACTTATCCTAAGTTTTAAATGTTTAAAATATCGGGACCCACTGTAAAATCCCTCCCCGATATCCTTTTAACACTTATTCTTAGTGTATTTTAAACATCCCATGCATATCTACTCCTGCTTTACATATTTCATTAACCCCCCATTTATATTAACCCTGTTTAATATGTATTCAACCCTTACACTCTATAACTCGCATTATATATATATACCCCTCATTTAATACATTAATATCCTACATATATGATCTCGAGTCCCACTTTACTTTAACTTCGCATATATACCATATTAAACCCATTTCATATAATCCTTACCCACTACATATTAACACCTTCGCATTTATATTATTCCCCGATTCCACTTATCAAACACCCCAACTCATCCGCAACACCCATCAACCGTCTGATTGGTAGTACCCTGATCTAACCATTCCCAATTCATTTTGTAACCTCAATTGTTTGACTTTTAAAACCAATCAGAGGTGTGAAATGGGTGGTTTCTCACCTCCTCTCCCTTGCCATGCGTTAGTCCCAGGTTGTATCACATCCCTCACACTAAAACCATTTACCCTCTTTTTGTCATGCGAAAACCACCAACCTATATCCATGCATTCAAAATGAAACTGGTCACTTTTTGAAACTTAAATATTTGCACCAATGTGTTTAACCACATCTATTTAAATGAATTAAAATCTGCCCTTTACTGTTTATTCACCATTTCTGTTGAATTTTGCGAAAAGGAAGCCTTGCTGACCTATTTTGAAGCCAATATAAACTAGAATTCACACTTTTGCTACCAGAAGACATTGTCAACTCAGATTTGAAGAGTTATAAGACTAAGGAAATCCCCTGTTGCCTTCATAACACATTTTGCAGACTGAAATAACCTTTTCACATGTATTCCTTAGTGCTTGAGCCATTACTTCAGCACAAAAAAGTAATAAATTGATAAAATAAACAAATCTATGGCTTCCCAGGGCATTGTGATTGTTAACCCTCTACAACCTCCTCTAGTTGATGTTGAACATGCCCCCCTTGCAGAAAAAGTCTTCAAAATTAGTGATACAGTCACTGATTTCAACCTCTTGGACATACACTGTTGGAGCCATGATAAATCCATAGACCAGGCTGATGATATCTACCTTTAGGAATCAAATTTTACTAAATATATTTTCCCACAGACCTTCGAGTTTCTAAAAATCTTCAAAGTCCTTCAAATGAATTACTTTCCCAATGAAAGAGCCCTAGTAACCCCTAGCAAAAATATTTTGTTCACAATCACTACAGAATCAATTAACCAAATGTTACAGATCCAACCCAAGCCTAATGAAGCCCCATTGTCTATTGAAATCCTCACTAAATTATATTTAAAGTTGGAATTTCCCAAGAGGTTTCAAATATTCCAAACCTTTCTTCCTCCATCAATGGAAACCCCAAAGAGTAACCCTCCTTATTCAGCTTCAAATTTTTCATAGAGGACCAGACAGATTATCACAATGTTGTCTTGCATTCTAGGGTACTTCACAGATGAGTATGTACATGCTTCAATATTAGGTTTTCTATCCATTTTCTACCCAGGACAACCTCCAGCTTCCACATTTAAATTTTCTCAATATATATCAAAAGCCATCCATGAGAAATTAGTTAAATTAACAGAGGAAGGAGTGTTTAAATATTCATCAGTTTTGTTTCATATGTTCTTGTGTTTCCAATCTAAAAGGTTTGTAGTTAGCCTTCAAAAACTGAACATTGAGGGTAATCCCCAATCAATAATTTTTTGGACCTCCTTAATCAGAAATTATTCCATAGAATTCACCTACAAGGACTACAATGATTCATTTGTTCATCCAGTTTTCAACATGCTAGGCAGTAGCAGTCAACCTAGGATCAATGAAGAAATAAAGAAATTCTTGCAGTTATCGAAACAAAGTAGAACTAGAGACTGGTATTTATACTAGAACCACACTGAAATTAGGGTGTATGGATGTCAACTCACTCCATACAAGCCTCTAGAATACCTCCCAATGAGGTTATTTGCATTAGAATATATCAGGCAGATCCTAAACTCAGATGAGGTTAATTTTCTGTCAGCAAAGAAGAAAACTCAGTTTACAATTAAGAACTGGCTTGGTCCTTTCATTTGCAATAATAGGAATGCTGGTCAACAAGAAGAAAAGTGTTTACAGGAATTCAAGTTCAGTGATAGTTTCAAATGGCAGTATGATCCTTTGGGAGTTATCAGCAAGTTAAGAGTAAAATTCAAATTAAATCCTGATGTCCATGAGTCTAAACCAGAAATTGAAAAGTACTCAAACCAGTCAGAGTGGTTGGAAAATACTTTGCAAGAGGTGGAGAAACCAGTTGAGACTAGTTTTTTCCTACATACTCCAGCCCCACAAGATAGGATCTCCAAGAGAGCAAGGGAATAAGGTTCATATTCAGCTCAAACCACTACTGATACTAAATTTAAGCTAATGTACAGGAAGAAGCCAAAGCTAAATCGTGTAAATGAACAAGAAGAGATAGTGGAAATCATTGATACTGATTTAATTGTCAAGGATAATGCACCTCCTACTATTTCAGAGGAAACTCATCAAACTTCAACCTCTAGTGATTAGATCATTCAGAAGCAGCATAGTGTTGAAGTTTCTTCATCAAGCAAACCAGTAGATAAAGAACAAGATATAATGGAGAAGTATAAAGAAATCAAATTTTGGAATGAGGCATTGAAAGATGTAACCTATGCCCAATATTGGAAATAGACTCGTAGTGACCAAAACAGGTTATTCTCAGCCTTTGATTGTAAAACCAGGAATATGCAAATGACATTTTTACAACCAACATTGTACGCTCCAAAGTCATCAATAGGCTACAAGAAAATAACATTTGAAGTTCAAGATAAATATCTACAACCATTAGATCAAATTGAGTTCCATAAGCAAGCTGGAGAAATGATTTACTCCACTATGACTAAAAAAGCTATGAGTGTTCGAAAACTTCATAATTCTCTAGAAAACATCAGAGCACAATTAAATCTAGAGAAGGCATCCTCATAAGCAAAGGATAGTATAATCAAATCACTTGAAGAATTGGTCATGGAGGTTGGATATGTTTCAAATAACATCAAAGCAGCCGAAGAGCTCATCAAGAAGAAGAATTCAGACATTGCTGGAAATGAAAAAAAGTTGAAGCTACCCCCAACAGAACATCCACATACCAAATAATTTTTGGAGAATGAAGTTCAGGAAGATGAAATGATGAATCTCATCATTCATTTGATAGCTCAATTGAAAGAGATGGAGAATGAAATGGATAAATTGGTGCAGAAAAAGAAGGCCAGCGTGGAAGCAATTCGTGTTTCTTCCATTCCTATAGCTTCAAAATCAGTTTCATCTACTTCATCAGCTCCATTACCTAGAATAGTATCAATTACTACAGCAACACCAACTACTACACCAGCAACAGATTGAATAGCAGTAGCCCATCCCAATGATGACGCAGGTAAACTTATCAAAGCTATGCAAGACATCACAATCCAAACAAATGAGATAAATAGACTTAAAGAGCAAGTAAAAATTCTTGAAGATGAAAATAAATTGGTACAAATAATGCATAAATCAGAAACACAGAAGTCAAATAAGTTAATTGACAAAGTCCAAAAGTTAGAAAAAGAATTAACACTGAAACAACCACTTGCCCAAGCAAAGCAACAACTGTGGGCTAATATCATTAACTCCGTTAATAATATTTGGCCATCTATCCTATTTATATTTGAGAAGAAATATTTGATAAAGGGAGCAAGTGAAGCTATTCAGAAAGTCAAAGAGGAACTTGGGAAGAAACCAGAAGAGGCCACCGAGATGATTAATTTTCTTAATTCTAAGAACAAACAAAAATTAGAATAAATTGGAATAAGTGACATAAATGAAACAGTTTATAGGTAAAAGAGGTAATTTCCAAGAGAAACCTGATGACACAACTTGAAGACAAGTTTCAAACCATGGAGCTAGCAATAAACATGTTCATGATAAAATTTGATATTTTGAGGTAGAAAGGTCTGCCTAATCCTTTGGTGATCAATGATAGATTATTGAAGCATGAATACTATGACAAGAAAATCAAAGAAGTGGCTAAAGAACAGTCTAACAATTCCTCCATGAAAGGAATTCGTACAGGCAAAGTACTCTATTATACTTTTGAAAATATCTTTTACCTCCAGCATGAGGTAAATAATATCTTTATAAAAAAGCCTACTTTTGCAAAATACATAGAAGCTAATGAGATTTATAGGAGAATGGTAAAAATTAAATTACCGGATGAAGAGGCTTGGGAAAATTTATATGATTTACTGTGACAGTGAAAAGTAAAATCGGTAAGCAGAGAAATCAAGGTTAAAGTGAAAACAGAGCAGTCAAGGTTAAAGTGAAAGGAAGAGTTTAAATATCAAAACAGATTTAAAAGGCAATCATCAAATGAAAAGCCAGCATAAAGATACAACCATCAAAAAAATGACGTGAGAGAGAAGACAACAAAATATCAAAGAAAACAAACAACAAAACAAATAAATAGGGACAACTTGCATTAGTTACATATGTGTCTCTATCTTCTTGCATGAAGATATTTTATTTCCCTTGAATAATTCCTAAATCAGTTTTAAGATATTTTGTATTAGTTTTTGTATAAACACTTCATAATTCAAAGTATTGGGTGTGGATTCCTGAACATTTCTATAGTTGTAATTGATCTAAATACCTGAGGGTTTATTGTACCATTTTCAAGTCAGTATACAGGACAAGTAGTAAAGTCATTTCATTACAGGATTCATGTGTTGAGCCACTTCAGTGAAGTATCTTTCAATTGTTCATGTTTTTCCTTAAGTATTCCATAAACTTGTATGTTTTCCAAATTTAAATGTTATAACAGGAATATTATTGCAGGAATTGTTTAAGTACACTCTGTTCTGAACTGTTATTTATTTTAATGTTTTCTTCTCTGTTCTGATTTGATTTTGTTCAGCTACCTTGCCTTGTGAACACTTCCTTTAGAGTTTGATTCTGTCATGTTTTCTTGATACATTGACTCCATAGCCCAATGGAAAATAGACAGTAATCTATCCATCTAAATCAGTAATTCCACCAAAAAATTAAATCAAACCCAATAAATCTTACATAACTATCCTAAAATCAATTAAAAAACAAAGTTGAATCATAAAGAGGGAGCCCTCTCTGAGCATTAGAAAGGCTAGATCATGATCTTAAAAGTAGGTTGATAGTTACCTCTAAAATTTCTCTAAACACATAGAGAACCCTTGGAAATTATTGGATCGATAACATACTGGCAACTCCAGTGGGGAAATGAGTCCTCAGTTTAAATAAATCTTAAAGGAAACACTTTTCCTCATCTTTTCACCTTAATTTTTATTTAGGGTTGTTAAGAATTTTTCATTGAAAACTACAATTCTGTCTTCTAGAAGAACATACTATACCAGGGCTCATCCTGATCCACAACCTGCTATAATTGTTGATGATCCTGAAATAATTTTAGGAAAAACCAAGAAAGTAGAAAGTATAGGGAATACTATTCAGTTAATCAAAGCAAATTCAATCCCTAAATAATTATCACGTATACAAGATATTGAATTTGATTTATCATTTGAACACTCTTTGTTTAGAACCAAATCTGAAAATTCAATCTATGATAGTGTAATAGATCATAATTTCATTCAATTTATTGAAGAAAAGAAGGAAAGTATACAACTTGACACATATCAACAAGTTCTAGAGACTTTTGATAAACTTTATGCTTTGACTGCAACTTTGATTAAGGATATAGATGAAGCATATTTTCAACAGCCTATTGAATTAGCTGCTTTATCTACTTTTATCCCTAATCCTTATACCATTGCTTCCGAGAGTGTAAATTTAACTTTATTTAGCACCACCTAATCTATAATATCCACCATAGTTCATTCCACAGAATCATTCATCCCCAAGCTTCCTCTTCAACCTAGAGTTTTATTTACATCTTCAAACACTTAAGGTTCATCTTCTATCACTTCTACTACATTCTCTAGTACTTCAACCTCATTTTCAAGTACACCTTCTAGTGTTCCAAGTTCATATGCAAGTACTTCAACCTCATTACCAAGCACCCCAAAATTACCTCCTAGCCAAGCTAGAATCTTAGCCATGGAACCCAGATATGCCCCATTTGGTCTTACTAGCTCAATTACATTCCATGCCCTAGGATTACCAAAGTAAAATATTTCAGTTTGATGGTACAGGTCAATATGCTGCCCAACAACATGTTAATAAAATCACAGATTACTTTGAATTACATGAAATTGATGAAGCTGATATTCAAATGAGATTGTTTGCCCAAACATTAGTAGGAGATGTTAAGAAATGGTTTAAAGCTTTACCTACCAATCATATAGCTAATTTACTTGCTTTTCATCAATTATTTATCAATAGATGGGAAGGAAAGAAAAACCCTTTACAAATATTATCTGAATATGAAAAAATTAGAAGATCTCCTAATGAATTTGTTCAAGATTATTCTACTAGGTTCAACATAATTTATAATGCAATCCCAGATAATATCAAAACTCTACCAGATCTAGCTTTAATCAAATTTCTAGATGGTTTTGATATTGATATGTCTTACCAATTGAGAGAAAGAAACCCTGAAACATTAGAACAGATGAAAAGTAATGCAGTTAGTGTAGAAGCTAGCTTGTTAGCTAAAAGAGCTAGGATGAGAAATGAAAGAAGAGTTACCATAAAGGATGAACCATCCACATCAGACAGTAAGATAGATAGTTTAGCTAATATTATGGAAACAATAATCGATAGATTAGAAAATATGGAAAGAAAACCTCAGTGGGATAATCAACAACAAGGTCCTCAAATCAGAAATCCCAACTTTAGGAAGAATAAAAATACTGGTAAATCAAGAGAAACAACACCTAATCAATTGATTAGACCACCTTTCCAAGAAAACTATGTTGAGAGTTCCCACCAAAATGAAGAAGAACAGGACACCCAGATAAACTTAATGGGAATAAATGATGATAATACTATTTTTCTTACCCAGGAAGAACATGAATTATACATGCTACAACAATTACAGTTAGAATCTGGAGAGTCCTTTGACTATAAACAAGGTTATGAATTTTCTATTAAAGAAGTTCACAAACAATATAACCTTAGAAGTAACAAGAATACAGAAGCCCCTACTAAGAAAAGAATCCAATCTCAGACCAAGAAAATAGTATAAGCTCTTGTGTCCAAAGTGTTACAAATTCACCCTAGAGAAAGTCAGAAAAATTCCAGTCCAACTCAGAAAAATTCCAGTCTAACTCAGCAAAATTCTAGTCCAAAGATTACAGCTAGTCCAAAATTTGTAGATATCACACCTACTCATTCTCAAACTTCAGCTGCTACTAAAAATTCAGCTGCAACTAAAACTTCAAATTATACTAAAACTTCAACTGCCACTCAAATTGTTCCAGATAAGAAAATTGAAAGTAAAATAGTGGAATCACAAACTGAAATACCAATTACTGATAAAAAATATAAGAACACTCAAACTACAATTGGTAAGGAGGAAATCATTCGGTTAGGCAAAACACAAGTACCATTTAACATCCAAAATGAAAAATCCAAATTGAAAATACCAGTTCCTTTAACAGAGATGGTGAAAAAGGATTTATACAAAGCCCAAAACACTGAACACAAGTGAAGGAGAAGATGTTGTTAGCCTCAATGATGATCAACCAAAGTTATTATTTGGTCCTGAGGTAAATGGTAAACATCAAGAAGGTGGTGTTCCTCCATTCTACATTAGCTTGATTATTCATGATAATATCTTACATAATGCTATGTTAGATTAAGGAGAATCTCACAACTTAATTCCAAAAGCAATCATGGAAACATTCAATCTAGATGTCACCATACCATACAAAGATAGTTTCTCCTTTTATTCTTGTAAAGTTAAATGTCTTGGCTTTATAAAAGACTTATGTGTCACTCTAGTCCAATACCCAGCTAAGAGTATTGTCACGGATATTGTAGTTGATGATATCCATCCAAAGTATGGAATGTTATTATCTCACTCATGGGGAGAAAAATTATAGGATCACTACAGCTAGACATGTCATATGCTACAATTTTTGTATTTGGTCAGCCAAAAAATATTTACAAAGAAACTTTGATGAAATAAATGGTCAGTAGTGCAGAAAAACCACAAAATCATCCTAACTATTTCGTGCATTCTGATATGGATTCTTTCATCTTATGTAATTAAGACACGGCATAGATAAAAACACAGCATTACAACGGAAACATAAAGAAATTGACAGTGACAATATATTTCATGAATCTATGTGGCACTTAGATTTTGATGGTTCTGTGAATAGATTAGGAGCAAGAGCAGGAGTGTGGATTTATAACTTAAAGAATTGTCATTATGAAGGCCATGTTGTTAGCCCCCAAATTTGCTCTCTTTTTTCCATTTTCCCTTTCCTAAACCATAACCATTTACCTCTGTTTTACCTCTTTTATGCACCCTCATCTTGCACCAGTCCAAGCACGGTGACATATTTCATATAAACTTCATTTTTCATATTTTTAATTCAACTTAGAATTTATTAATCATTTATTACATGGTTTCTTACTTTTAATCACTATTTGTAACTTATTTATATCTCCTATGTTTTTTTGGTAGTTAGAACACTTACCATGACCGCTAATCCTAGTGCAGGATCAGATCTTGCACCATTGCCAGCACAACGAATCTTTTCAGTAGATCCAAACCTCCTTGATCACCGCCTTGCCTTGAGCCGCTTCAGCCACGACAACAGATTGATCCAAAGGTAGACGAGACAAATTCGTGAAGGGGGAATGCTGGTTAGCTACAACCAGTTCTGATAACTGCCTAATTCGAAGATGGAAGCTAAATTTTGCATTTTGTTATGTAATAAATTAAAGGACCTATTTTGGCCTTTGGCCAAGGGCCTATATAATGTAAAATGTAAATAGGACTAAAGGAGTAGAAGTTTTTGAGTAAATTTTGATAACAGAAAGAAAATAGAGAGGCGGTAATAGGTTATTTTGTTATTTCCCAAATCTAGGTTGGACAATGTATTCACGCATGTATTTGCCTCAATGAATTAATAAAAGGGAGCTCTACCTTATGTTTCAGAAATTGTGTTTCTGTGTTTAAGCTGATGAATTGATTAAGCTACTGAACAACATTTTTATTTAAAGAGGGAAACACGCTGGTTGGCTAGGGCCCAGCCAACCCAGCACGTTTACCCCATTTCCTGTTTTTCCTGTAATTTGTGTTTATATTTTCAAGTGTGATTTAACTTCAAGCACATGTATTCCTGTTTGAGTGCAAGCGGATCCATTGTGTGAAGTAGATAAATTTCCTTTCCTCCACTTGATTTCATATTGGTTTTCCTCCGCCTGGTCCAAGCAGGAGAAATAACCCTGCACCAGTGCACGTTGGTGTGATATCTCCTTTTCTGCAATTCTGTTTGATTGGTTTTCCCCACCTGGTCCGAGCATGAGAAATGAACCTACACCAGTGCACGTTGGTGTGATATTGCAAGATTTTTTAAGTCTACTTCCCGCAATCTTCTTTCTTTCATTAAATGCTTATGACAGGATAAATGTATATTGATTATTTATTTATTCCTTCACTCTGTTAATATCAGAAACATTCACTTTTTATGTGTGCAATTTGATTTAACGGCATAATAGCACTTGCAATAGTTAAGCACTCATTTTAAGAATTAAATACTAAGTGCATGAAGATATGATCCGGTGCAAGAACTAGTTTCTTTCCACGAGATCTGAGTGCTGTGAACCTTGAAAAGTCCGATCCCTTGCATAAAGTAAGAAAACCTTTAGTAAAGACACCATTTATACCTTCTACATAAATCTTTGTTCCTGCACTAGTGCAGGACAAATTGTGAAAAAAGGAAATCTCTAAAGAAGAAGGTTTAAGGGCCCATCTGATAGGATTGCTAAAGTGTCTCTGCTACAGAAAACACACACACTCAGTAGATTAAACAACCATTAGTTGGAGTGATTGCCTAATTCCCTCTTGCAAATACATTCTTTTGTGTTCCAAGTCTTAGATTATTTCGATGGTTCAAGTTTCCTTTTTCTCTTTTGATTTGATTATGCAATCTTTCCTTTAAAGAAAGTAGGGATTTACATTAGGAAGATTCATACCATCTTTCGCATTGCCTGTGCTTCATCTCTAAGTTTACGAATCCTCCGGGTTGAAAAATTAAGTGTTGAGGATTTTGCTTAAGTGTAATTCCTACACCCAACATTTTGGCACCGTTGCCGGGGAGGGGATTTGATTTTGAAGCCCAATCTAATTCAAACCCATCACGCAGGAAAAATCCACCTGGATTCTGGTGACAACAACTCATGTTTGGATCAGCCTGTCAAGAGTAGTACAAGTAAAAGGGAAACAATGGTGGACCAAGAATATCATTTGGAAGGGACTGGTGAAAACCAGGTAAGTGAAGAACAATCCACTTTTTTGTTTCCAATTGTGGATCCCGATAATGTGGCACAAATGAAGAATATTCCACCATCAGCTCTCCCTCATTTCCATGGTAAATTTCATGAAGATCTTGACTCTATTCTATTCGAGTTTGATATTCTGCATAGGAGTTATGATTATGCAACTGATGCTCAAAATTTAAGATTATTTCCTGTTATTCTCAAGGACTCAGCTTTACGCTGGTTTATGGGGTTAGGAGGAAATGATATAACCTCTTGGGATCAGATGAAGAGAGTGTTTTTTTCTAAATATCAAGAATATTGCAAAACTCGGGACATCAGGATGAAATTTTTACAATCATACAAGATGATGATGAAATTCTTGAAGATTACCTGGAAATATTTTTGTATATTTTACAAAGGTCAAAACTCAAGTTGGATCCCAGCACTATTAGAACCTTGTTCTTAATAGGACTTACTGATAATGCTAGAAATAATTTAAATCTGTTAGGACAAGGTGATATTTCTTAGTAAACTTTTGACCAAATTTGTGAATTATGCAGGAAATTTTCAAGAAATCAGTATAGATCTGGTAGAGGAACTCGAAATAGAAATAGAAAAAATAAATCTATTGATGCTATGATTATTGGACTAGAAAATAAAATGGAAAACATGAAAATTGATATAATGAACACTATTAAAAAATAGTTAGACTCCTTAAAATTTCAGCAGAAACTCATGAAGGAACAAGAGCCATTATGTATTTTCTATCCTAAATGTAGAGACAAGCATCCTCCTAAAGAGTGTCCTCTTAATTTGAAAGAAACTAATAAGTGTGCTATTCATGCAGAAGACCATGTCACAGAAAAATGTCCCTATATACCAGGACTTAAAGCTGTATTTACAGGGGGAAAACCTAAAGCTGAATACTTGAATGCTAAGAGAGAAAGAAATAATTGGCCTTAGGTAGGTATAGGTATGGCTTCTAAATTTTCTCCACACTATTTTGGTTATAATTCACATGCATATTCTTATCCTAACTCTCATCAGCAATGGAAGTATGGGAACCAATATCAGCATGGGCAACCTTCTCAACTATGGCAGCAAGGTTGGAGAGGGCCAACTCATTCTCCATATTCCTACCACCCAGTTATGCAGTCATATCCATCTACGCATACACCTTATTCAATGCCTCAACTTCCGAGTCAGTCCACTCCACCGTTGCCTTTACCTCCACCCTTTCAACCTCCTTAGTTGCCTGCTCAACCTATACCCAATCCTAATAATAATAAATCAGTACAAATTATCTATGTAACAAACTCACATTTATCATTCGAATACCAGTCTATTCCAGTTGGGGTTCATGATATTCAATTAAGATCGGGAAGGACTGTAACATCAGAAAATCAGGAGCAACCTATGGTGATCATTGAAGAGAAAGGAGAAGAGGAAACTCTTAACCATTCTTCGAAAGTTGTCACTATGCGGCCCTTACCCTATGAATCCTTGCCATCTTCTTCCAACCAGGCTCCCTTCCTAGAGAGGCTAGTAATGGAAAGGGGTGAGCCTATTTCTGAGACTGGTTTGGCATTTGAGCTTTAGAATATTTTCATTAAGATGCCCTTGCTTCAATCCATAAAAGATATCCCCATTTGTACCAAGATTATTAAGGAACTCTATCTCAAGAAACCCGGGAGGAAGAGATTGGAACCCCAAACCATTCAATTTGTTGGTAGGGCAGCAGAGTTGATGACGGGATGTGTGTCTATGGAAAAATATACTGATCTCGGAAACCCTGCTGTCTCAATTCAGATTGGTAATTTCCCTATCCCTAATGTTCTTATAGACCTGGGGGCAGCCATTAATGTCATGAATAAGCAAACCACGGATCAAATTCGGTTATCTCATCTTCACCCTACTCCCACTGTGCTTGAATTAGCAGATAGATCTAAAATTAGGCCAGAAAGAGTATCGGACGATGTGATCATCACATTAGATTCTTGGGAATATCCTGCTGATTTCATTGTGCTTAAGACAAAGAACTTAGTAGGAGGACATCCCTTGATCTTGGGTTGACGATGGCTTTCTATGGCCGATGCATATATTGTATGTCATTCCGGTGATATGTATATTTCACATGGATATTCTAGGAATAAATTTACCTTATACCCCCCTACCAAATCCATTCAGGACCTTCGAGATACTTTATGGTTGGATCAAAGTAGTGATGAGGAGACTCAGTCTATTTCCCTTATCCATCATTATACTGGGTCTTCACAAGAAGATGAGATTCAAGATTTCTTGAATAATCTAGACATTATGCCTAAGTTTGAGCCATTGAGCCGGATTTTCAGCGTAGATTTTCAAGATAATCATGATTCTCATTCTTCTGTACAATTTCATTTGACCACTCCCATGAGTAATCCTGAGCTTGATACCACTCTTGTTGAGATTAGCCCTGGTAAGTCCTTGCATATTAGTTCAGATTTGGACTCATCTCAGCAAGAACAGCTTGTGAATTTGTTGCAAAACCATCTTGGTGCCTTTGCTTGGGGCTATGAAGATATGAAGGGTATCCCTCCTGAAATTTGTACACATTATATCTATATTCAAGAAGGAACCTGACCTGTCTGATAACCCCAAAGGTGCTCTAAGAGATATTGTGAAGGAAGAAGTAAATAAACTCTTGGATGCTAGTTTTATCTATCCTATTTCTGACAGTGAATGGGTCTCTCCATTAGTACTTGTACCTAAGAAAGATGGAAGATGTCGTATTTGTATTTATTATCGAGAATTGAATAAATCCACTCTTAAATATTACTTCCCTCTCCCTTTCATTGATCAGGTGCTTGATACCCTTGCAGGAAAGAAATATTTTTCCTTTTTGGATGGCTTTAGTGGTTATAACCAGATACAGATTGCACTTGAAGATCAAGATAAAACTAATTTTACATGTCCATGGGGTAAATTTTCTTATAAAGTGATTCCCTTTGGTTTATGTAATGCCCCGGGTACCTTTCAAAGGGCAGTCCTGGCCATTTTTTCTGATCTAGAATTTGTAGAAATTTATATGGATGAATTTTCTGTGTTTGGTGATTCTTTTCAGGAAGCTCTCAAAAATCTGGAGAAAGTACTTCTTCGTTGTCAAGAAGCCCATCTCGCTTTGAGTGACAAGAAATGTAGATTAATGTTCAAATTGGGAGTGGTACTTGTCCATTTGATTTCTGATAAAGGTATCCAGGTTGATCCAGCAAAGATTGAAATTATTTTGCATCTTCCTGCACCAAAAATTCAAAGGGAAGTAAGAGGTTTTTTATGACATGCTGGTTACTATAAAATATTCATTGAAATATTTTCGAAGATAGCTGCTCCTCTTTTTTGACTTTGTAATGTTCCCAATTTTAGCCTCAAGCTAAAATGGAGCATTATAGTTACACCTTTTATTTTTATTTAATAAAATGGGTAAGGAGACACCTTAACCCACTTTAGATGAATAAATAACACTCCTCATGTGAAAAGGAGGATAATAAAGTAGCTGAAATAAACACCAAGGGTGTGAATGGAACCCAGCTCACTTGATTAGTAACCTTTGACTAAAGTCAACAGTGCTGCCCAAGGAGGAAGAGGCTTCCTAGAGAAGCTGTGCAGTTTTGGAGGGAAGGCACTCATGTGAGGGTGTAAACCCTAATTGGTGGGACCATGGTGGAGAAGAGTTCTCTCACTTTATATGGAGGAGATTTCAGCCCATTTTCATTATGTTATGATTTATATTTTCAGACTTGGGTTTGCAAAGCTTGCATCCCCGGGTTGTTTAGCAGGGAGATGGTGCCCTCGGGAACTAGGGTGTTCTTGGTTGGGAATCCCTACCTCTTCCTCAAGGAAGGATGAGGAATGAGCTTATTTTCCTCAATCTGACATTGGCCACAGCTACTACCATCAGCTACATCGTTATTTCTGCAGCAGAGAGGACGTTGTGTTGCTAGTGGCAGCAAAAGAGGAACTCATGGAGTCTCTCTTGAGTTGTTTCTTTAGTGGAGGAGTGATATATTCATTGGAGGAGCTGCGAGGAGGATTCCCAGGCATTATTTCAGATCAGTCGGCATGGGCCAACATTCCATCATCTCCCACTGCGCAGTCCATGGAGGAAACTGTGTTATTTTATGGAGGCAGTGAGAGAGGGTTTCATAGAGCTCATTAGGAGTTTCTTTTAAGACAAAGGGATCAGCCCTTTGTATTGGAGGCATTATCAGAGGAGGGAATTTACATTTCAGATCTTCCATGGCCTCGTTTATATTTTTTAGCAGTTGCAGTGACAACTATGTTGTCACATTTTGGTTTCTCCAGCATTTGTAGCATTAATCTTTCATAGATTGGCTAGAAATCTTGTATTTCAGACCATTTCTCTATTATTGGGCTATATCTTGTATTCCTTCAGCCACATATGTATTTTATTCATGGTCAGCAGCTCATACCTTCATATACACTGCATAGTCACTACTCTCTGGCATTTTGTGGAGTTGCAACAACTCTTGTATTTCACTACTTATTCATTAGAGGTTGGATCTCAAAGCTTGAGTGGATTGTCCCTCATGATATTTCTTGTATTTTACTACTGATATCATAATAGAATGATGGCTGTAGTATTTTCCCTCTTATGGTACATTCATATTTGCAGAGTTTAATGGTTATGTTCACATATTGCTATAGCTCTATCTCTTTGAGCATTGTTTTAGAGACCTAGATTGGGGAGATCTGAATAAGCCATCTAGTGTTATTTCTTTGAGCTCATATTCTACATAGGAGTTTTATGATGAATTTTCTAAGGCATCCCAGTAGTGGTTTGTCTTATTTTTGCAGCAGCTTCCTTATACAGCGTCCTCAAGGACCTTGTAACAGAAATTCCCGAGGTGGAATATTGCATATACATAGACAGAGTCTGTGAAGGGCCAGCTAGCCTCAGGATCTCTCCCTTCTTTTGAAGGAGACATATCCTATAAATTCCCCAACATTCAATCTCTGAAATGGACTTGCAGTGTCTCACTGGAGAAGGAATTGGAATATCTCAAGATATTCTCGATGGAGCATAAATTTCTAGATTTGGAATATTACAGTGGTATCAGAGCATGATCTTGGCTCAGCCTGTGCCCAATATATATTTCCATCAACAAGAGGAGCTTCTCTCCAAGGAGAGAAGATTGATAGAGGAAACAAGGGAAAAGGAATGACGGAAGAGGAGGTCTCCCTTCTTCTTTTCCAGACCATTGAGCACACCATTGAAGATCTGATGAAAGGGAAAATTTGGAGAAATTTTTTGAAAAAGGGTTTGTGGATGGAGCAAGCCCTAGCTACTCTCATGAAGGGTGTGAGAAATCAGCCACACATGCAGATCTACAGTGCAATACATTGCCCATAGCTACTGCAAGAAGGATGGATGGAAAGAGTTGAGGCCTTTGGAGGAGCTGTGTTGCAAACTCAAAGGTATGATTCATGATGATTGATTTCAGAGTTCTATTTCATGTTCTCATGCAAATGAGAGATCATATGTTACAGTCACAAAGAGTTTTGCAAAGGGGATTGATGAAAACCAATGTGAAACATGGTGTGAAAAAACTTCAAACACTTTGCATGCATGGAGGGGAATCATGAAACAAGGATCATTCCATCTTTCTAGAGGGGGAGAAATCAGGAGAATAACTTGCTAGAGGCAAGACCCCCATTGTATGAAGGGCACTCTACCATTTGTGAGGGTGTGGAGATATTTCTCTCTAAGGAAGGCCAAGGCCTCTCATTGAGGAGGGGACACACTCACATGTTTGTAGAGAGGAGGTGCATAGAAGAACCTACAACGCTGCACCATTGGAAGAAGAAGAAGAAGATCAGAAGGATCAGCATGAAGGGATGATGGACATTCACCCTTATCTATTTCAGAGATTCTCTTCACATGGGAGAAGGACTGCACTGCATAGTAGAGAGAGAGGGAACTTCCATTCCTCTCATACACTTATTCCACTTCCTATATTGATGTCTCACTTTTGGGGGAATTCTACTTGGGAGGCCACATGATCTTAAGATGATGAGAGGCATCATGTCATATTGGCTCACCACTCTTGAATTTTAGAGAGGTGGAGACATTGGAGGAATCTAGCACAACGCAGAGAGTTTGGGGATAAGCACAAGGAGGAGGGATACATTCTCTCATTATTCAGTCTCACCCATTCTCATCAGTTTTACTGCGCAGACAGAGTTGCTGTAGAGGTGGAGGATAGAATCTTCATGATGCATGATGACTGCTCCATGGACTTGGTGAGAGAGAGGATACTTCTTTTGAGAAGGAACTCTTTCATGCTTTGGAGTAGATGGAGGCCACTCATGCTTACATTGCCCAGGATCGGGAGATTCTTTGGAGGTGATAGTCTCACATGGGAGGCTTATTTTTAGATATCATCATTTCTTTGAGCATGAGAAGCTGCATGACGACATGGAAGCAACTTGGAGTTTGACTTTGGCATGAGGGGATGTCAAGTTAGTAGGCAACAACGTGATGGAGCACCATATTGCAAAATACCAGTGATGTCTATGTGGAGGATTGATCTAGGATGGAGGACTTAGCTTTGGTTGAGTATTCCCGAGGATCTTGGTGCATGCATGATTCTTGGATGGCCTTGATGGAGGTGGCAGATACTTAGTGGATGATCATCTATCATCATGGCAGACTCTTCTTGACTAGAGTTTCTGGTCTCAAGGAGAAATTATTCGCATGCAGCATATGAGGACTTCCTAGCTATGCATTTGGATGCATACTTTGCTTTTCTAGACAAGTTCACTTGGGAGGGAATTCAGTATGGTCTACATCAGCATATGGATATATGCATAGCCCGATTGATTTTGGAGATGTTGGCACAACAATTCCCTTACTCATTGGAGGAGAGGGAGAGCATTTAGATGAGCCATTTCAGCTCAAGAGCTCTAGTGCATGATGGAGGAGGTATAATTTCATATTTTGTATTGTACTTCTTTTCATTGGTTGAGGAGCATGATGTATCAAAGAGGCTTGTTCCTTCTTGCACTTTTCATGAGGATGCACTTGCAGCCAATTGCAGCAGTGGGATTGGCCATTCTTATAATGGTTGTGGAGGATGCCACATATTCCTTGGTGTGCACCATTGGCACCAAATGGTATTGTCATGTTTTCATCTTATGAGGAGATGTCATGGCAGAAAACAAGTGGCTAGTATAGCACTTGTTACTTTGATTTTGAGGCAGGCCAAGGAGGCACTGCTCAAGTTCCATTAGTGGAACTATGAATCACTCTCCAGTTGTCCTATGACAACTTGATTTTATTGCATATTGCTCCATTGTATTTCTAATATTTGTACACTTATGAGGAGCATTATCTAGAGAGTATTGTATGTATAGCCCATTGGTAGCATGATTCTCCCCATTGTATATGTCTTATCTTGCAGGAGATACCATGGGAAAACCATGATTTCCATATTGCTACTTGTACCTTCTTGTGGGAGGAACCACTCGGAGAATTTCCAAAGGCATTTCATGGCTGATTTTCTTGATGGGGTAGCTTGGGCCATTCCTGGAGGCCATAATTTTCCATCCCAAAGACAAAGGCAACCCCATATATGTAGAAAATGGAGAGAGGGCCATCATGGGAAACCAAAACAACTCTCCATTCGGCCCCAACACAATGCAGCAATCCGGGATGAGATTTTTATTTGGATGATTGCATGGATGAGAGGATCATCATTGGGAGACAAATTTTCCCATGCATATCATCACTCCTACCTTAAGGAGGCCACATTCCAAGAAGAAGGATTCCACTACACCTTCTATCTTTCCATGAGGAGCATCATTTTCAGCTTGCATACTTGGGAGAGAGCATTGGAGGATAGATTTATTACAGCATATTTGAGCAACGGTGGGACCATTGATGAGGAGGCCGCAAGAGAAGAAGGGGGAGAAGATTTTTTTCTCTCTATGTAGTTGCTTGAGGGCAAGCAACATGTAGGAGGGGAGGACTGTAATGTTCCCAATTTTAGCCTCAAGCTAAAATGGAACATTATAGTTACACATTTTATTTTTATTTAATAAAATGGGTAAGGAGACACCTTAACCCACTTTAGATGAAGAAATAAAACTCCTCATGTGAAAATGAGGAGAATAAAGCAGCTGAAATAAACACCAAGGGTGTGAATGGAACCCAGCTCACTTGATTAGTCACCTTTGACTAAAGTCAATTGCACTGCCCAAGGAGGAAGAGGCTTCCTAGAGAAGCTGCACAGTTTTGGAGGGAAGGCACTCATGTGAGGGTGGAAACCCTAATTGGTGGGACCATGGTGGAGAAGAGTTCTCTCAATTTATATGGAGGAGATGGTAGCCCATTTTCATTATGTTATGATTTATATTTTCAGACTTGGGTCTGCAAAGCTTGCATCCCCGGGCTGTTTAGCAGGGTGATGGTGCCCTCGGGAACTAGGGTGTTCCTGGTCAGGAATCCCTACCTCTTCCTCAAGGAAGGAAGAGGAATGAGCTGATTTCCCTCAATATGGCATTGGCCACAGCTACTACCATCAGCTACAACATTATTTCTGCAGCAGAGAGGACGTTGTGTTTCTAGGGGCAGCAAAGGAGGAACTCATGGAGTCTCTCTTGAGTTGTTTCTTTAGTGGAGGAGTGATCTATTCATTGGAGGAGCTGCAAGGAGGATTCCCGGGCATTATTTCAGATCATTTGGAATGGGCCAACATTCCATCATCTCCCACTGTGCAGTCGATGGAGGAAATTGCGTTATTTTATGGAGGCAGTGAGAGAGGGTTTCATAGAGCTCATCAGGAGTTGCTTTTGAGACAAAGGAATCAGCCCTTTTTATTGGAGGCATTATCAGAGGAGGACATTTAAATTTCAGATCTGCCATGGCCTCATTTATATTTTTTAGCAGTTGTAGTGACAACTATGTTGTCACATTTTGGTTTCTCCGGCATTTCTAGAAATCTTTCATAGATTGGCTAGAAATCTTGTATTTCAGCCCATTTCTCTGTTATTGGGCTATTTATTGTATTCCTTCAGCAACATATGTATTTTATTCATGTTCAGAAGTTCATACCTTCATATACACTGCGCAATCATTTCTCTCTGGCATTTTTTTGGAGTTGTAGCAACTCTTGTATTTCACTGCTTATTCATTGGAGGTTGGATCTTAAAGCTTGAGTGGCTTGTCCCTCATGATATTTCTTGTATTTTATTGCTGATATCATAACATAATGATGGATTTAGTATTTTCCCTCTTATGGTACATTCATATTTTCAGAGTTTAATGGTTATGTTCATATATTGTTGTAGCTCTATCTCTTTGAGCATTGTTTTAGAGACCTAGATTGGGGAGATATGAATAACCAATCTAGTGTTACTTCTTTGAGCTCATATTCTGAATAGGAGTTGTATGATGAATTTTCTAAGGCATCCCAGCAGTGGTTTGTCTTATTTTTACAGAAGCTTCCTTATACAGCTTCCTCAAGGACCCTGTAACAGAAATTCCCGAGGTGGAATATTGCATATCCATAGACAGAGTCTGTGAAGGGCCAGCTAGCCTCAGGATCTCTCCCTTATTTGGAAGGAGACATATCCTGTAAATTCCCCAACAGTCAATCTCTGAAATGGACTTGGAGTGTCTCACTGGAGAAGGAATTGGAATATCTCAAGATATTCCCGATGGAGCAGAAATTTCCAGATTTGGAATATTACAGACTTCTAGCTAAGGATAGTAAATTTTCTTGGTCCGCATCTTGCCAACAGCCTTTTGAAACATTGAAGGAAAAATTGGTGCAGGCACCAGTTTTGCGAGGTCGTAACTGATCCTTGCCTTTTCACATTTCCTCTGATGCTTCAGATTTGGCTATTGGTGCAGCTTTGGGACAAGAGGAAAATAAGAAATCCTATGTTATTTACTATATTAGTGAGAATTTGTCTTCTGCTGAATTAAATTATACAGTTAGAGAGAAAGAGTTTTTAGCTGTAATTTTTTCAATTAATAAGTTCACGCACTATATTACAGGATATGAAGTATTTGTACATACTGATCATTTCGCGATTAAATATTTGATGAACAAACCATTGACAAGCAGTAGAGTGACTAGGTGGTTGCTATTGTTGTAGGAGTTTAATGTTACTATTGTTGATAGACCAGGGAAATCTAATGTTGTAGAAGATTTTCTTTCTAGATTAGATAATCCTGGTGAAGCAACTCCTGTTAATGATGATTTTCCAGATGAACATATTTTTTCTATGTCGACATATTCTCCGTGGTTTGTTGACATTGATAATTATTTGGTTACTGGGAAAACACCACCCCACTTATTCGCTTGTGAAAAGCAGAACATTATTCAGAAAAGTGCTACATATTCCTGGATTCGAGGAGATCTATTTTACACTGGTCCAGATCTTATTATCCGTAGATGTGTAAGAGAGGAGGAAGTTTATGACATATTGAAATCTACTCATGATGAACCTTGTGGAGGCCACTTTGCTGATAAGCGGACTGCATATAAATTATTGTGTGTTGGTTACTTTTGGCCTTCCTTGTTTAAGGATGCCAAACAGTATGTCAGGCGATGTGACAGCTGTCAACGGATGGGCCAACCTAATCAAACCAATGATATGCCTTTATGCCCCCAAGTTATGATTGAACCATTTAAAAAATGGGCTATTGATTTTATAGGGTCAATAAATCCAACATCATTAAGTAAAAAAAATATTTTGGTTTGTACGGAATTTGTTACAAAATGGGTAGAAGCTAAAGCTCTTTCCTTTGCTACAGAGAAATTTGTTGTTGATTTTATTTTTACTGAAATCTTTACAAGATTTGGTGTGCCTAGAGAAATTGTTTCTGACAATGGTCTGTAGTTTATTTTTAATTGGGTACAGGGTGTGATGGAGAAAAACAAGATCTAGCACAGGAAATCCACGCCGTATCACCAGCAAGCAAATGTTCTGGTAGAATCCACAAACAAAGTGATTGAGTCCATTCTTACAAAGACAGTAAATGTGCATCGGAAAGATTGGGCTGAAATATTACCAGAAGCTTTGTGAGCATACAGAACCACTTGGAGAAATAGCATGGGACACACACCATATGAGATGGTATATGGAAAACAGGTTCTGTTACCAATTGAGTTCTAGATCAAAACTTTTAGAACTGTAGTTTAGTTAGGACTAGATCTCTCTGAGGCACAAAAATAGTATCTTCTCCAATTAAATGAATTAGATGAATTTCATAGGGATGTTGTTCAGCAGAACATACTAATTAAGCAGCAACGCAAAAGGCAGCATGAAAAGTCTATTCAGAAAAAAAAAATTCCAACCAGGTGATTGGGTACTCTATGATTCTAGATTTAAAATTTTTAAAGGGAATTTCCATACACGTTGGATGGGACCTTATGAAGTGATCCGAGTATTTTAGAATGGAGAAGTAGAAGTTAAAACTATTGATGGACAAAATTTAGTATTCTTGGTAAATGGACACAGATTAAAGAAGTATTTTCAGCCACTTTCCAGGAAATATTTTACACAGCAAGTCCAATAGAAATTCGAGACTGTAATGGTGAATGGTAATACCAACCTTTTGAAAACATGAATTCTTCTTCTTCTCAAAGAGAAAAAAATAAATTTAAATAAACAGTGAAGAAAAAAAAATTAAAAATTTCTTGTGGTTATGAAAATCAGTTCACTGACATGATTGCAGAAGGATAAACTTGAAAGCCAGCTTTCTGGCAGGAAGATCAAAAATTTCTAATAAAAAGAGAATGTTGCTTGATATTTATATATGGTAGCGGCCACCAAGTAAAAGCAAGCTCAACAAGAACCAACCTTTATACAATTTGGGTAATTATCATGGATATTTTTATTTCAAGTAACACTTAATTCTCGCTGCAGTTATTTTTCTTGCACCAGTGCAGGCAAACCTTCCAGAAAACTTTTTTCCTTTCTTCATATCCCATTGCGTGATATTCCCTCAGTTTCTTCTTTAATCCTAGAATGATTAACCTTCCCACATTCTTTTGAATTTATCCTATCCTCTTCGTAAAAACCCCACTTTCCCTTGAAATTTTTTCCCTATCGCACTTCTATTTATCCCCTCTTGTGGTACTATTCCTGGAATCCTTGTAACAAAATTCCTTCCCATTCTGAATTTTTTTTTTCTCCTTTTCCAACTTCTTTGTTCCCTCAAGAATTTATTGCAGGATCTCACACACAAAGAGAAAAAATATATGCTCTGAAGCATCAAGAAAGGGTAAAGTAAATTTCCAGTATCGGTTGAGGAAACCATGTTGGAAGTCCAGCCTACATTTTACTTAAATTCCCTGTTTTATTTTTTTTAGACAATATGCTTGCACTAGTGCAAGCATATTATCCTATATAATAATATAAGTAGAATGGTATCAGCAGAACAACATAGTTTAAGTAGTGTAAACAGATCGGTGCAAGCATGCACCCTATCAGAGACATAGTACAATTTTTTCTTTTCATAAGAATATGTCATAGGAGAGTGGTCATCATGAAAGTATACAATAAGCCTTTTCACTTATTTGATGAGTACTTGAGCTATCATATCAACTAGGAGAAAATTATTTAAAGTACAAGGTGTTTTTTTTAAAGTTAAGAATCATGACCATTTTTTAATAAATGCTAAAGTTCTCTTTTTTGAATTATGAAGTAGTGCGGAAATGTTTAACCATTGCTTGAACATAATTACCCCCTTTCCGTCATGATCTTAGATGTTCTTCACTCATAATGATTACCTCACCTAGCCATTAAAATGTTGCTGCAAGCCCCAATCTAGTACGATCTCAAGATGTCTCACATCCACGACTATTTCAGTGGAGTAAGTGGGTGATAAGATGGAAGGGATGGTGGACAGTTGGATCACTATCTATAAGAACTGGTTTTCCAGGTGTTGCATGTAATTTTTTTCGACTGTTCATAAACATTAAGCAGTGATGCCGCCTGTTCAAAGTGAACCTTCGTCTCTTAGTGAGATAGAACAGACTGTTGAGTTTTACAATAGTCTTGCACTATTGCGAGACCCAACCTTTCTTCATTTTTTGCAAAAATTTGATGGGCACAATAGTGAAGTGGCCCTACAGTTTGCTAAAATTTTCAAAAATGGCCGAGTAAAAATCAGGCCCCTAGAGTTTAAGGTTACGAAAGAGTTCATAGTAGCAGCGACAGGCTTGGAAAATACTGGTGAGTAGTATTTTAAAAATTAGAAGCTAGAAAGGAAGCGATGGTAGCATTTTTTCGTTGACAAGGACATGAAGGTAGATTGGAAGAAAGGAATTTCGCACAGTGCCCTGTTGGGATAGTGGCGGGACCTCCTTTTCATCCTACAAAAATTCGTAACCTGCGAAGGGAGATATTCCCTCACTTTTGTGTATCATTTTAGGATGTTGCAACATTTCGAAGCCGCCCGACATGTTCAGTGGAGAATGGATTTCCCTTATTTTTTTCTTAAGAGATTGGAAAATATGGCCAAGAGTGTGTAGGGCGCATGGGCAGCCCAAGCCGATAAGAAGCTATATCACCGTGGCTTGATAAATATTTTGGTTTAGAAGCAGTTGAAAATTAAAGTTATGACCTGGGAGGCACTGTTAAAACAACTGCATAAGAATATAGCTACCAGAAAGAACACAGAGACCCCCGACATCACAAGCAAGGGTCCTAGTGCAAAAAGGAAATGACCCGGGAAGTCAACAGAAGAAAAAGGCCCATATCCAAAGAAAAAGAAGACAACTAGTGCACCAGTCAAAGAGACTCCTTCTTCAACACCAGAACAAGCACAGACCCATGAAGAAGATAACCTGTCAGTCTTTGCGGACGCAGCAAAATCTATGGAAGTTGGAGATGACACTCTGTTGGCCGATTTTATTAAGGCCCAAAAAAACAATGAGGAATCTAGTGCAGGCGAGGAACAAAAGTCCCCACTGGACGTTGAATCCCCTCCTGCGCTAGTGCAAGAAGAAGAAGAACCAGAAGAGCAAGAAGAAGAAGAAGATTTTTTTGAAGTCATGAGGGATACTGAGGTCCCTGAGGAAAACACAGCCCTTGTTGAGATAGAAAAAGAGGAAGATTTGGTAACTCCTGCTACTCGGATAGCTGAACTGGAGCTTCAAGTATAGAACTTAGAGCAGCTCATAGCTAAAGCGGAGGAGGATAAAGAACAACGTAGAGAAAAGTTAACAATGGAGATCCAAAAAATAAAGGAGAAGTTAGGGTGTGGAAGTACCGTGATGTGCAATGTTTTAGATGAATTAAAAAGGTAATGAATAAATTGAAGAACATCATAAAGAAGAAGTCTGAAACATTGCAGACTGATGATAGTATGCCAGAGCAGGAGTGATTTGGAACTCTCAAAGTTTTGAAGGTTTTTTGCAAAGGTAAAGATTTGTGTGAGGACACACAATAGCTTAGGGATGCGAGGATGTTAGCCCCCTAATTTTCTCTATTTTTTCCATTTTCCCTTTCCTAAACCATAACCATTTACCTATATTTTACCTCTTTTATGCACCCTCATCTTGCACCAGTCCAAACACGGTGACATATTTCGTATAAACTTCATTTTTCATATTTTTAATTCAACTTAGCATTTATTAATCATTTATTACATGGTTTATTACTTTTAATCACTATTTGTAACTTATTGATATCTCCTATGTTTGTTTGGTAATTAGAGCACTTACCCTAACCGTTGATCCTAGTGCAGGATTGGATCTTACACAATTGCCAGCACATCGAATCTTTGCAGTAGATCTGAACCTCCTTGATCACTGCCTTGTCTTGAGCCACTTCAGCCACGACAACAGAGTGATCCAAAGGCAGCTGAGACCAATCCGTGAAGGGAAAAATTTGGTTAGCTACAACCAGTTCTGCTAACTTCCTAATTCGAACATGGAAGCTAAATTCTGCATTTTTTTATGTAATCAATTAAAGGACCTATTTTGGCCTTTAGCCAAGGGCCTATATAATGTAAAGTGTAAATAGGACTAAAGGAGCATAATTTTTTGAGTAAATTTTGAGAGAAGAAAGAGAATAGAGAGGAAATAACAAGTTATTTTGTTATCGCCCGAATCTTGGCTGGACAATGTATTCATGCATGTATTTTCCTTAATGAATTAATAAAAGGGAGCTCCGCCTCATGTTTCAAAAATTATGTTTTTGTCTTTAAGCCGATGAATTGATTAAGCTACTGGAAAATGTTTTTATTTAAAGAGGGAAATGCGCTGGTTGGCTAGGGCCCAACCAACCCAACACGTTTACCCCATTTCCTGTTTTTCCTGTAATTTTTGTTTATATTGTCAAGTGTGATTTAACTTCAAGCACATGTATTCCTGTTTGAGTGCAAGCGGATCCATTGTGTGAAGTAGATAAATTTCCTTTCCTCCACTTGATTTCAGATTGGTTTTCCTCAGCCTGGTCCAAGAAGGAGAAATAACCCTGCACCAGTGCATGTTGGTGTGATATCTCCTTTTCTACAATTCTGTTTGATTGGTTTTCCCTGCTTGGTCCAAGCAAGAGAAATGAACCTGCACCCATGCACGTTGGTGTGATATTGCAAGCTTTCTTAAGTCTACTTCCCGCAATCTTCTTTCTTTCATTAAATGCTTCTGATAGGATAAATGTATATTGATTTTTTCTTTATTCCTGCACTCTTTTAAGATCAGAAACATTCACTTTTTATGTGTGCAATTTGATTTAACAGCATAATAGCACTTGCAGTAGTTAAGCACTCATTTTAAGAATTAAATACTAAGTGCATGAAGCTTTGATCTGGTGCAAGAACTAGTTTCTTGCCACGAGATCTGAGTGTTGTGAACCTTGAAAAGTTCGAGCCCTTGCATACAGTAAGAAAGCCTTTAGTAAAGACACCATTTATACCTTCTACATAAAACTCTGTTCCTGCACTAGTGCAAGACAGATTGTGCAAGAAGGAAATATCGAAAGAAGCAGGTTTAAGGGCCCATCTGATAAGACTGCTAAAGTGTCTCTGCTACAGAAAACACACACACTCAGTAGATTAAACAACCATTAGTTGGAGTGATTGCCTAATTCCCTCTTTCAAATACATTCTTTCGTGTTCCAAGTCTTAGATTATTTTGATGGTTCAAGTTTCCTTTTTCTCTTTTGATTTGATTCTGCAATCTTTCCTTTAAAGAAAGTAGGGATTTACATTAGGAAGATTCATACCATCTCTGGCATTTCCTGTGCTTTGTCTCTAAGTTTATGAATCCCCTGGGTTGAAAAATTAAGTGTTGAGGATTTTGGTTAAGTGTAATTCCTGCACCCAACACATGCCTTTAGGTTAAACTTTATATGCACAAATAACATGGGAGAGTATGAAGATTTAATTTTAGGACTACAAATTGGGAGAAAACTTGGAGCCAAGAGAGTTTCTATCTTGGAAGACTCGAAATTAATCATAAAACACATTAAAGGAGAATATATAGTGAATAATCCTAGACTAAGCCAATACAGAGAAACCATTCTAGATCTAATTAATGATTTTCTTGGAACTGAAATTGTTGTTATTCCAAGGAAGTAGAACATACAGGCACATAATTTGGCTAATTTTTCCAGTACATGTAGATTTCATTTTCAGCAAAATTAGCAGTACGCTGCAGAGGTAAGACATAGGCCAAATATATTAGATAATTTGAAATATTGGTAGATTTTTTCACAAGATTCTCAAATCTATAATTTTATGAATGTTGAGGGAGAATTTCAAAATTGTAATATAGATATTGATTGTACAGTAGATTATACAGTAAATAGTGAGTTAGATGTAAATGATGTAGATAAAACTGAACCAACTATATTTACTAAAGTAGAAATAGATAAATTAGAAACAATAGAAATAGAGGAAATAACAAATGATGAATCAGAGATTTTAAACCTTAAAAATAACTTTTTACCTAAGGGATTAGCCCCATTAGTAGATATTTTTGATTCCAACGATGTAGCAAGAAAACAAAAAATGGAACCCTTGAGATCATACATAGAAAAATATAACATAGGAACAGAAGAGAAACCCAAGTTTGTCAAATTATTCAAAGCATTACCTCCAGAAGAAAAGTTAAAATACATAAGTTTGTTTAAATAATCTCAAGATGTGATTTCCTGGTGTTATGAAGACCTCAAGCCTTATCACATCAACGTTATACAACATAAAATACCTATCAAATAAAATCAGAAGCCCTTTAAACAAAAGCTTAGGAGAATTAATCCTATTCTTATGCCATTGATTGAAAAAGAATTAAAAAGGATGTATGAGGCACAAATCATATCACCTCTTAGATATTCTGATTGGGTCTCAAACATAGTTCCCACTAGGAAGAAAACAGGGGAAATCCAACTCTGTGTTGACTTCCGAAACTTGAACAAAGTTTCACTGAAAGATAACTATCCTCTCCCCAAAATGGACCATATTTTATAGAGGGTAGTAGGGTCATCCAGAATTTCATTGCTTGAGGGATTCTCTTTATACAACCAAATCTTAGTTCAACCTGAACATCAAGCAAAGAAAAAAATTACTACTCCTGAGGGAACTTTCATGTATTTGAAAATGCCTTTTGGACTGATGAATGCTGGAGCTACATTCCAGAGAGCTATGGACATAAATTTTTCCAAATAAATCCATGAATTTCTAGTCATTTATCTAGATGATATAACAATATTCTCCAAAACACATAATGAACATCTAGATCATTTGAGAAGAGTTTTCATTAAACTCATAAAATTTGGTATTTCCTTGAATCCCAAAAATACACTCTTTGGATTAGAAGAAGGTAAAATCCTAGGACATATAATGTCAAAAGAGGGAATTAGAATAGATCCAGCTACAATAGAAGAAATTTTAAACATCAATCATCCTAGAAACATCAAATAATTACAAGCATTCTTAGGTAAAATAAATTTCCTTAGAATATTCATTTCTAATTTAGCAGAACTAATCAGAGAATTGAATAACATGTTGAAAAATGATTCAACACTTAAGTGGATAGTAGAGGCTAAATAGTATTTTGAAGCAATTAAACAATCTCTCACTAAAACACATGTCCTCATAAATCCTGATTTCGAAAAAGATTTTATAATTTTTTCTTTCGCTTCATAACACACTATTGCAGTTGTCTTGTTGCAAAAGAATGATGAGGGTTATGAACAACCCAATACTTTTTTCAAAAAATCCTTAAGAGATGCAACACTAAAGTACAACATTATGGAAAAACACGCACTTACTTTAGTGAAGGCTATTAAATATTTTAGAGTGTACATTTTATACTCACACATAATTGCATATGTTCCAAATTCAGTAGTAAAGGACATTCTGATTCAGAGTGGGCCTGATGGAAAGAGAGGCAAATGGATTGCCACTATATTGGAATATGACATTGAAATAAAGCCTAAATTTTTTATTAAAGGCCAAGGTTTAGCCAAACTCATGGCTGAATCGAACTATCGAGCTTTAGATATAAATTTCATTGCAACAATAGATGATCAGGAAGAGATGGCGAGTCCACATATCAGTGAATATTTTTTAGATTCACCTTGGTATGCAGATATAATATTTGTTCTACTTAATATACAAGCTCCTCTTGGTTTATCTAGAACTAAATGTAGATTCCTAAAATTAAAATCAATGAAATATTGTATCGTAGAGAATGCTTTATTTTGGAAAGATCATGGTGGAATTCTATTAAACTATTTAATGAAAGTTGAAGTTGACAAAGTTATGCAAGAATTGCATGCAGGTGACTGTGGAGGACACCTTTACTATAAATAAACTGCTGATAAAATCTTGAGGGTAGTTTTTTATTGGCCCACTCTTTTTGCAGATGTCAGAAATTATGTGACCTCCTATCACAAATGCTAGATATTTGAAGGGAAAAAAAAATTATTACCTTTACCCCTCAAACCTATCTCCACAAAAATTCCATTTTAGCAATGGGGTTTAGACTTCCTTGGTGAAATTCACCCACCCTCCTCTGCCCAACATCAATGGATTTTAACAGCCACTGATTATTTTACCATGTGGATAGAATTCATCCCTTCTAGACAAGCCACTGATTTTTTCATTATCTCATTCCTTGAAAAAAACATCCTTTCTAGATTTGGATGCCCACAAAATCTCATTACTGATAATGAAAATGCCTTCAAGTCCAATAAAATAATAGAATTTTGTAACAAATACCATATCAACCTTGGCCATTCCATTGGCTATTACCCTCAAGGTAATGGACTTGTAGAATGCTCAAATAAAATCTTGGTTAATATCATCAAAAAACTATTAGAATATAACAAAAAGACCTGGAACAAAAGGTTTTTCAATGCCTTATGAGTAGAAAGACTAACTACAAATAAATCCATTGGTACCTCTCCCTATCAATTGGTATATGGGATGGATAATTTTTTTCCATCCTCATTGGGAGTGCGAGTGATGAAAATGATCCAAGAGCTACAAGTAGAACCAAATGATATCCAAAGGAGGATAAATTAGACAATACATTTGTAGCAAACCAAGGAAGAAATTTATATCAAATCACAGGCTATACAACAAAAAATAAAAAATGTATTTGATATGAAAACACAAGAAGATGATTTTTACATAGGTGATAAAGTACTCAAATCGGATTCCAGAAGGGAAGACAAAGGGAAACATGGAAAATTTGATTTTATTTGGAAATGTCCATACATAATTTATGGTTATAGAGGTGATAGTGCATTTATCTTGAACGAGTTAGTTGGATCAGATCTACCAGCTGGACCAGTCAATGGTAGGATGTTGAAGCACTAATTTTCTCCAAATTAACTAGTAGTTTCTTCATTTTTTTACTTTGCTCATTGTAAATAAAATTGCAAAGTTTAGATTGGATTGGATGACTATCTTTTCAAGTTGAAGCCCGAAGAGAAGGCCCTAAGCTTTAACATGTATAACATCATATAATTGAATAAAGGATAGCTCATAAAATAGTTTCAAGGCAAGAAAATTCAAATTTTGTTATTGACGTTTCACCAGGAAATGCCATCCCCAACTAGAGACATTGTTAGGGTCCTATAATAGTAGGCATCATTAATTTTGAATTAACTATGTTAAATTCTCTTAATATTGTACATACATTGCTTTCTGAAAATGTTTTCCCATATTAAAAAATGTAAATAAAGTAAGTCCTAAAAGAAAAAACAAAGGATTGAAAGAAAAAGATCAAAAAAGAATATAAAGTATGCAACCCACCAAAAAGAGATAAAAATAGATCCTGAAACTGCTGCACATTCAAATGCCACTACCACTAGTTTAATTTTTCAAATAAAATTATGTGCAGCTTGTCCAAAATGGCACAATTCCTGATGATCAAACTATTTAATCTTGATTCATTCATTCTTTAAATTTCAAGCTGATAGTTAGTGAAAAAGGTCTGATCAAAACATTTAATCTTGGAAGATTGGTAGTTAGATAGAGAATAATAATGAGCGCATCTGTTTAATTTGAGCCATTGGAAGTTATAAGGTTAGAATTAGATTAGTTTTCTTATCAAAATGTTAGGATATTCTGACACATAGGAAATAGTTAAGAATAACTTAGTCTAGTGTAGAGATAGGTAAAGTGTGTTTCTTTGCCATGAACATTTGTAACCTATAATCTGACGGTTATCTCTCACCTCGGTATTAACGACACTTGATCCGTGGCTTAACACCCAATTAGTCCATGATCTATATTTAAAGAACATGGAGGGTCATTTTTTTGGTAACCATTTATGAGAGAAACATATGTAACTTTTCTTTTTATATTAATAAATTGCCTTAAGTGGCCACGTTGGCTCAAGCTGTGGACTGTTTCCCTCTTTGAGGGTTTTAACCACGTGATTATACTGGTGTATTTATTTGTGATATGTTTGTGAGTGCTGACCTTTGGTTCTTGATTTACATAACTTACCCTGTAAATTCCTACATGGTATCAGAGCTATTTTGAGGGCCGCTTCTGTTATTGATCAAAATCCGAAGCTGGTTTGACTGCATGCGAATGTCGTTTTGTAGATCATCTATTTCTAAACTTTTTGGGCTTGGAGAACTTCTCTGTTGTTTCTAGAACATATATTACAGTGAGGAACTCATTTCATTTCATGCGAAAAGGTTTTTGGCTGCCCAAGTTATGACAGTTTAGATCTAGAGGTATAAAGCATCTGTTTTGCAGTGATATTTGTTAATAGTTCTGCTTATTTCGCTTCGCTCTGTTTATTTTTGGTTTTTAGGTTTTATTTATTTGCTAGATATATACCCTCTTCTCTGTGTATGCCCTTTTCTCCACGCTGCGTGTGATCTCGGAAAATCAAAAACAAGAAAAGTGATTTTTTTTTCTACGTATGGTCTTTCCCCGCGTCTTTGTGCGATCTCGGGAAATCAGAAATAGTGAAAAAATTAATAGTTTCCGGTAAGGCTAACCAAAAATATAACATTCTGTCGTATTCTTGCATTTCATTTTTTTGACTCGGTTTTTTTGTTTTTTTGTGCAAGAAAAGGCATGCACACCGAAGAGAAAAAAAAGAGAGAAAAAAAGAACCCATCTTCCTCCTTTCAAACAATAAGAGAATCTTTTTACTCTCTCACTTGGTGAGGGGTTAGTTTATGAGAATAGAGGTATTGGGTTCAAATATATTTCTCAAACTTCTTTTGTAGAATTTTTTTGTAAAAGGGGCGGATTTAAAAAAAAAAAAGTCGCACTTCATCCCGTTCCCGTAATTATTCGACATCTTCAACTTGTTTTTTCAAAAAGGCATAACTTCTTCATCCGGAAGCCATTTTTCGAGCCGTTTTTTTTCAAACAGCCTAATTGTTTGAGATATTTCCATTGGAGTAGTTAGCTTTAGATTTTCTCAGCTTGAGTATTTAAAAAAACAAAAATGGAAAGTGCATGCCCGATTATTCTTAACAACACCAATTATTTCCAATGGCTACCTCACATGGTAGATATACTTAGAAGTAAAGGGCTTTACACAATAGCCACAAGGGTAGAAGCTAAACCTTTTTATGATTATAAAGACGTTAAATGGTAAAATAAACAAGATCAAGCATGAGGGTTGATAGGAATGTCCATTTCTCAAGATCTTCAATTTCATATCCTTGACATTGACACCCCTCATGAAGCCTTGGATAAGCTAAATACTATCTTTGGCATTAAAAATCAAATCAGGGCTCACCACCTTGAAAATGAGTTGCTTACTTTGGACCCTAATAATTTCTCCTCTATTGAAGACTTTTTGTCCAAATTCAAGACCCTTAAACTTATTTTAGAATGTTGTAAGGTAAAAAAGGAAGATAGTAGCCTCATATATTGCATTCTTGCTAAGCTTGGCCCTGCTTACTCTATATTTGTTTCCTCTTTCCATTCCACTAGAGAAGCCATCATTTCTTCCAGAACCACCTACAAGAATCCCTCTTTTTATTCCTTTTTGATTCTCTGATAAGAGAACAAGAAAATCTCTTACACCTTGGTCTTATCACTTCTGGAAATGCTTCTAAGAAATCCTTAGCAGCCCAACAACAATCATATCAAAATAATCCAAAGAAGCAATATCCTAAAAAGTATGGTCTGAAACCAAACAAGGGTCCTAAGCAATTTTAGCCACAAACTGAAAAAGAAACTCACCAAAATGATAAGGCATATAAAAACAAAGGAAAGAAGACAGATATACATTGCAACTTTTGCAATCATGATGGCCATATAGAGTCCAAGTGTTTTAAGAAGATGGAAGCCTTAGAAGCAGCAATGAAGAAGAACAACATCAATTTGGAGCACTATTCACCTTCATCTTCAGGAATGGAACTTTCTTCTTGTGGTTTTCAAGCATCAAGGTATGGTTATGCATTAAATGTATCTTCCTCTTCTCATTCTCATGAGTGGTTCATTGATTCTGGAGATTCTTATGAAATGACCAAAAATAAAGCCATGTTTTATTCTTTAAATGATTGTAACACCAAACATATTTATGTTGGTGATGATGGATCTCTTAGTGTTGTAGGATTTGGAACCATTCACCTCAATAATGGTTAGTTTAATGATGTACTATGTGTTCCTACCTTGTCATGCAACCTTATCTCTGTTTATCAGATAACTCATTCAGGTGAAGGGAAAATATTAGAATTCTCACCTCATGATGTTGTAATCAAGGACCTCAAAGATCATAAACATATTTTAGCTACTGGCATTGCTGATGATTCCAAAAGGTTGTATAAGTTTGACAAATTTGGGTCATCATGTCTTCCCTTTATTTTTTGTGCTCATAATGATGAAGTGAGCAAACTTTGACATGAGCGATTTGGTCACTTAAACTATCTCTCTCTTCAAACTCTATGTAAGGAAAATATGGTGACGGGTCTTCCTATGGTATCTTTCCGAGATGGTGTTTGCTCTGGATGTGTACTCGGAGAACATCATCGGGGTATTTTTGACAAATTTTCCTCTTAGCATGCTACAGCCCCTTTGTAGCTTGTGCACAGTGATTTATGTGGTCCACTTTGTAATATCCCATTTTAGGATTGGTCAGCAGCGCATGCCTGAAAAACACATTTTTTAGGAATGGATGCTATGAGACTTGAACCCAGCACTTAGATCCCTTAGAATAGAGCATATAAGTCTGAAATCCAAGAGAAGTCTCCAAAGAAATCCTCTTAGATGGTTTAAACAAGTCTCCCACCTCTAATGCTCTCCAAAAAATGCCCAGTTAAGGGGCTACAACAATACTTCACTCAAGCAAGGAAATGAAAATGTAATTTTTAGTGAGCTATGTCACATGTAGATGTAACCAGCCATTAGATTTATGTACAGCAGAAAATGTATACAAAATCTTGAGGAATCCATTACTCAAATCAAGCAAAGAGACTCAAGAAGACATATTCATAAAAATAGAGAAACATTACTTTACATAGTTTATTCCAGGCTAAGATTTCACAGTTTATAGGCGATACTGCAGCAGTAAATACATAAATATAAATATGCAGCAATGTAAGCTCAAAGAAATATGGGGGAGCAAGATCTCAACCCCTGAAAAGATGATACATCAATCCCTTAAGAGGATTGGTTGGAAACTTGACAAAATGGCACCCCTGCAGAAATGCAGGAGTTACTGGGTAGTAGCAACTCAAGAACTGGAAATAGATGGAGCTTGCTATAGATGATGAACCCTATGAAATAAAATCCTTCAATTTACCTTCCAAATGATAGGCTAATCCTATCATTGAAGATCTCACCTCCCGATAAAATACTGCAACCCTCACTGTAAATACTCTCTAGGAACTGCGTAGTCAAGGAAGAGGGATGATCTTCTGCTGATGGAAAATGGCTGGCCTGATGCCAATGATGATGGGAATAATCTCAAAAACTCCCTCACTAATCTCCCAAAGGAATGGATACTCCCTCCTCTGAAATACAATGCCGGAAGTGGTGTTGAGAAACCTTCCCCTGGAACACCCAACAACACAACTCAACCACCAATGGAGACTGTGCTGGAGCTGAATGGAATTATTTGGAATCAAGCCAGAATATGGGAAATATGAAGAAAAATCTCTTCCAAGAGCTACTCTATGGAAGAGATGGGATTCCCGCCCGGGAACACCCAATGCTAGCAGCACTACATCTCAGCTAAACAGCTGGAGAATGCACTTGTCTGAGAAGACAAGAAAAATGATAATCAAGACATGAATAGCTATGGTTGCCTTGTTATCCTTTAAAAAAAATGAAAGGTGCCTTGCCATGGGCCCCATACCTTAGTGTTTCCTCCCCCAAGTGATCTTCCCCTCATGCAAACTGTGTTTCCCCACCAAGTGATCCTTATCTCTCATAACTGCGCAGTTGACTTGGCCTCCTTTAGACTTATCCATCTGAAATTTATCTCATTTCACACATGTGGTGTGAAATCCAGTTCTTTCTTAATCCATTTTCACATTTTAAGGGATTTTTATTCAGATTTTATTATCAATGGGTTTTCTTACCCATTTATTCTCCTCCTAGTGCAAAACAAAAGTTTTTAATATTCCATGTAATTTTGGAATATTATAGTCCTCCCCTCCCAAATGTTGCTTGTCCTCAAGCAACTACAAGGATAGAACTGTAGGATGTCCTCATCCTCCAAATGTAGCATCTACTTATGATGAAATCCTCATGAATAATGAGATGCTATATCAACAAAGAGTCTCCATATTGCTCCTCCCAAGTATGTAAACTAGCTAGAGTGGCTATCATCATGAACATGGAATGTACTCAAGAAGGAAATAGGGTGCTATCTAGAGGTCTCCTTGAGGCATGGTGTCAAGATTTATTTGGAAAAAATTTCCCTCATGTAGATCCTCCACCCCCAAGCAATCATCCATAAGAATATAGTCACCTCCAGATAAGGCAACTGCTGAAAATCCTCTTCCACCTTGAGCTCTGACAAAGAAGGCGGGCTAAAAATCTACAAGTGGTAAGCATCATAGCCTCCCCCACGCTGTTCACCTCTCCAATTATGACAAGTGTAGAGTGAAGGCTGATCTTGGGCTACAACAATGTGGCCTTCCAATGTCAAGATGAAGTCTAGATCTCCAAATATCCTTCCCCCTACATTGTGAATCAAGCTGGCCCAATGCTTCTCATATGTGATGGACAGGAGGTCATCATCATATGGCACCCTATCAATCATGTGGCTCACCTCAAGAAAGGAAAAATGTTGAACTATGGTGGCCACATTATCTCTCATGCTCTCATTAGAGCATGTCCTGCATAGAGTATGGGGACCTTCTACCCCAAAGGACACATTCATCCCATGTGCCTCTCTCCCAATCATTCTCCTAACAATAATGTGATAAATAGAAGCACAAGGAGCCAAAATGAATATCATGCCAGCTTCCATATGTAGCAAATGAGTAGGTTAATGATCCTTCATATGAAACCAGCGCATTTTGATCATAAACTGCAATAGATAATGACAAAGGATGTGGTTTTTCAACCACCAATGTGATACTACATTCTCCCCATGTGTTTGGAGGAATTGAATGAAGTATGATGCATGGTGAGCATGCCCTCAAAAACAAAAATCTTCCCCATGTCCATCAAGGGGATGGTCATCAATCATGCTCTTGGCCTCAAGTAGACCAAGGAGTTTTAGACAAAGAATGCTCCTTCTTGGAGCAACATCTTACATATACATGGTTAAGGAATCAACATGTAAACCACATAAATGAACAATGTCCTTACCATAAGTTCTCATCATGCAAGGGGAGCAACTCATAGATGAATCTCTCCTTATCCTCCAAAGGAAAAGAAGTGAATGTGCCAACTCCTCCCAAGAGTGGTGTGCATATACTGCTCCCATGCCAAATGTACAAGTGGGAAGGCTGATGTGCTTCCCTTGCTTCTACTGCCACAAGAAAAAAAATGTAAGGAGAGTGGTTTAGAAGGATGGTGAGGGAATGGTTCCCTCTTCTTTGGTTTTACCCAAGGCTTCTAATGATGTAACAAGCTGTCCCAAGGTCTCCGCTCTGCTGAAGTCAATGATTGGTGCCTAAATGATTGAAGCATCTATCCTCCTCATCTGAACCAGTGGTCCCCTTGGTGTAATGTCTCCATTTAATGAGGCATTCTCATCTGAAGATGACTGTATACATAGATGAACAATTATATCCATGTCTTCACTGTGCAATCCAATCACCTTCCTAGGTGCAATAACCTCTGAAAATGGATAGGAATGTGCCCTCCTCAATACATGATGTTGGCTTTCTTCTCTATCTTCTCCCTGAGTCTCTTTGGTTTCACACCTCTTCCTCCATGGCACATATGGATCATGAAGTGTGCCCTGATCTCCATGTATGAGATCATGGGGACCTTCTTGTAAAGATACGAGAATCCCTCTATTTCGAGCCAAAGCTCCCTCTTCCTCTGCATGAGGCACTAGAAGATCTCTAGTCTTAGCAGCGATGTTGCCCTTTATTTCTGCAATAAATTTTGGAAACATCCCAATGATTTTATCCACCTTTGAAAAATAGAGCCCTCTGTTCTATTTCTCAAAGTTGTGGGATGAATGTTTTGCCCCCAACAAGGCATGATGCAAGTTTTCAGCTCCTCCAATGGTTTCCTGAGGTGGTTCTGCATTTATATGTAGGGTTTTTGTTTGAGTCTCTTGGTTTGAATTCATAAAATAAGTCTCAGGAGTGTTCTGGTCAAATATTTTCACCAGTGACTTAGTGAAATTTACATAATATGAAGCATTAACATCTTCAGAAGAAATGGACTCAATTTTCCACCATGCATGGGCCTTACCTCTCAAATGCAGCACTGCAACCTTGATGGTTTCTTCTTCTGAAATGTGGTGCTGCTGTTGGAAGGTGTTTAGCTCCTTCACCCAATATTTGGCAGAACCTGAAGGTGAACCTCCAAAAGTAGATAGATGAAATCTATCTTGTTGCTCCTTTCCCTTCACCTTAATCTTGCAAAACTTAGAAAAGGTGAAGTGATTTTTGAATTTTTGAGTGTGAGACTCATACTCCTTTAGGAAATCACTAAGGGTTTCCTCCTTAGTCACCTTTCCTCCTTCTTTCATCTCCCCCATGGGAATTCTGGACTCTTGACTGCGCTGCTCATCATGGTGTGTGGATGCATGCTTACCCTCACCATGTGAAAATCTAGGGTTTGCTCCATTTTCAAACTTCCTTTGAGATTATCCATCAATCTCCCTCCTAATATTTCTAAAATATTCATCGATGTTTTGCATAGATTTGGGAAGAATACTTGTGAGTCTATCCTTCCTCTTCCTTCCAATAGATGAAGTCTCTCTCTTGCTCAACCTTTTGCTTCCTTCTAGGTGAGAATAGGAAGTGCAGGGGCCTTCCTTTTCTATTTTCTCTTCCTCCTTGGGGAGGCTCTTCTCCATTATGAAAATATATGAGATCAAGATCATATTCCACATCATCTTCCTCTTCTTATTTATTGGGCTTGAAAGCCATAGGCTGAGCCAAGAAAGATGATCTGATACCACTGTAATATCCCCTTTTAGGATTGCTCAGCAAGGCATGCTTGAAAAATGAATTTTTCAGGAATGGATGCTATGAGACTTGAACCCAGCACTTGGATCCCTTAGAATATAGCATCTAAGTCTGAAATCCAAGAGGAGGTTCCAAAGAAATTCTCTTGGATGGTTTAAACAAGTCTCGCACCTCTAATGCTCTCCAGAAAATGCCCAGTTAAGGGGCTACAACAATACTTCACTCAAGCAAGGAAATGACAGTGTAATTTTTAGTGAGCCATGTCACATGTAGATCTAACCATCCATTAAATTTATCTAAAGCAGAAAATGTATACAAAATCTTGAGGAATCCATTACTCAAATCAAGCAAAGAGACTCAAGAAGACATATTCATAAGAATAGAGAAACACTGCTTTACATAGTTTATTCCAGGCTAAGACTGTGCATTTTATAGGAGATACTGCAGCAATAAATACATAAATATAAATATGAAGAAATTTAAGCTCAAATAAATATGGGGGAGAAAGATCTCAACCCCTGAAAAGATGATACGTCAATCCCTTAAGAGGATTGGCTGGAAACAAGACAAAATGGCACTCCTGCAGAAATGCCGGAGTTGCTGGGTAGAAGAAACTCAAGAAATAGAAATAGATGGAGCTTGATATATATGATGAATCATATGAAATAAAATCCTTCAATTGACCTTCCAAATGATAGGATGATCCTATCATTGAAGATCTCACCCCCCGATAAAATACTGCAACCCTCACTGCAAATACTCTCTAGGAACTGCGTAGTCAAGGAAGAGGGATGCTCTTCTACTGATATAAAATGGTTGGCTTGATGCCAATGATGATGGGAATAAGCTTAGAAACTCCCTCACTAATTTCCCAAAGGAATGGAGACTCCCTCCTCTGAAATACAATGCCGGAAGTGGTGTTGAGAAACCCTCCCCTACAACACCCAGTAACACAACTCAACCACCAATGGAGACTACGCTATAGCTGAATGGAATGCTTTGGCCTCAAGAAAAAATATGGGGAATATGAAGAACAATCTCTTCCAATAGCTGCTCTATGGAAGAGATGGAATTCTTGCCCGGGAACACCCAGTGCTAGCAGCACTGCATCTTAGCTAAACAGCTGGAGAATGCACTTGTCTGAGAAGACAAGAAAAATGATAATCAAGAAATGAATAGCTATGGCTGCCTTTTTCTCCTCTTAAAAAAATTAAAGGTTCCTTTCCATGGGCCCCACACCTTAGGTTTTCCTCCCCCAAGTGATCTTCCCCTCATGAAAACTGTGCTGCCCCACCAAGTGATCCTTATCTCTCATAACTGCGCAGTTGACTTGGCCTCCTTTAGACTTATCCATATGCAATTTATCTCATTTCACACATGGGGTGTGAAATATAGTTCTTTCTTAATCCCTTTTCACATTGTAAGGGGTTTTTATTTAGATTTTATTATCAATGGGTTTTTTTAACCATTTATTCTCCTCCTAGTGAAAAGAAAAAGTTTTTAATATTCCATGAAATTTTGGAATATTACACACTTCCTGTTCTTTCTTTCTCTGGTTGCAAGTACTTCTTAAATTTCATTGATGATTTTTCCAGACGCACTTGGGTATACTTGTTAAAAATCAAGAGTGAATTTTTTAATATATTCTTGGTCTTTAAGGAATTTGTTGAGAAACAATCTAGACACCAAATTCTTAAGTTAAGATCAGACAATGGGGGAGAATATGTTAACAACAAATTTATCAACTTCTGCACTGAGCATGTCATTGAATTTCAACATTCCACTCCATATACTCCACAAAAAAATGGTGTAGCTGAAAGGAAGAATCACACCATAAAAGAAATGGCTAATTGTATCTTCAATCTAAAGGACTTGGTCTCAATTTTTGGGCAGAAGCCATTAACTGTGAAAATTACATAGTAAAGCACACTCCTACTAAGTTTTTAAAGAATATAACTCTAGAATAAGCTTGGAGCTCAATCAAACCTGATGTAAGTCAATTTCTTGTTTTTGGAAGTGATGCTTGGGCTCATATTCCAGATGCGAAACAGAAAGCCTTAGAACCTAAGAGTGAAAAATGCATTTTTGTTGGATATTCTGAAGATGTCAAAGGATATAGAATTATTCAACCAAAATCCAAATATATAATCATTAGAAGAGATGTAAAATTTGATGAAAATATATCGGCCTGCAAGCCTAGTTCAGCGGGAGTGCCACCTTTGGCCTGCGAGCCTGATTCGGCATATGTGTCACCTCTCTCTCTCTCTCTTCTATTTTTAATAACATTCCTTCTAGTTCAGATGATGATAATGAGGATGAAAATCCTCCTCCACCTCTTGAAATTGTTCCTTTTACTCCACCGCTTCCAAGATGGGTTCGCTCTAGTCGGGATGTAGCAGGCTCTCTTGTAGGTGACCCTGCCGATCAACGACGTACTCGTTCTCAGTTTGAAAGAGCCTCTTCCTTATTTTCTCAAGTTCCAGAAAATACTGATCCAGAAACCTTTGAAGAAGCCTCCGCTCTTCTATATTGGAATGCAGATATGAATGAATAATATCTCTCCTTATTGGTGAATGATACATGGGATCTTGTTCCTCTTCCAAAATTTTATGGAACATTAAAAAAAAAAATTGCTTTAGGAGGAGAATAAATGGGTATGGAAACCCATTGATAATAAAAATCTGAATAAGGAACCCTTATAATGTGAAAATGGATCAATAAAGAACTAGATTTCACACCTCATGTGTGAAAATAGACAATTTGCAGGTGGATAATTCTAGAAGAGTCCAAGTTAACTGCGCAGATTGAGAAGATAAGGTTCACTTGGTGGGCTAGCAAAGTTTGCATGAGAGGGAGATCATTCTAGAGAGGAAACCCTAAAGTGTGGGGCCCACGACAAAGCACCTTTCACTTTTTTAAAAGAAGGACGAAGAAACCATTTCCATTCATGATTTTGATTATCATTTTGCTTGTCTCCTCTGAAAAGTGCATTCTCCAGCTGTTTAGATGAGATGCAGTGTTGCTAGCACTAGGTATTCCCGGGAGGGAATCCCATCTCTTCCATAAAGTAGTTCTTGGAAGATATTTTTCTTCATATTCGCCATATTATGGCTTGAGGCAAAAGCATTCCATTCAGCTTCAGCATAGTCTCCATTGGTGGTTGAGTTGTGTTGTTGGGTGTTGCAGGGGAGGGTTCCTCAACACTACTTCCGGCATTGTATTTTAGAGGAGGGAGTCTCCATTCCTTTGGGAGATCAGCGAGGGAGTTTCTAATCTTAATTCCATCATATTTGGCATCAGGCCAACCATTTTCCATCAGCATAAGAGCATCCCTCTTCCTTGACTACACAGTTCATAGAGAGCATTTGACGTGAGGGTTGCAACATTTTAGTGGGTGGTGAGATCTTCAATGAAAGGATTAGCCTTTCATATAGAACGTTGAACAAAGGATTTACTTCAGCAGAGGCATCATAGTCAGCAAGATCCTTTCATTTCCAGTTTCTATTGAGTTGCAGCAGCTACCCAGCAACTCCGACATTTTGGTAAATTTTCCATTTTGTCTAGTTTTCATCCAATCCCCTTAAGGGATTGTTGTATTGTATTTTCAAGGGTTGAAGCCTTGCTCCCCCATATTTATTTGAGCTTACATTTTTGTACCTTTCATGTTCATATATTTACTATTGTAGTACCTCCCATAGACTGTGCAGTCTTACTGGAAATAAAATATGTGAGCAGTGCTTTCACCATTCTTATGTACATTGTCCCCTTGAGACTCTTTGGCTTGCTTTAAGTAAGAGATTCCTCAAGAGTTTGTCTAAATTTTCTGCTGAACATATATTTATAGATTTATTTCATCTTCATGTGACATGGCTCCTTAGAAATAACGGTGTCATTTCCTTTGTTGAGCAAAGTGTTGTTGCAGCCCTCTTCATTGGGCCCTTTTCTGAAGATAACAGGTGAAGGAGGCTTGTCTTAAGCTCCTAGAAATATTTTTTCTAAGTCCACTCTTTGATTTAAGCTCTATAAGGACATATTCAAGGGATCCCAGACCAGGGATCAAATCCTATTGCCTCTATTCCTAAAAAATGTATTTTCCAGGCTTGGGTTGCTAGCCATTCCTACTAGGAAATTTCACATATCTGTAGATAGAGTCTGCAAAGGGCCAGCAAGCCTCCATATCTCACCCTTAATTAGAAGGTGACATATCCGTTAATTCCCCTACAGTCCATCTCTGGCACGGACTTGTGATATTTCTGAAAAAGGAATATTACAGTGGTATTGGAGCTCCTTTCTTGGCTCAGCCTATGGCCTTCAAAGCCCAAGAAAGAGAATATAAGACGAAGAGGATGAGATTGATCTCTATCATTTTTTAAAATAAGAAGAACCTCCCCAAGGAGGAAGAGAAAATAGAAAAGGAAGACCCCTACACTTCCTATTCTCATCTAGAAGGAAATAAGGAGTTGAGCAGGAGAGAGACTCCATATCTTAGAAGAAAGGAGAAGAAAATACTCACAATTCTCCTTCCCAAATCTGTGAAAGGAACACATGAATATTTCAAAAATGTTAGGAGGGATATTGATGGATAATCTCAAAGAGGATTCGAAACTGGAGGAAGCCCTATATTTGCACATGGTGAGGGGAAGCATGCAGCCACACACCATGATGAAAAACGCAGTCAAAGGCCCAACATTCCTATGAGGGAGATGAAAGAAGGAGGAAAGGTGGCTAAGGAGGAAACCCTTAGTGATTTATTGAAGGAGTATGAGTCTCACACTCATGAATTGAGAAATCAGCCCACTTTTTCTGAGTTTTGCAAGAGCAAGGTGAAGGGGAAGGAGCAGCAAGATAGATTTCATCTATCTACTTTTGGAGGTTCACCTTCACATTCAACCAAATATTGGGTGGAGGAGCCAAACACCTTCCAACAGCAGCACCACAATTCAGAAGAAGAAATCATCAAAGTTGCAGCACTGCATTTGAGAGGTAAGGCTCATGCATGGTGGAGACTGGAGTCCATTTCTTTTGAGAATGTTAAAGCTTCATTTTATGTAAATTTCACTAAGTCATTGCTGAAAATATTTGATCAGAACATTCTTGAAACTCATGTGATGGATTTAAACCAAGGGGCTAAAATAAAACCCCTGAATAGAAACGCAGAACCACCTCAAGGAACCATGGGAGGAGCTGAAAACTTGCATCAAGCCTTGTTGGAGGCCAAAATCTCATCCCACACCTTTGAGAAAAAAAAAAGAGAGCTCTCTTTTTCAAAGGTGGATCAGATTATTGGGATGTTGCCCAACTTTATTGCAGAGACAGAGGGAAATAGCGCTGCCAAATCTAGAGATCATCTACTACCTCATGCAGTGGAAGAAGGAGCTTTTGCTCCAAATAGAGGGATTCTTGTGTCTTTGCAAGAAGGTCCCCAGGATCTCATGCATGGAGATCAAGGCATACTTCATGATTGACATGTGCCATGGAATATAAGGTGTAAAACCATGAAGATTCAGGAAGAAGATAGAGGAGAGACCTAGCACCATGTGATGAGGAGGGCCCATCTCTATCCATTTTTGGAGGTCATTACACCTAGGGAGGTGATTGAGCTGCGTATTGAAAGCATGGACAGGATTTTTCATCCACATATACAATCATCTTCAAATGATAATGTCTCATTGAGTGGAGACATCACACCAAGGAGGCCACTGGTTCAGATGAGGAGGATAGATGCTTCAAACAGTGAGGCATCAATCTCTAATTTCAGTAGTGTGGAGGCCTTGGGACAGCTTGTTTTAGCACTAGGGGTTTTAGGTAAAACCAAAGTAGAGGGTAGCATCCCCTCACTATCACTCTTACCCACTCCCCTTTCAGTACTTGCACTGTGGTAGGGGAAGCAAGGAAGGGACATCAGCCTTCCCACTCGTACAATTGGCATGGGAGAAGTATATGCACACCACTCTTTGGAGGAGTGGGCACAGTCACTTCTTTTCCTTGGGAGGAAAAGGAGAGATTCATCTATGAGTTTCTCCATTTGCATGAGCAGAAAACATGGTAAGGACATTTTTCATTTATATGATTTACATGTTGATTCCTTAACCATGTATATGCAGGATGTTGCTCCAAGGAGGAGCATTCTTTGTCAAAGGCTCCTTGGTCTACTTGGGGCCAAGAGCATATTTGATGACCATCCCCTTGATGGGCTTGGGGGAGATTTGTATTTTTGAGGGCATGCTCCTCATGTCTCATACACAATTCATTTCCTCCAAATACATGAGGATAATGTAGCAACAAATCGGTGGTTGAATAACCACATATTTTTTCATTCTCTCTTGTATTTTGTGCCCAAACTGCATTGGTTGCATAAGAGGGATCAATGCCCCACTCACTTTCTATATATGGCAGCTAGCATGACTTTTAATTTGGCGCTCTATGCTTCTATAGATCATACTATTGTTGGGAGCATGATTGGGAGAAAGGCACATGGGATGGATGTGTCCTTTGGGGGAGAAGATCCCCATATTTTTTGTAGGGCATGCTCTAAGGAGAGCATGAGAGATGATGTGGCCACCATATTTCAGCATTTATTCCTTCTTGAGGTGAGCCATGGGAGTGATGGGGAATCATATGATGGTGTTGATCTCCTTCCCATCACAAAGGAGAGACATTGGGCTTGCTTGATTCACAATGGAGGAGGGAAGATCCTTGGAGATCCAAACTTCATCTTACCTCTCGAGGGAAACATTTCTGTAGACCAAGAGCAACCTTCACTCTACACTTTTCATAAGTGGAGAGGTGAACAGCATGGGGTGGGCTATGATGCCTACCACTTTCAGATTTTTAGCTCACCTTCTTTGTTGGAGCTCAAGGTGGAAGAAGATGTTCAGCAGTTGCCTTATCTGGAGGTAACTAGATTCATATGGATGGTTGCTTGGGGATGGAGGATTCACATGAGGGGAATGTTCTTCCCAATTCATTTTTACACCATGCCTCAAGGAGACCTATGGACAACACCTTATTTCCTTCTCGAGTACATTCCATGTTCATGATGATAGCCACACTGGCTAGTTTACATGCTTGGGAGGAGCAGTATGGAGACTCTTTGTTGATACAACATCTCATTCCTCATGAGGAGTTCATCATAATTCAATGCTACAGTTGGAGGTAGTGGAAATCCTACAGTTCTATCCTTACAAGTTGCTTGAAGGCAAGCAACATTTGGGAGGGGAGGATTGTAATGTTCCAAAATTTTATGGAACATTAAAAAATTTTATTTTTGCTTTAGGAGGAGAATAAATGGGTAAGGAAACCCATTGATAATAAAAATATGAATAAGGAACCCTTATAATGTAAAAAGGGATAAATAAAGAGCTAGATTTCACACCCCATGTGTGAAAAGAGACAATTTGCAGGTGGATAATTCTAGAAGAGGCCAATTTAACTGCGCAAATTGAGAAGATAAGGTTCACTTGGTGGGCCAACATAGTTTGCATGAGAGGTAGATCATTATAGAGAGGAAACCCTAAAGTGTGGGGCCCATGACAAATCACCTTTCACTTGTTTAAAATAAGGACGAAGCAGCCATTTCCATTCATGCTTTTGATTATCATTTTTCTTGTCTCCTCTGACAAGTGCATTCTCTAGCTGTTTAGTTGAGATGCAGTGCTGCTAGCACTAGGTGTTCCTGGGCGGGAATCCCATCTCTTCCATAGAGTAGCTATTGGAATATCTTGTTCTTCATATTCCCCATATTCTGGCTTGAGGCCAAAGAATTCTATTTAGCTCCAGCGTAGTCTCCATTGGTGGTTGAGTTGGGTTGCTGGGTGTTGCAGGGGAGGGTTCCTCAACACTACTTCCGCATTGTATTTCAGAGGAGGGAGTCTGCATTCCTTTGGGAGATCATTGAGGGAGTTTTTGATATTCATTCCATCATCTTTTCCATCAGGCCAACCATTTTCCATCAGCAGAAGAGCATCCCTCTTCCTTGACTACGCAGTTCATAGAGAGCATTTGGAGTGAGGGTTACAACATTTTAGTGGGTGGTGAGATCTTCAATGAAAGGATCAACCTTTCATCTAGAAGGTTGAAAAAAGGAGTTAATTCAGCAAAGGAATCATATTCAGCAAGCTCCTTTTATTTCCAATTTCTATTGAGTTGCAGCAGCTGCCCAACAACTCTGGCATTTTGGTAAATTTTCCATTTTGTCTAGTTTTCATCCAATCCCCTTAAGGGATTGTTGTATTGTATTTTCAGGGATTGATGCCTTGCTCCCCCATATTTATTTGAGATTACGTTATTGTATCTTTAATTTTTATATATTTACTATTGCAGTACCTCCCATAGACTGCACAGTCTTAGTGGAAATAAAATATGTGAGCAGTGATTTCACCATTCTTATGTACATTATCCCCTTGAGACTCTTTGGCTTGCTTTAAGTAAGAGGTTCCTCAAGAGTTTTTCTACATTTTCTGCTGCACATATATTTATAGATTGATTTCATCTTCATGTGACATGGCTCCTTATAAATAACACTGTCATTTCCTTTGTTGAGCAAAGTGCTATTGCAGCCCTCTTCATTGGGCCCTTTTCTAAAGATAACAGGTGAAGGAGGCTTGTCTTAAGCTCCTAGAAATATTTTTTCTGAGCCCAATCTTGGATTTAAGATCTAGAAGGACATATTCAAGGGATCCCAGACCAGGGATCAAATCTTGCTGCCTCCATTCCTGGAAAATGTGTTTTCCAGGGTTGGGTTACTAGCCATTCCTACTAGGAAATTTCATATATCTCTAGACAGAGTCTGCAAAGGGCCAGCAAGCCTCCAGATCTCACCCTTCATTAGAAGGTGACATATCTGGTAAATTCCCCTGCAGTCCATCTCTTGCACAGACTTGTGATATTTCTGAAAAGGAATATTATAGAAGAAAACTTGTCAGATGCAGATGGGTTTAGAATATAAAGTTTGGACCAGATGGAAAAGTGGATAGACATAAATCTCATCTTGTAGCTAAAGGATTTTCTCAAGTTGAAGGCATTGACTATACTAAAACCTTCTCCCCTGTTGCCAAAATGAATTCTATCCACCTTGTTCTTTCCCTTGCTGCCTCGTTTAAATGGGAAGTCCATGAGATGGATGTTAAATCTGCCTTCTTACATGGAGAAATCTACATGGAACAACCCCCTGGCTTTATCCAAAAATACTCCAGCCTTATTGTCTCCTTATGAAGTCTCTCTATGGTCTCAAACAAGCTCCTCGGGCTTGGTATGCCAAAATGGATAGATTTCTATTAGATAATGTCTTTTCTAGGTGTCATTTTGACAACATTGTCTACACCAAGAAAGTGGGTAAGTCCTTCACCATCCTTGTTATTTATGTTGATGATCTTATCCTTACTGGTAGTGATCCAAACCATATAAACCATGTGAATTCTAGCCTCAAAAAGAAGTTTGAAATGACAGACTTAGGACACTTGCATTATTTCCTTGGTCTTCAAGTCTTGTAATCCAAGGAAGGCATTACCCTCTCTCAGTCCAAGTATGCCTGTGATCTTCTACACCACTTTCACAGGGAATACTATAAGCCGGCCACTTCTCCCTTTCAGTCTGGAGTCAAGATTTAAGTCACTTGTACTATCCCTGAAGTTGATGCTACCTTATATCACCAACTTCTTGGTAAACTTCTGTATCTAACCCATACCCGTCCTGACCTTTCCTTTTCCATTGGTCTTGTCGCTCGGTTTATGCACCAACCTCATGAAAGTCACTGGAAAGTAGCTAAAATAATACTTTGATATATTCAAGGTACAGTTCAGTTCGGGATTCATTACAGTGCAGGAGCCTCTCCATTGTTTATTGGTTTCACTGATTCTGATTGGGTTGGTGACCCTGATGATCAAAAGTATACTATAGGATATGTATTCACTCTTGGTTTAGGACCTATTACTTGGTCTTGTAAGAAACAAAGTGTCATCTCTCTTTCTTCAGTAGAAGCAGAGTATCATGGTGCAGTTGAAGCCAACAAGGAAGCCATGTGGCTTCGTCAGATCCTCTCTGAATTTGGTCTTCATCAGCAGCATCCAACTACACTTTGGTGTGATAATCAGAGTGCCATTCATCTATGTAAAGATTTAGTTCAGCATCAGCATATGAAACACATTGAACTCCACATACACTTCATCAGAAAGCTCATTCATGATCGTGTTCTTGAAGTATAGTACTGTCCAACCAATGATCAAGTAGTCGATATCTTTACAAAGGCTCTCACAAAAGAGAAGTTTACCAAACTTCAATCCATGCTTGGAGTTCAGGAAAGTTGTCATTAAGGGGGGATAGGTTCTAATGCCTCCTTCATTCTCCTATTGCATCACTTATGTAAATCCTTCAATCCTATCCCAAGTTGTTCTTAAGGGGGGATGTTAGGATATTCCGACACATAGGAAATAGTTAAGAATACCTTAGTCTAGTGTAGTGTTAGGTAAAGTGTGTTTCTTTACCATGTACACTTGTAACTTATAATCTGATGGTCATGATTTGTAGTGATCCGACGGTTATCTCTCACCTCGGTATTAATGACACTTGATCTGTGGCTTAACACCTGATTGGTCCATGATCTCTATTTAAAGAGAATGGAGGGTCATTTTTCCGGTAACCATTTATGAGAGAAACATATGTAACTTTTCTTTTTATATTAATAAATTTCTTGAAGTGGCTGCATTGGCCCAGGCCGTGGATTTTTTCCCTCTTTGAGGGTTTTAACCACGTGATTATATTGGTGTACTGATTTGTGATCTGTTTGTGAGTGGTGACCTTTGGTTCTTGATCTACGGAACTTACCCTGTAAATTCCTACACAAAAAGAAATAAATGGGTTAGCAAGCTCAAATGCACCCAATAAATGAAGAAAAAATGTTAGGGTAAATGAAGGGTAGGCAGAAGCACTTTTACAAGTCATGAAAAACATCGATTGGTTATTTCATATCACTAATATTCCCAAAATCCCCTTCCCCTTGCTTAAAATCCCATTTCCACTCTTAGAAGGCATTTTCCACAGTAAAATACCACTTTCCCCTTATTTCACCCCTTTTCCCTTCCTAAAACCCCTTTTCCTAGTTAAAAAACATATTTTCCTTTGAAAAATAAAATCCCCTTTACTAATTCCCTTTTCCATTTAAAAACACTCCAAAATCGACTTATCCTAAGTTTTAAATGTTTAAAATATCGGGACCCACTGTAAAATCCCCCCTTCCCCCCGATATCCTTTTAACACTTATTCTTAGTGTATTTTAAACATCCTGCACATATTTAATCCCGCCTTACATATTTCATTAACCCCCCATTTATATTAATCCTGTTTAATATTTATTCAACCCTTACACTATATAACCCGAATTATATATATACCCCTCTTTTTAATACATTAATATCCCGCATATATGATCTCAGGTCCCACTTTACTTTAACTCCGCATATATACCATATTAAACCCATTTCATATAATCCTTACCCACTACATATTAACACCTTTGCATTTATAATATTCCCCGATCCCACTTATCAAACACCCCAACTCATCCGCAACACCCGTAAATCATCTGATTGGTGGTACCCTCATCTAACCATTCCCAAATCATTTCGCAACCTCAATTGTCCGACTTTTAAAACCAATCAGAGGTGCAAAATGGGTATTTTCGCACCTCCAATCCCTTGCCACGCGTCATTCCTAGGTTGTATTGCATCCCTCACACTAAAACCATTTACCTGATTTTTGTCATGTGAAAATCACCAAGCTGTATCTGCGCATTGAAATGAAACCATTCATTGTTTGAAACTTAAATCTCCGCACCAAGGTGATTAGCCACATATGGTTAAAAGCATTAAATCCCATCTTTTACACTTTATTCACTATTTCTGTTGAATTTTTCCAAAAGGAATCCTTTCCGACCTATTTTGAAGCCAATATAAACCAGAATTCACACCTTTGCTACCAGAAGACATTTCCAACTCAGATTTGAAACATTATAAGACCAAGAAAATCCCATGTTGCATCCAGAACCCATTATACAGATCGAAATCACCTTTTCACAAGTATTCCTAAGCGTCTGAGCCATTACTTTAGCATAAAAAAAATTGACAAAATAAACAAATCTATGGCTTCCCAAGGCATTGTGACTGCTAACCCTCTACAACCTCCTGTAGTTGATGTTGAACATACCCCCCTTGCAGAAAAAGACATCAAAATTAGTGATACAATCACTGATTTTAAAGTCTTCGATGTATACTGCTGGAGCCATGATAAATCCATAGACCGGCTAATGATATCTACCTTTAGGAATCAAATTTTCTTAAATATATTTTCCCACAAACCTTCTAGTTTCCAGAAATCATCAGATTCTGTCAAATGAATTACTTGCCCAATGAAAGAGCCCTAGTAACCCCTAGAAAAGACATTTTTTTCACAATCATTGTAGAATCAATAAACCAAATGTTACAGATCCAACCGAAGCCTGATGAAGCCCCATTGTCTATTGAATTCCTCATTGAATTATATTTAAAGCTGAACTTTCCCAAGAGGTTTCAAATCTTCCAAACCTTTCTTCCTCCATCAGTGGAAACCCCAAAGAGTAACCCTCCTTATTCAACTTCAATTTTTTTATAGAGAACCAGACAACTTGTCACAATGTTGTCTTGCATTCTAGGGTACTTCATAGATGAGTATGTAGATGCTTCACTCTTAGGTTTTCTATCCATTTTCTGCCCAGGACAGCCTCCAGCTTCCACATTTAAATTTTCTCAATATCTATCAGAAGCCATCCATGAGAAATTATTTAAATTACAAGAAGAAGGAGTGTTTAAATATTCATCAATTTTGTTTTATATGTTCCTATATTTCCAATCTGAAAGGTTTTCAATTAGCCTTCAAAAACTGGACACTGAGGGTAATCCCCAATCGATAGTCTTCTGGACTTCCTTAATCAGAAAGGATTCCATGGAATTCACTTACAAGGACTTCATTGATTCATTTGTTCATCTAGTTGTCAACATGCTAAGAAGTAGCAGTCAACCTAGGATCTGTGAAGAAATAAAGAAAGTGTTGCAGTTTTCAGAACAAAGTAGAATAAGAGACTGGTATTTATACCTGAACCACACTAAAATTAGGGTGTATGGATATCAACTCACTCCATACAAGCTGACCAAATACCTCCCAATGAGCTTATTTGAATTAGAATATATCAGGCAGATCATAAACTTAGATAAGGTTAATTTTCTGTCAGAAAAGAAGAAAACTTAGTTTAAAATTAAGAACGATCATGGTCCTTTCATTTGCAATAATAGGAATGTTGGTCAACAAGAAGAAAAGTGTTTATAGGGAATTCAAGTTCAGTGATAGTTTCAAATGGAAGTATGATCCTTTGGGAATTATCAACAACTTAAGAGTAAAATTAAAATTAACTCCTTTTGTCCATGAGTCTAAACCAGAAATTGAAAAGTACTCCAACCAATCAGAGTGGTTGGAAAATACTTTGCAAGATGTGGAGAAACCAGTTGCGACTATTTTTGTCCTGCATACTCGAGCCCTAAAAGATAGGAACTCCAAGAGAGCAAGGGAAGAAGGTTTATATTCAGCTCAAACCACTACTGATACTAAACTTAAGCTAATGTACAAGAAGAATGCCAAGCTAAATCCTGTAAATTAACAAGAAGAGATAGTGGAAATCATTGATATTGATTTAATTGTCAGGGATAATGCATGTCCTACTGTTTCAGAGGAAAATCATTAGCCTTCAACCTCTAGTGCTCAGATCATTCAGAAGCAGCATAGTGTTGAATTTTCTTCATCAAGAAAACTAGTAGATAAAGAGAAGGATATAATGGATAAGTATAAAGAAATCAAATTGAGGAATGAGACATTGAAAGCTGTAACATATGCCCAATATTGGAAACAAACTTTTAGTGACCAAAATAGGTTACTCTCAACCTTTGGTTATAAAACCAGGATGATGCAAATGACATTTTTGCAACCAATTGTGTAGGCTCCAAAGTCATCAGCAGACTACAAGAAAACAACATTTTAAGTTCAAGCTAAATATCTACATCCAATAGATCAAATTGAATTCCATAAGCAAGCTGGAGAAATGATTTACTCCACTATGATTAACAAAGCTATGAGTGTCAAGAAACTTCATAATTCTCTAGAAACCATTAGAGAACAGTTAAAGCTAGAGAAGGAATCCTCACAAGCAAAGGATAATAGAATCAAATCACTTGAATAATTGGTCATGGAGGTTGTATATGATCCAAATAAAATCAAAGCAGTTGCAGAGCTCATCAAGAAGAAGAATGTAGACATTGCTGCATTGAAAAAACAGTTGAAGCTACCTCCAAAAAAACATCCACAGACTAAAAAATTTTTGGAGAATGAAGGTCTGAAAGATGAGATGATGAATCTCATCATTCAGTTGACAGATCAACTGAAAGAGATGGAGAATGAAATGGATAAATTGGTGCATGAAAATAAGGTCAGGATGGAAGCAATTCATGTTGTCGTCATTCCTATAGCTTCAAAAATAGTTCCATCTACTTCATCAGCTCCATTACCTACAATAGTATCATTTACTACAGCAACACCAGCTACTACACCAACAACAGATTCAACAGAAGCAACCCATCCCAATGATGAGGCAGGTAAATTGATCAAAGTTATGCAAGACATGAAAATCCAAAAAAATGAGATAAATAGACTTAAAAAACAAGTAAAAAGTCTTGAAGATGAAAATAAATTAGTACAAATAATGCATAAATCAGAAACACAAAAGTCAAATAGATTGACTGACAAAGTCCAAAAGTTAGAAAACGAATTAACACTGAAACAACCACTTGCCCAAGCAAAGAAACAAGTTGTCTTTGAGAAGAAAGATTTGATAAAGGAATCAAGTGAATCTACTCAGAAAGTCAAAGAGGAACTTGGGAAGAAACCAGAAGAGGCCACTGAGATAATTAAGTTTCTTAATTCTAAGAACAAGCAAGAATGATAAGAAATTGGAATAAGTGACAGAAATGAAACAATTTTAGAGGTAAAAAAGCTAATTTCCAAGAGAAAATCAATGACACAACTTGAAGACAAGTGTCAAACCATGGAGCTAACAATAAACAGGTTCATGATCAAATTTGATGTTTTAAGGAAGAAATTTCTACATAATCCTTTGGTGATCAATGAAAGATTAATGAAGAATGACGACTATGAGAAGAGAATCGGAGAAGTGGCTAAAGAACATTCCAACAATTCCTCCATGAAAGGAATTCCTACAGGAAAAGTACTCTATGAGACTTTTGAAAATATTTTTTACCTCCAGCATGAGGTAAATAATCTCTTTATAAACAATATTACTTTTGCAAAATACACAGAAGCTGATGAGATTTATAGGAGAATGGTAAAAATTAAATTACAAGATGAAGAGGCTTGGGAAAAGTTATATGATTTACTGTGACAGTGAAAAGTAAAAAAGGTAAACAAAGTAGTCAAGGTTAAAATGAAAGGTAGAGTTTAAATATCAAAACATAGGTAAAATACAATCATCAGATGAAAAGCCAGTGTAAAGATACAACCAGCATCAAAAACAACGTGAGAGAGAAGACAACAAAATATCAAAGAAAGAAAACTACAAAACAAATAAACAAGGAAAACTTGCATTAGTTACATAGGTGCCTCTATCTTCTTGCATGAAGATATTTTATTTCCCTTAAATAATTCCTAAATCAGTTTTAGGATATTTTGTATTAGTTTTTGTATAAATACTTCATAATTCAAAGTGTTGGGTATGGATTCCTGAACATTTCTACAGTTGTAATTGATCTAAATACCTGAGGGTTTATTGTACCATTTTCAAGTCAGCAGACAAGACAAGTAATAAAGGCATTGCATTATAGGGTTCATGTTTTGAGCCACTTCATTGAAGTATATTTCAATTGTTCATGTTTTTCCTTAAGTATTCCATAAACTTGTATGTTTTCCAAATTTGAATGTTATAATAGGAATATTATTGTAGAAATTGTTTAAGTACACTCTGTTCTGAACTGTTATTCATTTTAATGTTTTCTTTTGATATATGGATCAGAGAATCCTTAATTTGTCTCCCGTCCTGATTGACCTCTGTCACCTTCCTTCATTATCTGGTTTAAGGAATCCTTAACTGCTCCTTGATCCTGATTGAAAACCACTTCACCATCCAGCCTAAAAGATATGATTTTTCTCAGCTACCTTGCCCTGTGAACACTTCCTTTAGAACTTGATTTTGTCCTGTTTTCTTGATACATTGACTCCATAGCCCAATGGAAAATAGACAGTCATCTATCCATCTAAATCAGTAATTCCACCAACAAATAAAATCAAACCCAATTAATCTTACTTAACTAGCCTAAAATCAATTAAAACAACAAAGTTAAATCATAAAGAGAGAGCCCTATCTGAGCATTAGGAAGGCTAGATCTTGATCTTAAAACTCAGTTGATAGTTACCTCTAAAATCTCTTTAAACACATAGAAAACCCTTTGAAATTATTGGAGTGATAACAAATGCTAGGGTAGATGAAGCCTTTTCCTCATTCAAAAATATCTCTGGAGATTGAGAAGTCAAATGATGATGATGAACATGTTTTTAAATATTTAGAACCATAAGAAGAAGAAGAGAAAAAATAAGAAGAAAACCCCCCTTAGAGGCAAAAGGACCCATCTAGGTATGCATAAAATAAAAACCTTGAAATTAAAATAATTGGAGATATAGTTGTAGGAGTTTATACAAGAAGAAGATTCATAGGCAATCCAAGATAGACAATTTTTTGTATGTTGTCTCAAATAGAACCCAAAATTTCATTTGAGCAACTGAAGACAAATTTTGAGTTAAGGAAATGGATGAAGTGTTGGACAAGATAGATAAAAAAAACACTTGAGAACTAAATCCGATATCTAAAGGAAATAATGTCATTGGTAATAAGTGTGTATTTAGGAAAAAACTAAATGAATAAGGAAAAGTGATAGGAAGCAAATCCAGGCCAGCATACAAAGGTTATTATCAGGTAGAAGATGTTGATTTTGAAGAAACATTTTCCCCTATAGCTAGACTAGAATCTATTAGGATGTTCGTGACATTTTCTAGCCATAAGAATTCTAAATTTTATCATATGGACATAAAGTAATCCCTTATAAATGGTGAGCTTGAATAATAAGTGTACATTGAACAACCCAAAGGAATTTAGGTCTCAAAAGATGGATGTCAAGTGTGTGGGTTGAAAAAAGTGTTCTATGGCCTAAAAGAAGCTCCAAGAGATCAGTATGAAAGTATGGATAAATAGCTACAACAAAAAGGGTTTAAAAGAGGTACAATAGGATAGAAAACATATATATTAAGTATGAAAAATGATAGTTTATGTTATGAAACCAGCTCCAAAAATAGAAGAAAAGGGAGATCAACGCCTTAGAAATAGCCACTTCGAGGGGGAAACCTCCAATACATTACATAAATGAACAATTCTTGGATGATTCAAATGACCAAAACCTCCTTTCTATATATAGGAGTCCATGGGGCCACAATGTAATCCTAGCCGACCTAACAATAATAATGTAAGGGCACAATAATAACAATATGGGGGTTACAGGGGTACAACAATAACAATAAGGGGGTTACACTAGCAACAATAAGCGACTATACTAGTAGTATAGGGACCTAACATGCTCCTATCCATCAAAAAAGTGTTGTCCTCAAAGCTTGAGTAGCTCCAGGTGCTTCTGTATAAAATTCTCATCCTCCCATGTAGAATCTTCAGTGGGTAAGTTCTTTCATTTGATGATATACTCTGAAATTGACCGATTTCATAGATGTCGAGTTCTTATTTCCATGACTGCTTCAGGTTCCAATATGGTTTTTCCTTCCTCATCAAGTTCTGTAAATATTGTTTGAACTGGAAGTGTTTCCCCTATAACTTTCCTTAAGCATGAAACATGGAAAATTGGATGCACTCGCAAAGAAGCAGGAAGCTCCAATTTGTATGCCATAGTAAAAATGTTTTGCAACACCTTGTAAGGACCATAGCACTTTAGCAATAATTTATTATCCTTCTTAGCTTGCTTGAGGGACATTTATTTGTATGGTTGTAGCCATAAAAATACCTAGTCTCCTACATCAAAACTTCTCTCGCTGCAATGTTGATCTACCTGTTGTTTCATTCGTTTTTGTGCCAAATTTATGCTATCGTTTAAGAGTTGGAGAACTTCTTGTTGATGCTCGATGTGATCTTCCACTGCTTGAACCCTATAATTTTTCCTTAAATAAGATGTGATGGACGGTGGATGATATCCATAAAGTGCCATAAATGGGGCCGTTTTTGCTGTAGTATGGAAGGAAGTGTTATACCACCATTCAGTGAGAGGTAACCACTTGACCCATTGTGCTCTCTTATCAGATACAAAACAACAAAGTTATTCTTCCAAAAATTTATTCACTATCTCAGTTTGACCATCGGATTGAGGATGATAAGATGATTTATGAGCTAGTTCAGTAACCAAACAAGAAAATAATTCCGTCCAAAAATTTCCTGTAAAAATGGGATCTCTGTCACTTACAATAATCTTTGGGTTTCCATGTAGCTTTTGAATTGTTTCCATAAATGTAGTAGAAACTGTACTTTCTTTAAATGGATGAGATAATGCACAAAAGTGTGCATACTTGGTAATTCTATCAACTCCCACCATGATGACACTCTTTCCTTTGGACTTAGGTAAACTTGTGATAAATTCCATTGAAATCTCCTCCCAAAATTGACTTGGAATGGATAAAGGTTGTAGAAGACTTGGGGTCTTAATTGTCTCAACTTTATTTTGCTGGAAAACCAAACATTCTGCCACAAAATTTTGAATATTCGATTTAAGTCCATCCCAAAAAAAATCTTTCTTCACCCTGTGGTAAGTTTTTAAAAATCCTGAGTGTCCTCCTAAAGGAGAACTGTGCAATTCCAAAAGAATATTTTGTTTTAGTTGGGAATTCTTTCAAATATATAAGTGATCTTTGTACCATAAGGAACCATTTTTCCAACTAATTGTATCAGATGTACTAGGATCTTGCTGCAAATTTTGAATGAGTGCCCATACTTCTTCGTTGTTCTTCCATTCATCCCTTACTTTAGTTATCCAATCTGGTTCGATAATAGAAATGGCACAAAGAAATGCTTCCACCTCTTCATCCTTTCTTGAGAGTGCATCGACAACAACATTTAGCTTCCCTTTTTTGTAGATGATTTCAAAGTCATAACCCAACATCTTTGTGACCCATTTTTGCTACTCTTCTTAGGATAGCCTTTCTTCCAAAAAGTGTTTAAGACTATCATGATCAATTTTTACCTTGAAGTGTCTTCCCATTAGGTAAGGTTGCAATTTCTTTAGTGCATGTAGTATTTCCAACATTTCGTTCTCATAAATAGCCTTCTGTAAATAATTTCCTTTGAGTGGATGACTTTCAAAATAAATGGGACTTCCTTCTTGCATTAAAACAACACCAATTCCATTTCCAGAGGCATCACATTCCACAATAAATGTTTTTGTGAAGTCTGGCATAGCTAATACTGGTGCTAGGCACATTGCCTCTTTAAGATTTTCAAAGGCCTTAGTTTCTTCAGGAGTCCATGAAAATGCATCTTTCTTTAATAATGTTTTTAGAGGTGCTGCTATTCTCCCATAATTATTAACAAACTTGCGATAATACCCTGTTAACCCGACAAATCCACGCAATTGTTTTATGGTTGTGGGGACTTTCCATTCCTTAATGGCTTTAATTTTGTTTGGGTCTACTTTAACACCCTCGTGAGATATAATATGTCCTAGATATTCCACCTCTTGTACTCCAAAGAAACATTTCGATGTTTTTGCATATAATTGTTTCTCCTCCAATAGTTTGAGCACCCTGTCAACATGTTGAGCATGATCCTTCCAAGACCTGTTGTAGATTAGTATATCATCAAAAAATACTAGCACAAATTTTCTAAGGAAGGGTTTGAAAATGGAATTCATCAACCCTTGAAATGTATAAGGTGTATTGGTAAGGCCAAAAGGCATGACCAAAAATTCATAATGACCCTCATGAGTTCAAAATGTTGTTTTCAGAATATATTCAATCTTCATTCTAATTCGATGATATCCTGAAAGAAGATCCAACTTAGTAAAATAAATTTATCCATGTAGTTCATCCAATAATTCATCAATCACAGGAATGGGAAATTTATCTTTAATAGTGAGCTTATTGAGCTCCCTATAATCCGAACACATGTGCCATTATCTTTCCTTCTTGTGCACCAATACTACTGGAGCAGAGAAAGGAATTTGACTAGGTTCAATTATACCAACCTCTAACATTTATGCAATCATACATTCAATTTCTCTCTTTTGGACATAAGGATATCTGTAAGGCATGATGTTTGGAGGAACACTTCCTGGAATCAAATAAATAGCATGATCATGATCACAAATAGGTGGGATTCCTTTGGGATTTTCAAAAACCTTGGAATGATTGTCCAAGACTTTTTGGAGATCTGGATAAATAGATGATTTTGATGTTGGAACTTCTAGTGAGCATAATTGTGCAATTACACCTCGTTGTTATTTATTCAGAAGATTTTTCATGAAATTATAACTTATTATCTTTCATGGCTTCCTTGCGATACCCCATAATTCAATTTCCTTTCCTTCCAAAAAAAAATTCAAGAAAATTTCTTGAAAATTAAAAGCTATCGTCCCAAAAGATTATAACTATTGTACTCCTAGTACAAAATTAGCACCTCCCATTGGACTGGAAATAATTGGACTATTCAATACATATTCCCCCATGTATAGCTTGATATTATGGAATTTTCCAGAGCAATTTATAGTTCCTCCATTTGCAATCATCACTTGACATTCTGGTGCTGGGTATAGGAAACAATTCAATTCCTTGGCTACCTTACAATGAATAAGATTATGGGTACTACCCGAATCAATCAACACTATTAACTGTTTCTTCTTGATATTTCCTTCTATCTTGAGATTTTTAGGAATGGTAATTCCTGCCAATGCATTACACGATATGGCTGGACTCATTTCTTCTTCTTCTAGGGTTCTTTCCTGGTGTATATCCTCTTCTTTTGAAGTTTCTTGTTCATTTTATTCTTCCTCTTCACAATCTATGTACAATAATTTATTCTCAGCAGAATTATGACCTTTAGTGTATTTGCTATCACAATTGTAGCAAAGCCCTTTTTCTCTTTTTTTTTTCCAATTTTTGTGGTATCAACCTTGTAGGTTGTGGAAGTATATTAGTATAAAAACTTCCATCTTTATAGATGTGAGTGGTAGGCTTCCTTGACGCCATAATTTTACGTTCAATTTTTCTTGCCAACCTGAATGCCTTCTCTAATGAATCAGGTTCCCAAACGCGAACTTCATGTTGGATGTTATCCTTTAAAGTCCCTATGAAGGCATCAATCCTATGTTCCTCTGGAATATCAGTTACCCTTATATTCAATTTTTGGAAGTCCTCAATGTGCTCCCCCACTGAACCCTTTTGTTTGAGACTTATTAATTTGCTAAAGAAGGTGTTGCTCTTTGTATCCTCATAATGTGCTATCATTTCCTCCGTAAAAATTGACCAAGTCACAATTTTTTTATGAGATCAAAGCCGTCGATACCATACAAATGTATTTTTTTCTAAATATAAAGTTTTAATGCGTATCTTTTGTGTGTTTTTCACATTATCGAGATCAAAATATTGCTCCATTTGTAGTATCCATGTTACAGGATCCTTGCCATCAAAATTCCTCATATCCATCTTTGGAATATGGTGGTTATTCCATCCAACATTAGAGTTTATGAAATCATGATTAACATTTATTTTGTTTTCATCATGAGTTTCCTCTACTATATTTTTTCCATTAGGAAAAATTTCTTGTATCAACGTTTTCAAATATTTCATGTCTACTTTTAGATCATTCTTCATGTTTTTCATGTTGTATTTCATATTTTCTTCCATGTCATCCATCTTAGATTCTATGCCAGCTTCCCTGCCATCCATATTGACTTCCACACATTTCTTCAAACCATCCATATTATTCTTCAAACCATCCATATTCACTTCCACACCTTTCTTCAAAACTTACATTTCATTTTTTTTGCTCTTTGCGAGAGCGAAATTTGGTGCACTTTCTCTTGTAATTTTGATAGATCATGTTGCAATTATTCATCTTCGTGAGTCATAGTAGAGTGCTTCGAGGGCTTAATGGGTGTTGAATTATTTTTAGGAGGCATTTTAGAACCCAATACTGATATTTATGCTCAATAGGCCTTTGGAATAACTTAAAACTATTTTTTCAAACAAGACTTATGCAATTTGAAAAAAAAATACACACTATTTTCTTGATTTTGAGGAGCTCGATATTGAAACTGAATTATCTATGTGACTTAGGATCTTCAATATCTTAAATTCATCCTTGAATTAGCCCTCTAAATCTTCTTTCGAATGCCATAGGTCTGACCTGATTTGGATTCTTGAAGAAAAATTTATGCCCAATCTCCTACGATGACCTAATTATGGATTGGTTGAGTAGAGCGAACTTGTACAACTTGCCACGTGTCACTGTTTCCTCCTTTGGCTCTGAAATTGATACAAAAGAAACTAAATTCCATGTACTTGTGGAAATGTTTTACATATTTCCAATACAATTCTCAGAGAGGGAGTTATGACAATTTTCCCATGGTCACCTCTTTGAGATGAAATTCGGGAGCCTAAAAAATCCATAAATTCCACAGACCATATCTCTGAAACTATTACGGACCAAGACCTGAAATTTCTCCATGATGTTCCTCAAGATTTCAGCTTCACTCTGTGAAAATTTCAGCTCCTGAACCCTCATAGAAAAAAAGGTTATAGCGAAAATTCCATGATGACCTGTTTAGGTTAAATTCAAGAGCCTGAACAAATCCCTAAATTTCATAGATCATATCTCCGAAAATATTGCGAAGCAAGATCTGAAATTTTTCCATGACATTCCTCAGGATTTTGGCTTCGTTCTGTAAAAATTTTAGCTTCTGAACCTTCGTAGAAAAAAACGTTATAGCGAAAATTCCACGATGACCTGTTTGGAGCAGCGAAACCCTAGAATCCAAAGCTCTGGTACCAAATGTTATGAAACCAGTTCCAAAAATATAAGAAAAGAGAGATAAATGCCTTAGAAATAGCCACTGTGAGGGGGAAACCTCCAATACATTACATAAATTAACAATTCTTGGATGATTCATATGACCAAAACCTCCTTTCTATATATAGGAGTCCATGGGGCCAGACTGTAATCCTAGCCGACCTAACAATAATAATTTAAGGGCACAATAATAACAATATGGGGGTTACAGGGGTACAAAAATAACAATAAGGGGGTTACACTAGCAAAAATAAGGGACTATATTAGTAATATAGGGACCTAACAACTTACTAATCATTGTTATGTATGTAGATGATATCATTTTTGGGGATGGGTTAGATTTTTGTTGAAGAAATTTTGAAGAAATTAAAAATGTCCACACTCGGAGAGTTGTCATTCTCCCTTTTTTTGCAGGTCACATAGTATAAAAATGGAATTTTTATTTCCCAGTCCAAATAATTAGAAATAAATTTGAAAAAGTTTCAAACGGAACAATGCAAGCTTATTAGGCCACCTATGGTGGAAGACTAAAAATTGAGTAAATAAGATGAGTCTCCCAATGTAAATTAGACAAATTATATGTCTATCGTTACAAGTATGTTGTATTTAAATTCCATAATACCTAATATAATGCAAGCAATAAGTCTAGTTTCCAGATTTAAATCAATCCTAAATAAATCCATATAAATGAAAGTATTTTCAAATATATGTAGTGCACAATTTATTTCGGTTTGCGGTATGAAAGGGGTAAAGTGTTCAATCTAAATGCATATACTAATGTAGATCAGGCTAGCAACATTGATGACTAGAGGAGTACATGTGGAGATATTTTTAGGTAGCTTCCTGGTATCTTGGGTAAGAAAGAAATAAAATTCTATTTATTTATCTACAATTGAAACTGAGTAAATAGTTGAAACTACTTGTTATACTCAAATATTTTATATGAAGAAAACACTAAAGGATATCAAATTTGAGTTTTATGATCTAATATCCATCATGTGTGATAATACTAAGGCCATTAGTATCTCTAAGAACCGTGTTATTCATTCAAAAACTGAACACATTATAATTAAATATCATTTCGTAGGATATTAGGTTGTTGTCCATGTTATTAGACTTGAATATGTGACTACTATTGAAAATATTGCATATATTTTCACAAAATTGCTTCCCAGGGAACCCTTTGAGTACCTTAAGGACAAATTGGGAGTGGTCTCTCCCAAAACAAAATGAATGAGTTTGTTTTTGGACAAGAAACTATTGAGTTTGTTGAGAAATTTAGAGAGGAAGTTACAAGAGAAGAATGATGAAATGGAAATATTTCTATTATCTATATATGTTTGAAAGGGGAGAAGTTATACAACATATCTATATAAAAAATAAATGGTCATATTTAGTGGGATTAAAATGTGTTTAGTTAGTGATATAATTTCTTGTTATAAGTAGTGCAAGAATGCTGAATATTTTGTTTTGAAGAGACATGGTCTTCGGGGAGATATTTCAACCAATTTCACCCTTTTTCATTGATCTCAAAGGGGGAGAAGTGCCAAAACATTGATAATTAAGGTGAAAAACTAAGGGGAATAAGTGTCTTAGAAGTATTCAGAACAACTAAGGGGGAGCAGTGTCTAGACAAAATCGAGTCATGGAAATTGAACATTCAAGGGGAGAAGATCCTGATAGGTGTTTGTTACGGGATATAATATCCTAAAGGTTTTTGGGTTGGCAACCTTCACAAATCAGGGGCATACCATTCAAGAAGGACTCACCTAACCTATCTTTTATACTAAAAACTAGATATAACAAGTTGCAGAACCTACCCGAAAGTCCAACGTTTGATGTAGATCCCACGGGGTGAAAACCCCTAGAAACCCTTAGTGCTTCGTAACCTGAAAATTAAGAAAGAACAAACATGAATCTCTAGTTTTAAAACATATATAATTCTTAGATGTCAGTGTAACTCATGCATAATATCATAAGAACAATATTAAGCATTCAATTAATGATCATTACACATATATAAAGAGATATAAACATGTAAATATTTGGAAAAGGATGGTTATTCTTATTACAAATGGCATGTATAGTAATAGAAATGTGGAGAGATCACCTGAATCCTTCCATGGCCTTTGAGCATACCATCCTTTGGATCCGTCCAGCCCTCACCTCAGAAGAATTCTTCCAAGATGTGTGCACACTAGATATCATATAGGATGATGAGAATCTCAAGGAAAAAAGGGTTTCTTGAATATACCTGGGAAGTGCAGGAGGCATGGGAATATCAGACTTGAAATAGGTCTCCAACAGAGTATAACATCTATATTTTCTCTCTCTCCCTTAGGCCATGTACATGAGGGGCTTTTATACTCCCCCAAATTAGTTTCAGTAGTTGGAAACAGTTAGGCCACAGGCTGGGGTGGTTGAATTACAGGAATAACCATCAACCCTGCCTCGAAAATAGGGAATTATATATATTTTTTAATGATTAAAGGGGCATACACAGATATCTGTGAATGTACTCGCATATATATGCGGAAAAGTCTAGGCAGAGTCCCGTATGGATTTTAAGATACTGTTTTTTGTGAAAATGTTCAAGTCTGAGGGGAAAGGGTGCCCAAGACCAAAGTATCAATCATAAAGTATATGAAGGTGGAAAATGATGCTATAATAGATGCCCCCTAATATATGAGGTGAGAATGGGTACATGATGGCCGAAATATATTATGTGCATAGAAAGAACCTTGTAAAGACTAGAGAGGACTTCACCAGATTTCAGCCTGCCAAAAAACCAATGAAAGAGATCAAAGAAATAGCTCATGTGTAAGGTGGGTATACCCATGCTCAGTGAAAGAAAATCATGTCTGCATATAAATTACAGAGCAGATCCAACATGTATACAAGTAGAGCTGAACTATAAATTACACAGTGAATCATCTGATCACTGCCCGGAAGTACAAGTCAAAATCAAGTCCAAGTATCACATATAGAAGATTGATCAATGATGTTGCAATAGATATCTGATCGCACAAGTAAGAACTGAATCTCCAGGTACCAAATCATAAGGGGTGGAACACATGGTACAATTAAACAACTCGGGAGCCAACATATAAGATGCTGCTGTACTGAAACTACAACATATAAGGGTGGACGACATCACTAGCAGAAAACTGGATGAACTGTCAAAGTGAACCGAATCATGTTGATGAAAAACCTGAGGTCTTCACTAATCACTATGGCACAATTCTACAAAATGGGAATAAATGAGCTGAAGTCGACCATGTGAGAAATCGTTTGATTACCAGTCATTAATGTATACCGTTAACAAACGTGAGACAACCCACCAATAATGATAATGAGTGTCAAGGTGCCCCAGTACAATCTAACAAGTGCGAATGAATGAGTTGAAGTCGAACACTTGTAAGAATCCATAAATCAGGAGGCAATGATGTATCCTCATTTTCGACAGTGAAGAGTTTGCCACTGATGACTACAAACCCTAAGGTATTGAAAAAAAGACTCTAGAATTTATTCCCATAGAAATGAGTCAGAGTCGATGGGAAAATATATGCTGGAAGGAAGGCATTAAGGCATCCCACATCAATCCAGCGCGAGTGTAACTCGCAAGGAAAGATTTGGAAGGAATAGGTTGAAGTAGAGTGAGAGAACCAACCCAAAGTACGTTTCTGACATGCACAAGATGAAGCTAGCGCATGGTACAAACCTTTTGAATCAACCAATAATGAGAGCTGACAAAGAGGCGAGATATCCACCGATAAGGTCAAATGGAGATCAAGGTATTGCATGAATCCCAAGTGCGATAATGTATGCTGACGTCGAACACAAGAGAAACCACTCAGTCAAAGACCCATAATGATGATCAAATGCTGAGCACAAGGTCACCTATCAATGATGTAAATAGTGCCAGGGTGTGGCTCTAGGTTTTCTCTCAGAGCAATATGTCGTAGTTAATAAGAGACAAACCCGCCAACAATAATTCAATGGAGACCTTCTCAAACCAGCACAAGAAAAGGACCAAACATCTAATGTGATAGAACAAGATACTAACAAGACTGGGAAGGCCGACTGAAAAAAGAAGTCAAGAGACACCACAGAAAGGCTGACTCAGGTTTAACTTCCCTTGAACAAAAGAACGACTCATGTTGACTATGGCAGCAAATGATAACTCTGTATAAGTTTGTTATGCGGGAGGCAAAAACAAACTCTCCATATGATTGGAAGAGATAACCAACCGGGGGAGAACTGACTTATGAAACAAGGTTATAGCTTCTCATATGTCAAAAATAAAACCATCCCAAATGAAGGAAAGACATAGCTCTGTGTGCTTTGTTCAAGGTCGACAAACTGACACTTAACTGCCATAAAAATATGAAGTAATATCCTGTTCCCGCTCTTCTTTATATATTATATTTTTTTGTCTTTTTCATATAGTAAGCCTGAAAAACAATAAAATAATGCTATAGTACAATGGATAGAATTAGTATTAGGAAACAAATGCACTAGTTCCTGGGATAGGAACAATCCTATGCTCAATGCAAGGTGATGGAAACTGGTAAGTGATACTCAAAGGAGTGTTCCATCCATGGGTAAAAGGGTGTCAAGTTGGGATAGCTAAGTGCTTTCATGGTTAAATTTTACAAAGAGTCATGGTCAAAATATGGCTTAAACATTGAGTCCAAATGAAGCCGGTTGAAGGCCAAGATAAAAAAGTAGTCAATATGCAATGCAGTGATACAACTCAACAACACCAGGGAGCCTCTAAGGTAATAGCCAGAAAAATAATAGTGAAGAAGAAGAAGAATGAAGCTTCAACACATAAGTCATGGCAAGACTAAAGAGGACTCATGAACTTACATAAAGTGCAGCATGGGCGATAAGTGCTAGCGAGGAACTAACTAGGAAGCCCATGTAAAGGAAGCCTCTACCACTAGGTCATGATTTAAAAATCGGTGAGTGAAATGGATTAAGCACTAATGACATGATGGGATTGACCCTATGGAAAGTGATCAGAATGGAGTCTAGCATGCAGAATGCAACGGAACATGGATTCCCTAACCTATATGCCAGTTAAGATCATATACCGGCCATGACAGGTCAGCGGTCATGGATTCGAAAAACCGGGAAAAATATCAACTTCAGTAAAATGTACATGAAAACATCCCTTCCCCAACACTTACAAGCAACATGGTTATGCAGCTTAAGATATATTTGAAAAATAATCATAATGAAATTCTGCAAAAAAAATTCAATTCCTGGGCATAAATACTCATTTTACCTCATATTTGGTTCATTGTTACTTTGCTGAAGTGGAGAAAGGAGCTCTGGAGAAAAACCCCTTTCCTCAAAACAGGAGCAATCATCCGTCAAATTTTGTCGGATCAACCAGGTAAGCGCTAAATCCATCATTTCCATCAATTTCATTCATATATAGGATAAAAATTTTGATTTTTCACCGTAAGAAAGATTGTTTTTTATTGAGATTTCTGTGCATAAGCGGGTTCGTGTGAACGAACCAGCGTATTATACGTGACTGTACATAAGGGAAGTCGCGTATGTGTAGTTCGTGAATGTAAAAAATGAACTTAATGAAGAATTTAATGGATCATTTCAGGATGTCAATCTCTTGGAGGGAGCGTGAGCATAGTGCCATTGACAATGAAGTGATGGAAGATCAAAATTCGCTCAATATCCTTCGAAATTGTGGTTTTCTCAAGTTTTTCAAAATGCGAAATATGAAAAGTAATGTCCGGTTACTCCAAATGCTAGTGGATCACTGGGAACCAGAGGAAGACTGCTTCAGATTGATCAAATTCCCATACCCATAGAAGTGGAAGACATTTACTTCATTACTGGACTCACTCTATGCGGAGATCCAGTAGATTTACATGGAAAACTTGTGGGAGGGCTTACAGTGGATGATTATGTCCATGTATATTGCGTAGAGGGGTTTAGAAAGTAGGGACTCATATTGCAATAAAATATTTTTTAGAACTGCATATGAAAATTCTCCTCTTCACCATTGGCAGGGTAGCATTGTCTACTTCCCTACACCAGGCTTCAAGGACACAGATGAGTATTGTGGTTGAATGCTCGATTCACCTCTTTGACTTCTGTACTGCACTACTGACTAACATGAAGAAACAATTAACCTCTATCCGGAAAGAAAAAACAATGAATTTCGGGTGTGGGACCATCTTACTGACATTCTTCTTTGAGAGGATTCCAGGGATTCGACCCAAAGTGATCTCATCCATCAACAGCCCCAGAGATCCAAGAATAGCCCAGTGGACTGATTTGATTAAGAGATTGGGAGGAAGTGAAGTTCCCCGAACTACATGGGATGACGAGTTCTTCCAATGGTGGGAGGAACAAGTTATCACTGTGGAGGATTATCCCTATGTTGGGATGGATTTTCATGGTGATCCAGACTTAGTCCTTCCACCCAGTGCAACATGGGGTGCAATCGGTGAAACTGCAATTTTTGATTATATGATTTTTTTTATTGATTTTTTCAATATATGCAACAATGAATTTTGTTTTTTTATTGGACTCAAATGACTTACAAAATGATGTGATGACCATGATACAGATATGGGACCAGTGCATCCTGAGGGATACCCAAGGCACAAACGCTGCATAGGCGAAGCGGATGCTGAAGACCCTGGTAGAACCCTACATGTCGTTCAGAGAAACTTGGAGAGTTTAACTCGCCAAGTGCTTATGTCTACAGCAGAGGACCTACCAGAGGCTATCTAGAGATAGGTAGTCGGAGTACCACGAGACTGGGTGCAGTTATTCCACCATGTGGCTATTACTATCGTGTTCTATAGGAACACGAATGTTGGACAGGGACCATAGATTTAGATATATAGATTTTACCAGATGACTATATTATATTTTTGATACTGAACATGACGGGCATAAGCCCTAATTTTGTAGGACATATGGGTCGAAATTTTTGTATGATATTTTGAAAATTCTGAATATGTATATATATACAGCGACTTATATGATGTGATGAATCAAATGTATGAAAATGTATGATGAATTTGATGATTTTATTAAAGTATTGAATGATGAATATGCCAATAAATTGCTTGATTAGAAAATAAGTCTGCCATCCAATTGTCAGCTCGAGGAATATGAATAAATGTTATCAATTGAAATGATATTTGTAACAAACGTACCCTCAGAAAAAATCAAAGAAAAAATCAATCTCAAACCCGATATGTATGGTTCAACTGTGATACCACCAGCTGGGAGTCCAATAAAACTACCAACGAATCAACACCCAAAGATATTGCCTCCGAGAGTAGATAAATTACTACAGTGTATTCTGCTACATTGTTTGAAGTAGGACCAATGCAGATCCCTCTTGAAACTAACAACTGAACGGATGGATAACGAATTCTCCAAGCCACGGAAGCCAAGTTCCGGGTGTGTCTACTAGCACCATCGGCGAAACCAAAATGACTCATGACATCCAACACAACATACCAAATCAGATCAAAAACATCACCATCACATTAAAAGACCGAAAACTCAGTTATGTACAAAAACAAAACAAAAATATATACAAAAAGCAAGATGCCAGGCTAAGGCCTAGGCATAATACTTTTTCAGATAGAGCCCATTTCTAGGCTCCTCCAACTCATTTCCCTCAAAATCAACCATGGAATAAGATCATTTTTTGAGGAATTTCTTAATGATGAAGGGGCCATACCACATAGACTTAAATTTACCTACCCCTAGGGCATCCTTCTCCCGGGCATAAACCAAGACAAGGTCTCCTTCGGAGAAAACCCTAGGTTTGACCACTTTATCATACTGAACTTTTACCTACTTCTTATGTGACTCATTCAGCGTGGCGGCATCTCAAAACTGCTCATCAAGATGTTCCATATGAAGGATACATTCTTCGAGACTCAAGGTGTTAGGAAGAAGCTCTACAGCTAACTTAAGGGAAGGAATTTCACACTTGATAGGAAATATGGATTCCAACCCATAAGTTAGTTGAAACGGAGTAAAACCAGTTGCAGTTTTCACTGACATCCAGTATAACCAAAGTGCAGGATACAACATAATGTTCCAATTGGATCGAGCTTTATCAATTGTCCATTGAAGAATTGTCTTCAAGGTTTTTTTCACGGCTTCCACTTGCCCATTGGCCTAAGGATAATATGGAGATGAATGCTCCTGCCGGAAACCTAATTTTAGAGCCAATTCAACCATCATGTTATTCTGAAAGTGACAGCCATGATCAGTGACAATCTCTTTGGGAATACCAAAATGAGAAATGGCCTAATTGAAGAGAAAAAGAGCCTTTGTCTCAACGTCATTCCCAAAAGTGGGCATAGCCTTGACCCACTTCGTGAAGTAGTCTACGGCTACAATAATGTACTTATGACCTTTAGCCGAAGGCAGGTTACAAGTAGTGTAATCAATACCCCACTTTGTAAAGGGATCAACAGTGATAACGGGGAAGAGCAGAGCTGGATGAACGTGCATCGTTCGAGTATACACTTGACACAGATGACACCATTTGACCAACTCCATGAAATATTTGAAAATTGAAGGCCAAAATTATTTGGCATGCAAGATTTTTTGGGCTGTTGCAAGCCCAGATAAATGACCACCACAAGCTCCACTTTGGCAATCATTCAATACAAAATTAGCTTCTTCAAGAGTTAAGCATTGTTTAAGGATCGAATCAACCCCGCAATGGTATAATGTGTCACCAATGATAAGTAATTTTTAGCTAAGTGAAAGTCAAGGGAAACTTCGCATTCTAAAGATATACTATGAGATCCCCATACCAAGGATCCTATGAAGAAATGAGAAAAATATGTTCATATGGGAAGGATACATCATAAACTATCTCCTCTCCACAGGGCAACTCAGAAATTAATTATGAAAAAACTAATGATTTCTTAGACTTAGCAAACATAAACTTAAGATCAAATTCCTACAAAATCACAATCCATCTATTGTATTTGTCCCCAATCACTCGCATGCTGAGAACAAACTGAAATGGATTGACTGCTACCAAAACATAAGTTTTTTGAAGGAGAATATAATGTCTGAGCCACTGTACAGCATGAACAGCTACTAAAGCAAGCTTCTCTATCAGAGAATACTAGAGTTCAGGTGCTACCAAGCCTCGACTAAGGCAGTATATAGCATGCTATGAAATAGCATCATCTTCCTGAGCCAGAACCATACCAATGGTAGATTCTGCTGCTGCGAGATACAAGAGGAAATCCTTGCTGTAATCAAGTGGACTCATTATAGGAGCAGAGGTCAATGATTTTTTCAAAGCATCGAATGAGCGTTGAGCAAAGTCATCCCACAAAAATGGAACCCCCTTCTTCAATAATCTCATAAATCCTTTTGTAATCTCGACATAATTTACGATAAAGCTCTGCATAAAATTATATTTTCCTTGTAGACTTTGAAGTTGATGAATAGATGACGGGGGAGGCAACAAAAGTATTTCCTAGACCTTGAAGGGATCTACCCGAATCCCTTCTGTAGACACAATCAATCCCAACAACTGACTGGATGTGACCGCGAAAACACACTTGTTCAGATTTAGCCGGATCTTGTAAAATTGACATCTTTCAAATACTTGATGGAGGTGAGAAGGATGATCGATTCTCTTGCGAGAACGAGCAAATAAATCATCCAAGTATGCCTCGATAATATTTTTGATGTTGTGGAAGGAATATGACATGGCTCGCTGAAAATTAGCTCCAACATTTTTAAGGCCGAAAGGCATTTTCTTGGAAGCAAAGGTATCCCATGGACAAATAAATGCAGTATTATGTTGATATTTAGGAAGGATATTAATTTGATTATATCCAGAAAAATCATCCATGAAGCAGAAAATATCATTGTCAGCACACTCATCAATAATCTAATCTATGAAAGGTGTGCGGTAATTATCTTTAGGACATGCTTTATTTGGGTCTCTGAAATCAATGCAAACTTGAATTGTTCCTTGCTTCTTGTCCACCGGGACTGGATTTGAAACCCATTCCTTCAAAGGAATAGGGAAAATGAATCTCACCTTGAGCAGCTTCTCTACCTCGGCGTTGATAGTTTCTGCCTTCCTAGGATTGACCGGATGAAGTTTTTTCCTTACAGGCTTAGCATTTTCGTATAACTTGTTCTCATGTAGAACAATAGATGGAACTATACTAGGAATTTCCTCATAAAACCAAGTGAACACATCCCTAAACTCTCGAAAGAGATCGCTGTAAATTTGAACCTCTTTAGGGGAACATTCAGCTTCGATGAAAACATTCTTGATAACGTTGGGATTTCTGGAAATGTTCACTGGGATAGTCGGAGAAATCACAACCATGTTCCCTTCAGCAAATACCTGCGCTGGTGCTAAAGCGTTCAGGACCGGGTGAATAAGACCGGAAGACTGAGGACTAAGAAAACTTGATTCAACTTCACTCAAATCTGGTAAAAAATAAGACCGATGATGAAAATCATCCCACGATCTATCTATACCAGTCATAGCTTCCAAGATAGCCTCTTTAGAGGGAAGAGTGGTATCAAGGCAATCCTGGGCAGAAGAAGAACTAAGAGTCCAAGCCGGGGCCACATCTCCATCCAATTCCTCTGATGAAAGAGAAACTAGAATGGATTCTGCAGAGTCAACAATAGAGCTATAATCAATCTCAGCTGCAGACATAGGAAATTCCATTCCACTGACTTGTCCTTCCGCTAATGTGGAGGTAGGGCAAGGTAAGTTCGAAGGGTCTGAAAAATAATGAGTTCTAAAAAACTCTCTTAGAGTAGGAGCCTTGGAGGATGAAATTGCATTTATGTGAATGGGAGGAAGTGGAAGATCAAAAGTACCCATCAAAGAAGAATATATTCCAACCCCTAGATTCTCAACAAGCGGTTTGATATCATCCACTAAAGGAATAGTTGAGTCAGTGGAAGCATTTGGGTCTATAGGAGAAAAATCCACTTGGTCAACTGTGACAATCCTCCCTTCGTGAGGGAAACAAATAATGCAAAATAATGAGGAGGCAATGGCATCCATCTCATAAATCTAGTTTTGCCCCAACAGAAGGTTATAGTCCAAGATTGCATCAACTATCTCAACCTCGATGTTAACATTTTTTCCCCAACACAGATGGGAAAAGCCGGGACAATGCCATGCAGCTTGTGAGAATGACCATCAAACATAGTCAGAAGAGTGGCTGAAGGAACAACTGTGGGAGATCTGATTCCCTTCTAGAATGTGAGAGACATCACACACGTGGAAGCACCCTCATTGACGACCGTTCGAAATATATTCAATTTTCGAGACAACAATCTAATATGGAAAGCCATATGATGAGGGAGTATCTTTTTGAAATTAGACATATCAAATGTAATCATAAGATAGTTCTTTGGATCAACAACCCCAATAGCAGCAAGGAGAGCACTTCATTGAGCTGGACAAGACTAGAGCACCTCGAGAGCCGACATGGCACAAGGAATTTGCACCAAATCTTCTACAACAGAGTAGTTCTGGGCAGCCTTGGCATTTGGATTAATTGTCATACGCTTTGTAGATGCCTTTGGAATTTGAGGTATAGGTTCAACAATGGGCCTCGTAATGTGAAGCGGCTCGACACTAGCAAGGACACCCTTGGTTTTCGAAGACTTAGCTTTGCCATAATAATGATATCTCGTAGAGATATCTGCATGAGCACTCATCATATATATATTTGATGTGCTTTCCCCTTCCTGGGTGCTCCCAGAGGGAGCCCCAGTATTTTTCTTCGTGCCAACAACTAATTGTTGCCCTTGGGGAAAAGGGTTTGTTAACACAGCCTGGGAATTGGAAGAATCTTGTTGAGCTAACAAGCACTACACATCCTGAATTTTAGGGCAAAGGTGAGTAATATGGTCTCCAGTACATAATTTGCATGGAAATTTTACTTTATTTTTATCCTTTTGTCCCTCACCAACATGCTCGTTGGATTTATTTGCATTCCCCTTTCCATATTTTCCCTTATTTTTTTTATTTTTTTCTTTCTTCTTCCCTTCGGATTGTTGATTTCATTTGGGGTTAGAAGTCTAGAAAACATTTATTGACAAAGACTGGGAAGGAGTTGACACCAAAGGCACAACCTGACTAGAAGAAGCAGATTGTATAAACAATTGCTGTAATTGAGTAATCAAGTTATCTGCACTGCTATCGATTAAACCAATAAGTCCATCACCATGAGGACTAGGTTTAGTTTTTGATAAGTACAATTTGGAGTGAGGAGCATCAGGCAAAATTTTATTGAGGACTCCAGGCTGAGAATAAATCAATTCTAATTGTTGAGCCCTAGAAATAGCCTGCTCCTCAGAAAATACCCCTGATAGGGATACGTCCTTAGAAATATCTGGCTACAAGGATTTCAAAAATCATTCTAGAAGGAATTCATTTGGAATATAGGCTTTAATGAGCCTCTTCCTTCTCTGCCATTCCTGAATATGATCAGAAATGTGAGTTGCCTTGTCCTACTTAAAATTAGCCAGGAGTTCAGTCCTGACTTCGTAACGGACAGACAACTGAAAATGATTTAGAAACATAGTAGCCAGATCTCCAAAAATGGTGAAACTTCCCCTAGTTAACTCAATATACCACTTGGCTGCATTTCCAGTTAAGGTGCGTTGAAATAAACTAAACCTAATCGAATCGTCAATTAGGGAGTTTGATGAACACCATTAATGGAAAGTGGTGATGTGATCCGCCTGATCCTCTCCATTCTTCGCTTCAAACTTTGGGATGTCTGAGGATAGTTTGGTGGGGCCCGGAGGCCACCTTGGACTATATCGGATAGGGTCGTTTGTCAATTTCGACAAATTTGGAAATTTTAACGTTTCCAGAATTGGTAATCGAGGAGGAGCCTGGGAATTCCATCACCCATAGGATGGATTCCCTACATTCTGAAAAGAATAACCTGGATTTGATTAGGCACCAAGTTTCCAGGTAGAGTTTGTGGAAAATGTTGGGCCATAGGAAAATCCTTGCTACCCAACATTCAGAGAAGGACCACCTCCCAACATGGAGTTACTATAAACCGACCATTCCCCCCCATTGAGGTAGTAAATGAAGAAGAAACCCCCTGGTAGGGGTTCCATGCATTTGAAAAAGGAGAAAAAGCCTGATAAGCACTCGATGAAGGGAAAGGAACATTCCCTTGGTGACCAATGAGAAATTGATTCCCTGCTCCTAATGCTGTAAAAATAGGGTTCCAACCTGTAAAGGTAGTATAACTTTGACCTCCAGACCATGGATTTAAACTTTGAATCTGGCAAGTGAAAGGAAAAGATCCTATGTAAGGGGTTGAATTGGGGATGTGCCCACTTCCAAAGGGGAACCCTTGAAAAGAAGCTGATCCACTAGCCATAGAGGATATGGGTGCAGATGCAGCTACAGCAACAGAAATGAAAAATAAGGAATCCCACTAGTGGGCATTCCGAAACAAAAGGGACCAGATTGAGAAGCATGTGCTTGGGTGTGACTAGAGCCAAACACAACAGCACTAGAAGCAATCAAAGATATAGCAATAGTGCCTCCATCTTAAACTGAAAAAGGAGTCTGAATACTTGCAGCACTCATAGCCGAAGCTGTGTTCCCAGTCGTGGCCATTGAAAGGTGAGAATATGATGAATAAGGACTCTCTGGTCTCTGAGACTCAGGTTCGATGTACTCGATGATAAACGAATAAATAACAGGAAGAGGAGATGGAAGAGAGTTAGTGGGCTGAGGGACTTCCTCTACTTCTACTTCTTCTGTCAGAAATAAAACTCTCGAGATGAGTGAAGCACTCCTCTCATCACTGACACCAACACCAGAACCAGCTACAGAAACTGCTAGCCCTAATGGAGGATCTCTCTCTGTTGTGTCTGAAAACACCAGGTGAAATTCAAAGTCAAAATTACTCCTGCGCCTTCTTGAAGAAGGCTCGGCACTCGTGGGAGACAACCCACAGATCCTCCTCGATTGACGAGGAGATCGGTCAACCACTTTAAGAGATTTATTATACTAAAAAAATATATGAAGCTAAGAAATATAGGAGCAAAGAGCACACTTTTCAAAGTCCCTAAGATACAGCCAAACAAGCATCTCTCATGTATTTCCGCTCCAGGTGATGAGGACAAGACACCAAAATACAAGAAAGAGAAAAATAGGACCTTTTGAAAGTAGTCTGGGGTAATTACGACCTAGACCTACTAGAAAAGGTAATAGAAACAGTTATGCTGACCTCCTAAAAAGAGCCTTTTCTAGTGCAAGTACCCAAGCTTCGCAAGGGCACCCTCTAGAAGCACTGATGGAAGTGATGCAACGTCTGCCTCAGGTACCACGGGTATTCCCCCCTGCAGTCACCTATGTGGTCCCTAGGATAGGAAATTATGGGCACCAATCTGTATCATTAGCCAGGCAGAACAGTCTTATGTCAAGATTCAGCAAATAGGAGAGGGGGTATCTCTCTTCTCTGCCTGCACTTTCCCTTGCACTTGACTCTCTGGAGGAGATATTTCCCGGTCCACTTAACGGTGTTGGATTTTGCTCATTAATAAACTTCTATGTTTCAAAATTCCAGTGGCCTTGGAGATTTAACTTTCCACTCACCTAATCCAAGGCCCTACAACCTAGCTAATTGGTGTATGACAATAATACAAAAATTTTCTAGTTGTTTTTAATTATATTGCTTATTTTAGTTGGTTGTTATTTTATGTCAAGGGAATGTGGAAATGAAACTGATGATGTTTTTATGACACAGAAAGAAACCAATGAAAACCAGACTACATGCAAATGCACTGATTTCCTTTCGATGAAGAGTGATTTCTACACAGGTTCTACAAGACTACACTTTTATTTTCTTTTCGGATGCTCACATTTCACACAACTAAAAAGTTACGAAAAAGACTAAAAATTCTTATGTGCATCTAATGCAAAGTACCAATGACATGCAAATCCTAAGATGCTAGACCTAAAAAAGCAAAGAGAAGTCTCTCAAGGTTCAAACACTTTTTGGCAGTCAACAGAGCCAGTTCAAAATTAGAATTCCTATGTATAAACACACCAAAACATACTTGACATGAGAGAAAGAAATCCAAAGAAAACCCCCTTCCTAATGAAGTCAAGAACTGAATATTAGACACTCAACAAAGCTTCAAAAGATGAAAATAAACCATTAAACAAAATGAAAACAAAAGCAACGGAAAACAAATTTTTTTATGGGCTTTTGAGTTTACAGGGAAAAGAGATTTCAAAAAGACCAATGGAACTATCCAGTAACTAAGTCAAGCAAACTTGAATTTTAAGAAAAAGCCTCAAAAAAATGCTCAAAGCCAACCATGCCACTCTCGCAGCGGGACTTGTATGAGCAAAAGGAAGACAAGAAACTCAACAAATCAACTCAGAAAAATAGTATAAACTTGCAATGAACAAAAACTCCAAAGAATCAATAAGAGACCCTTCGAAAATTGCAACAAAAGAAGTCTATGAAATCAAGAAAACCAAACACTTCAAATAGGTGAAAATCGAAATGCGAAACAACACATAACGTTAGGAAAGAGTAAATGAGTGGAAGCTCTTTGTCCTAAATACTTATAACAACCAAGAATCTTTAGGAAAAGACCTTGGTGCTCAAGCCAGAATTGCAAACACACTCGACAAAGATTTCACGAAATGAGTGGGTCTTCAAAGAAATAAGAGAAAAATAGATATAAAACCACTTTAGACATAGTCCAGAGACTTCAAGGACACTACAGGAACAGGTCACCACAGCCAGACAAGACCATAAATTCTTAAAACCAAAAATTCCAAATTTTACCCAGGCATACGCACTTTTGCAGTTTAGCAACAAGCGTGTATACGTGACTCTGTCAAAGGAAACTCGCATATACGTGGGTCCCTTTGCAAAAAAAAGCGTGTATACACAACTGTACAAAAGAAAAAATGCATATGAAAAGGTAAATAAATAAAAACAAAATGGGTCAAGCCTGATTAGGAGACCAGGTCTTTAGTTTGAATGGAAAAATATTTATTGAACTGGAAAAAAGTGATAGAAACTGTTGGGAACCTTCAAGACCAATGAAACAACCCAAACAGGAAATCACAAAAATGTGTTCCCCAGTGGAGTCACCATTTCTATTTCAGGATATAATACCCTAAAGGTTTTTGGGTTGGAAACCTTCACAGATCAACGGCATGCCATTCAAGAAGGACTCACCTAACCTATTTTTTATACTAAAAACTATATATAACAAGTTGGAGAACCTACCCGAAAGTCCAACGTTTGATGTAGATCCTGCAGGGTGCAAGCCCCGAGCAACCCTTCGTGCTTCGTAACCTAAAAATAAAGAAAGAACGAACATGAAACTCTAGTTGTACAACATATATAGTTCCTAGATGTTAGTGTAACTCATGCATAATATCATAAGAACAATACTAAACATTCAATTAATGATCATTACACATATATAAAGAGATATAAAAACGTAAATATCGGGAACAAGATGGTTCTTCTTATTACAAATGGCACATATAGTAATAGAAATGTGGAGAGATCATCTGAATCCTTCCACGGCCTTCGAGCATACCATCCTCTGGATCCGTCCAGCCCTTGTCTCACAAGAATTCTTCCAATATGTGTGCACACTATATGTGATATAGGATGATGAGCATCTCAAGGAAACAAGGGTTTCCTGAATATACCTGGGAAGTGCAGGAGGCACGAGAATATCAGACTTGAAATAGGGCTCCAACAGGGTATAATATCTATATTTTTATCTCTCTCCCTTAGGCCATGTACATGAGGGGCTTTTATACTCCCCAAAATTAGTTTCAGCAGTTGGAAATAGTTAGGCCACGGGCTGGGGTGGTTGAATTACGGGAATAACCATCAACCCTACCTGGAAAATAGGGAATTATATATATTTTTTTAATTATTAAAAGGGCATACGAGGATATCTATGAATGGACTCACGTATATATGTGGAAAAGTCTGGGTAGAGTCGCGTATGGATTTTAAGATACTGTTTTTTGTGAAGATGTTCAAGTCTGAGGGGAAAGGGTGCCCAAGGCCAAAGTATCAATCATCAAGCATATGAAGGTGGAAAATGATGCTATAACAGTGTCAGGGGAGTGTTTCTAAGTGTTTTAGCTGTCAATGCACTAGTAATATTTGGTAATGTTGTCGTCAATTCCAAAGGGGGAGAGTGTTGAGAAACTTATTGTCATTGTTGTCAAAGGAGTAGTCATTGATTTTAAGTAGTATTAAGATTATGGGGAGCTTGCCGGAGACTATTGAGAAGGATGATTGTTGGTTTTAATTAATGTCAAGTAATCCTTGCTAATGTGTTTATGGTGTATGCAGAGTCTTGTAGTGTTTGCGGAAAATTTATTTGAAGTAATTTTATATGTCGTGGATCAACTCAAATTCTCTTGAAAAGTGCATAGTTATATATCCCTCTTAAAGACCTTTTAAATGGTATGTGGGACTTGGTAAAATCCTAAACGATCAAGCGTTATCTTACTTCAAAGTTTGGCTGGGTTTTAAAGATGAATGGTTCCACAAAAAACCAAATTTAGGAACCCCCCCTTCATTTACCATCATGCATAAATGGGGGGCTTAAAATGAATATAGACCATTGGATTGGAAATATTGAAGAAATATTGGGGTGTAGTTTAAGGAAAGTGCACGGGAATTAGTTGCAGATTTTAAAAACTATGGACCCTCACTTATTAATCGTCAATCAAGTAGGGTCCCTTGCAATCAATGATGATCATTGATTAAGTGGAGGTGAGGCTAATCAACAACTAGTTGATCTAGAAGGTGTGTAGTTATGACAAAAAATAGAAGGTGAAGGATGCAAATTTTCTATTTAAAGGAAATCCATCGCACCATAGAAAGTTAGGTTAGAGAACTATATGGAGGCATGATAAAGGGACTCTTTGAGATGAAAAAAATTTCCATTAAATTACTTACGATTTGGCATTGTGCCATATAAGGTCTACATCAAGAGATCATAAGTCATAGCATGAAGAAAGGAGGTACAATTGACAGAAGCCATCAAACAAAATGTCTTGACAATATTATTAAGTAACATGAATTAAATGTCTCAGACTTCTAATTTTAAAAAATAAAATGTTAGAAAACTAACAAATCCTCGGCCTTGTTTTGTACTATATGAGGTGGTAGCAGTGATGCGCATATGAATGTGATTAGAGAAATGGATTAATTGGCATCCAATTGGAAATATAGGATGACATTGTAGGTGAGGCTTGGCATGAAAATTTCACTCTTTCAGGTGTCTTAGTGGCCCTTTCCCAAGTGACATGTGTCACCACTCCTTATATGACACGTGGCATGATGATGACATGGGTTAATAGCTAACAAGGTAGCATGGAAAATCTAACACATCATTATGCCATAGAGATTTTGGATGAAACTCTTGATGAGTTGGTCAATGGTGTTGTGGCATAGCTAAGAGAAGCTACAAGATGGAAATTGTTTTGTTACTTGACGTACAAGTTCATGTCCCTATGTGTAGGTCCTGATCCTTTGACGTGGTCCAACGAAATAGAGACACATGGAAAACAGTGGAAGTCACAACATGACATAGAATAATTTTAGAATTCATTCTAAGGGGCTCGTTTGTAAAACAAAAAAAATAGCCTTAATCCATTGATCCTCACTCAAAGTCTCATGTGTTAAGCACTAAATTTTAAGGGCACAACAAAATCAAAATTTGGTGTTCTGAGTGCACAAATTAGTTAAGTGACAATTAAAGAATTATTGTGTTATAGCTACGTGAACTGGGTCTATTGATACAATCAAGAGAAATATTTTACTTGGGGTAAAATAAGGGGTCCAATTTTTCATGGTAATCTATATATAATAGCCTATAAATGGAAGAAAATTGGATAAAAATTGCTTGTTGATTAATTACAATTCAAAAACTAAAACAAAATCATAGATATTCTCGTTTTTATTTCATTGAAGTTGCATACACATGCAGATTGCATGAATGACAGTAACATATAGATTTCTAAATATGAAATTGAAAGTAAAAGTGAATTAAAAATATTGATTCACCCACCCCGTCTCAATATTTTTCCTAACAATTGGTATTAGAATAGGACCCTCAGAAGAAGTTTGATCACTTAAAGGGAGATCTAAATGGAGAAGGAAGATGGAAGGAGTATTCTATGCAAAGCCACCTTTTTTTTAATGGAACTGATTTTGTGCTTTGGAAGGTCCAAATGAGAGCATAATTGTAGGCACTAGGAGCTTATGTATGGGGAATTGTTGAAGGTGGAGATGAGTACCCAACCTCCATTCCCACAAATGATGTAGGAAAGAAATGATATTAGAACAATTCAAAGGCTTTAATTGATATGTTTGGAGGTTTGGTTGAATACGAGTTTGTGAAATTAATTCAGTTGAGGATCGCAAAGGAAATATGGAATAAGCTTGTTCAAATATATGAAGGTTAATCTAAGGTAAAAAGTGTGAAACTTCAAACATATAGAATTCAATATGAGACACTTAGAATGCACGATGATGAAATCATTGCAAAAATTTTCCTCAGAGTAGAAAAAATTGGTAACACAATGAAAGGTCTTGGTGACAAAATAAATGATACTAATGTTATTGAAAATATTTTGAGATCACTAACCCCAAAGTTCGATTCCAATGTCTCCACCATTGAAGAAATGAAAGATTTCAAGAATCTCACTATTGAACAACTCCATGGGATATTGTTAGCTTATTATATGAGAAAAGGGGATAAATAAGGTGTTAGAGAAGAAAAATTCAAAGCCACAAACAAAATGAAATAAAAGGAACACCCTAAGGATATAAGTTAAATTTCAGATGAAGAAGAAGAAAATTTTGTGAAAAAGCTCCAAGTGGGAACTGGTAGGTTCAAATTTAACGTTCCTTTCAAAAAAAATTTTGTGGAAGAGTATGTCACTATGGCACAAAGTGTCCTTATCAATAAAATCATGAAAAAAATGAAATAATTTTTAAAACAAGGATGTCAGAAGATATTTTACTAGAAAGAAAAAACAATTACACTCATGAAGATAATGAATGTTTTTCCAATAATGAGGATGATGAATCAGATTAATATTTTCAGTTAATTTTTGCATTCTAAGAATAATGTGTAGATAATTTTGATGATGATGAAGTTATGGATGATATAGAATAAATTGATAAACTCGGGGACATAAACAAGAATCAAGAAAAGGAAATCAGTATGTATGAAAAAAATAGCCTGGTTGAAGAAATAACCGAGCTAGATATTTGTCTAGAAGAGGTGAAATAAGTAGAAGAATCTTTGAATAAAAAATTCCAAGAAATGAAAAAGCACTGTGAAAACTTAGAACTTGAAATTTTGGGTCTATGAAAGGAACTTGAGAAAACAAAGGCTCTAAATCTTAGATTTTCTAAAGAATATGAAACTTTAGAGGAAATAATTAAAGTTCAAAATTATCCACTATTCAAGACAGGTCATGGATAAAATCTAAATCAAAATGGTGAAACATAAAAACCTATGAAATATTTTGAAGCAGGGACAAAAATATATGTTAATGTTGTAAGAGGAAGAACTCATCAAAATAGTAGGACTAAATAAAAGAATGAAGGGTCAAACTATACTAAGGAAAAACAACCTTTTCATTATTAAAGGGTGAGCTACTTAAGAAGGTATTATGCTCTGAGGTACTCCTACTTCAATATTCAATGCTTCAGTTGTCACAATTTTGGTAAAAAAATAAGCTCATTGTGTTTCTTATAAAACGATTATGACTAGAAAAGAAAGAAAACAACATAATGCAAACAAGTCAAGGAAGTATTCTTATAATGCTTTATCCCCTCATAAGAATGAATTTGAATGTTCTGTTTTCAATTAATTTTGTCATGAAGAAACTGAATGCAAAATTAGGTTGAATTAATCTTATCAACATTAGCAAAAGACAAAATCTACCAAGGTATGGAAAAATAAAATAACTTTCTCTAAAAATTGTGTTCTATCATTGTATGTAGGAGATCAAGAGAAGCTATGGTACATCAACAATGGTTTTTCAAATCATATGATAGGTGACAGAGATAAGTTTGTTTATTTTAATGAAATTAAGAAAGAAATAATGTGATTTTTGGTAATAATTCACCTGCTACTATTAAAGGAAAAGGATATGTGCTACTAAAAGAAAAGGTGAAGGTTGAGAATGTATTATTTGTTTATGGGCTAAGACATAACTTCTTAAGTAAAATGTGCGATCAGGGGCATGAAGTTATTTTCATATCAAAGAATTGAGTAGTAAGAAATTTGGATATAGGTAAGACTATAATCAAGCGAAGAAGAACATCGAGGAATGTCTATATTTTAGAAGGACAGAAAGAGAAATTTTTTTTGAGAAAATATGAAGAAAGTTTTCTCTTGCAAAAAATATTGGGACACATCAAATTTTCTCAACTATATAAATCAAACAATAACAGAGCAAATCCTTACTTTCTAGACATCTATCCACCTTAAAATAGTAATTGCAAATCATGCCGATTTGGTAAGAAATTCAGAATTCAGTTTAAAGACAAAGAATGCACTTCAAGTAAATCCCTTGAATATGTTCACACTGATTTATGTGGACCTATAAGAAAGAAGTCTCCTTGTGGTGGACAATAATTCATGATATTATTTTAAATAGATGAATTTACAAGGATCTTTTGGGTTGGTTTGGTAAAGTATAAAGATGAGGCATTTGAAAAGTTTCGAGTATTCAAGGAAATGTTGGAAAATGAATTAGAATTAAAAATAAAATGTATTAGATATGATAGAGGAGGAAAATTTATATCATATGATATTTTCAAATTTTGTGAGTGACATGGCATCAAATGAGAACTATCCATAGCTAAAAAACCTCAACAAAATGGAGTGGAAAGTAGAATGAATAGAAAATTTGAACAAATGGTGTGTATCATGCTTTATGAGTCAGGAACACCTCACACTTTTTGTGGAGAAGCGTACTTACAGTCGTGGATGTAATTAAAAATCCCATGTTCGAACAAACAATGATAAAATTCCACACGAACTTTGTTATGGTTAATCTGCAGCTCTCAAACACTTTAGAATCTTTGGAAGAAATGTTTTATAAAAAAAATGATGATAAGCATGGAAAATTTGAACCTAGAGTAGATGAAAGAATATTTCTTGGATACTCTTCCAAAAGTAAAGGATATAAATGTTATAATAAGAGGCTTGAAGATATTTTTGAAAGTATAGATGTTATGATTCATGAAGTATCCACAAGTACTAAAGGAGAAGCACAATCAGATAACAAAAAAATCTCTACTAAAATCCAAAAAGTTGTAGGAGAAGAAGGAAGAGAAGCATCAAAATAAGGAAATAAAAAAACAGATGTGTCAAAAAAGACTCCATAAATGTATGTTTAGAAAAATAATCCCAAATCTCAAATTCGAGGTGATAAAGAAGAAGGAATGAAAATAAGAAGAATTTTTTTTGGATCATCTAGTAACTTAGCCTTATTATCCACAATTGAACGTAAAAATGTGAATAAGGCAAGAAAAGTTGAATGTTGGGTTAAGGAAAGGAATGAAGAAATTGATCAAATAGAAATTAACCATACATGGGAAATTGTACCAAGGCCTTGGAATAAAAATGTAATTGGGACAAAGTGGGTATTTAAAAATAAATAAATGAAAATGGATAATTAATTTGAAGCAAAGAAATAATTGTATGCAAAGGCTATGCTCAACATGAAGGGATAGACTTTGAAGAGACATTTACTCATGTAGTTAGGCTTGAAACCATAAGAATGTTTCTTGCATTTTCCAGCTTTCGTAACTTTAAGGTGTATCAAATGGATATTAAATATGCATTTTTAAATGGGGACCTAGACAAATAAGTTTATATTAAACAACCTAAATGATTCATAATTGGAAAAGATAAAAATATTGTTTGCAAACTTAAGAAGGAATTGTATGGGCTAAAATAGGCTCCTCATGCTTGGTATTATCATCTTGATGGGTATCTTTAGCAAAAAGGATTCAAGAAAGGATTTACATATAGCAATCTATATATAAAATATGACAAAGACAAACTTTTTTTATTAGTGGTTTATGTTGATGACATCATATTTGGAATTAATGTTGAATCTATGAGTCAAGGATTTACTTTGGCCATGCAACAAGAATTTGAAATGTCTTTACTTGGTGAGTTGACGTGATTTATTGGTCTTCAATTTCATCAAAATAGGGATGGTATCTTCCTTTCCCAAACTATGTATCTGAAGTAGATTATGAATAAATATGGACTAGAAGACTAAAACCCCATGTACACACCAATGGTAATAAAATGAAATCTTAGTCAAAATGATGGCTCTCCTATACTTAATAATTACAAATACAGATGTATGGTTCATAGCTTGATTCATCTTATATTTACAATACCATATATTATGCATGGATTGACATAATTTGATGATTCCAAGAAAATCCTAAGGAAATTGATCTCAAAGAAGTTAAGATAATATTCAAGTATCTACAAAGCACTCAATATCTTGGTATATTGTATCCAAAAAACACAAATTTTTCACTTCATTCTTACACAAATGTAGACTCGGCAGGTAATGTTTTGACTGCATAAGTACTAGTGGAGGTTAATTCTATTTGGGACCTCACTTAGTTTCTTGGTTTAGTAAGAAACAAATTTCTATTGATTTATCAATTTCTGAAGCAAAATATGTTGTTGTTTCCACTTGGTGTACTAAACTTCTATGGATGATGTAAAAAATGTAGGACTTTCAATTCACTTGTCCACAACTTGTACCTATTCTTTATGACAACACTAATGCCATAAGCATCTCTAAAAATCTCATCATGCACTCAAAAACTAAGCACATCCCAATGAAATACCATTTTTTTAGAGATAAAATTATTGAACAAAAAGTCAAGTTGGAATATGTTCCTTCAAAGGGAAAAGTTGTTGATTTATTCACTAAGCCTCTTCCACGTGATTCGTTTGAATATCTCAGATAGAAGCTAGGAATGGTTCCTACCTCTTCACTCTGCTAAATTTTCTAACATAACAGGAAAATGCATGTCATGTGCAGGAGAAGTTGTGGCTATGAGAAAAAATATTTCAGAGTTTTATGTGGTTCCTATGAATTAAAGTCACATATGCACTCATTTCTTGACTTAGAGATTCACGTATGGCTTCCTATTGTGATAAATGAATTGGGAAAATTCATGGGAATATTCTCATATCTTTCCATCAGTTCATTCATGTATATTCGGTTCTAACACTGATTTGATACAATATTTTGGTGATTCCCTTATGTTGCTTTGGGTATTGGATCATGATCAGTTTATAATTTAATGAAAAATATTATATTTCTACTGTTGAAATGGTTATTTCGTGCATTTTTCTAATTAATGAGACAATTATAATATCATAATTTTTGGTGAAGTGTTGGCACAGGTTCAGGGGGAGCATCTTCTATGCTTATAATGGTTCATCATTGGCATTATGGTTTCTTTAATACTACTTGTTGCATTATGTTGACTATGATTTCTGGAAACTTTGATTATTGTTGATGTCACTACTAAAAAATATGTGTGTTGTTATCAAATGATCATGTTGCATATGCACATTTGGAGCATGATGATTGCTGATGATTATCATGAATATACTTCATAGTCAAAATAATTTTTATAGTTATGGATGTCATATATGTTTCTTGATGTAAAGGTCATGAAAATACCCATGTTGTAATCATTATAAAATTCAATCATAAATGGGCTATTGGGAACAAGTCATGTCATGTATGTAACGCCATTGTTTTGGGTAATTGTGTAAAATTGGGTCCAATATGTGAAGACAATATCTTGGGTGCTTTAAGTAATCATGGGAGAATAAATTCAATGGTGATAGGAAAGTTCATATATTTCAAGCCTTGTAATTTTATTGCATATCTTTCAAAGGGTTAGCATATGCTCAGAGGGGCCATGGTCAATATACAGATTTCATGATTCATATTAGTAGACTAGAGTTACAATATTGAGCTCTACAGGGAAAGTACTTAAATCAACATATTTTAACCCTTTTCCATTGATTTCAAAGGGGGAGACAAGAATTAGTGTTTGCAGGCGGTTTCATAACACAAAAGTGGTTGCCATCAAGTCCAAAGGGGGAGATTGTTGGCATTTTGGATAATGTGTTGTCCTTGATGGAAACCTACTTGAAAAATATGTCCTTAATGTTAACATGTTGATAATATTATCATTTTGGAACTATTGCAGATGATATGCTTGATGGTACATATATTTAAGAGGATATGAAAGGGAAATGGCAGTTCAATTGCAGAAAGATGAAAAATGAGAAGTTTTGAAAATAATACACAATTATTGTGAAGAAGGGTCGCATCCATACTCAATCCTATGAACAAAAGTCATGTACATAATTTTAACCATGGAAATGTAGATGCCATGTGTCATTACCATCGTAATTTCCCATAGTATTGTGTCCACAATGTCTATTTGTCCTACCAACAGATACTAACAACATTACCAAGGTATTTACCTAAGGTATTGATTAAGGAAAAATATATATAATTAAATGGATATCAAGGTGTTATGTGTGCAAGTAATGGTTTTCATGTGCAATTTGACCTAAAATAGGTGTGCGCTAGGGAGTAAGTTGAAGGCTTAGACCTAGAAGATCTGAATGTGCATTAAGTACTAATGGCCATACTTGACTAATTTATTTATTATTGAGTATCTAATGATGAAAAAATTGTTTGAATTCGTTTGAACTGATTTGTGATTTGACAGTAATATTTGTAGAAATCATGTTGTGATTTGTAGTTAATATCTGATTCGATAGTTTAATATGTGTACGCTAGTTTACTTCAATAAGGTTGCATACATACATGGATATAGTTCAATATTTTCGCGTATAAATTTTGTGATATTTATTTAGTACGTTGGTATATATATGAGGGTGTTATACATGGTAATAACACACACATGCATATATGTTTTATGGAGGTCATGTATATGTACTAGTGTTTTATTTTTTGCTTAATAATTATGACAATTGATGATGTATGTTCTATTTTTTGTTGTCTATAAATGAAGTTGTTGGGAAAAATACTGAGAGGGGGGGGTGAATCATTATTTAGGGCAAACTAAAACTTTTTACTTTTTCATGCTCTAAAAACCCATACGCTACTTTGCTGAAGCCAACTAGCATATACACGCGGATATCCTTCATAAAACTTGCATATACACAGAGATCTAATTATGCCATTAATTCTTCACTTATATCATTCCATCAATCATTCATTAGATGTTCTATAAACAGTAAACATGTGCAGTAAGAACATAATAAACCATCACACATAAGCATCACACATGAACACCAGGATTTAAAGGTGAGCAGTGGGAGAAAACCACATTTGCAGTTGCTCGGCCTTCAATATTTTATTATAAGAAAACATCTTACAACATATGTCTTAGTCGGAACTCCTACCGACACGAGCCTCCTGCGCTGGTTTGACCCTCTCCTGGAAGGAGGCTACAACTGACTCGTTTACCGGCCTCTACGGAAGGAGCTACGACCCTGCTCTCGTTTACCGGCCTCACCAGGAAGGGAGCAACCCCACTAGTGCAGAAGGCTACAACCCTCGGCACACCACCATGGACCATGTTCATCAATTTTCTACTGGATCCAAAGCTTCCTTTAGAACACAACTTGCAGGCCACATTTCATCATATTTTCAGACTGGACCCACTCCACACATTTAAGCTCAATCATATAACCAAAATGATACAGAAAACTCAGAACTGTAGAATACAGATATCAGTAACACAGCAGAACAAATCAGACATTTCATACCCCATGCTTCAGCAAACCCTAGTTTGCATACACGCTTTCCTTTCACTGATACCGCGTATATATGCGCCTTCTACCATACAAACCCGCGTATACTTCTGCACATATTACAGAGCTAATTTCACTGCGCATACGCGCTTTCTCTTCAGCGAATCCGCGTATATATGCGCTTCTTCTGCAGAACACTAGCGTATGGTTCTTCAGACATTTATGTCATTCCAATTCTTCAGAACAGATACATCACACAGATTTTACCCTTTACTTCAGACAGATGTTCGCCTCATCTCATATCTAAGCCTTCCATAAACAGATATAGCAGATACAAATACATTCCAGATCTAGATCCCCTTCTTCATCATTGGTGCATCATACATTCAGATCTATCATTCAACTGTAACCCTTTCCATTCAGATATACTTCAGAGAGAAGTATTCATTCAAGCTCAGACATCTTGCACCCACACTCATGATTTTCACAATGAATTTCTTCTCCTTATATAGGTTTGCCCTTTTTCAATACCATGAGCCAAAACCACATTACTTCCGATGGTATTCCTGGACGGGGTCATTTAGACGAATCATTACCCAATACAATGGGTCAATACCATGGTGGTTACCCTTGGTTTCGCACTTTATGAGCGCTTTTGCCCATACGCGACTTGGCACGTTATTTCTCGCGTGCATACGCGACTTCCCCTAGACAAATCCGCGTATGCCTTGAGACATACTCTTTTCATCATACATCTAGCACATATTGAATTCCTTTCTTCATTGCCTTCTGTACTCTCTGTAGATACATCAGATTTGCATCATTTAATAGGTTCATCAAGACATATTCTATCAAGCACAACTTCATCAAGTAGGCTGCCATCAAGGACAACACTCTATCAAGTGGGTTGTCATCAAGGACAACACTCAGCATCATATTGCCAACAAACATCATATCACATCAGATTTACATCATTTACCAAGTCCATCAAGTCAAGAATAACTTCATCGGGTGGATTTCCATCAAGGACAACACATGTCAACAATCTCATGTCTTCATCTTCATTCAGTGGGTTTCCATCAAGGACAACACTCTGCATCATATTGCCAACAATCTCCCCCTTTGGACTTGATGGCAACCACGATGGTGTTTGATCACCACAACAGATAGGTGCATTAAGAATACAATGACACCATGTCACTCTCCCCATTCTTTGACACCATTCTTTCTCTTCACTCAAACACCATGTCACTCTCCCCCTTTGACATCAAGGGCAAAGGGCGGATCAAAACCATCTCACTCTCCCCCTTTTCTCCTCATGTAGAAGAAGCGTTCTACAGATATGATGTATACTGAAGTGACCAAGCTCCCCCTGAGTTCATGCTGAATCTTCAAACATATTTTTCAATGAAGTACATGACTCTATGAACTTCCTATCCCAAAAGACTCATACTTACATCAAAGATCCAACCAAGTGGATTTACATATGAGACTCAAATACCCAACCAAGTGGGCTTACACATTTCAATTCAACTACCCAACCAAGTGGGTTTACAAATTTGATGCATCTACCCAACCAAGTGGGTTTACAAATTTGACAAGTCCTTACATGACTGACTATTACAATTTTACATCATGGGTCTCAACAAGACCTTTTCATCAAATTAAAAATATGACCATTTATGACCAACACCAGAAAGTCCTCAAGTAAGAGAACATATTTTAGAACCATCATAATGCCAACAATGCATTATACTCAGCAAAGCTAATGCTCCCCCTGAACCTGTGCATCCAAGCATCCTTTCCATATGACTAAGGCTCCCCCTTAGTTTGTGCATCCTGAACGCTTTCACCAACAAATCATCAAGGCATCTTTATCAAAACATTAGAAATAGAATTATGAGAACTGGAACACCACCAGAGATACCAAACAGTATCATAGATACTAAACAGCACTGCAGCTATGCTGAAGAAGGCTGACCCTAAACAGAAATTTGTCAACAACCAGACATACGCGGTTTTATGTGCATGAACTCGCGTATATACGCGACTGTGTTTCAGGAAATCCACGTATCCAATACCATCTTCTATATTTTAATCAGATCTGATCCTCTGTGAGGAAAAGATAGTGTTCAGCTTCTTTCTGAGATATTTGAATGCTTCCCTAGAATACAGATAGATAGAACAGGTAGTTGTGTCTTCAAGCGTCATCCAAGCCTTTAGATTCTTTGCAGCATCAATACATCTTTTCCAAGAGAAATTATCATACCAGAACAACATCTTCAAATATGTGTCAAGCAATCATCCATGTGGTCCAATATCATCAAAATCTTCAAGATTTAACATGATGTAACATATGTAGGGAAAAGATCTCAACCATAGTAACAAACTCTACATTATCTATTCTTATTTCTGAATCAAACGACTTCCAACTCATCCATGTGTGAGCACAAAAGATACTTTTCAGCAAACAGGGCTCAAAATATCATCATAATAAACCATATACCAAGTCATCATAATTTGAGCATGAGTATCACAATAACCAAAGAATAAGCAGTCATAGTACCAACAATGCAATCATTAGTATTCAACCTGCTGCTCCCCCTGAACCAGTGCTCCTCCTTAACTTGTGCAACCTGAACACCTTCATCAGCAAGTCATCAGCAACAATCTCTGTATGATCTGTCCTTATCTTTGAATTATAAGACTTTCATCTCAGCAACGAATACTCTTCATCAAAAAGCAAACAGGACTCATCCATAATCTTCAACATAAGAAACCAAGTATCATATCATCATTATTTAGAACTGAGAAACTAAGCTGATACTGAGTCAATAATACAGTTATTAATAGTCAGACTGATGCTCCCCCTGAACCTCTGCTCCTGATCTTTAGCTGTCATCCCAATTCTCTTATCATAAGTGCATACGCGACTGTGTCTGCTGGAACTCACGTGTATACGCGACTTTTGTTCACCTAACCCGCGTATGGAAAGTGACACATTGAAAATTTCTCTTTCTTTCATCTCCCCCTGAACTTGTACTTCTTGTACCTGTCTTCTTCATATCAGATGCTCTGTCAGAAATACATATAACCAGAATAATCAGATCAACCATGAAAGTCATCATACATTTCTCCCCCTGTGACGATACATTACTAAATCTCATAATGTATCCCACATCATTCCTGTAGTCAATCAGAGAAGTAAGCTTCAGAAGCGGATGACTGCAGTAGGGTCAATATTCCCTACGTTTCTAATCGGTCCTCCATCTTTTTCCAGATTGTTTGAACTTTCTATTTGTGTGCTGGAAGTTATCCAATTTCTCATATCTGTTCAACCTGCATTCCTTTTCTACATGTCCATACTTGTTACAAGAATAACATCTCATGTGTCCAGAGAAATAAGCATAAGAATCATAATGAGTATTTCTAATCTTCCCCCTTTTACAATCAGCTGCTTTATGTCCATACTTGTTGCATGAAAAACAATATCCCTCGAAGTTACCAGAGTACCTTTCTATGTAGGATCTGTTAGTTTGTGGCTGAAATATTCTGCTTCTGCAATTTGCTGCAACATGCCCATAATTATGACATTTAAAACATTCAACATTCTTGAATGATATCCTTTGAGAATTCATGATCATTGGTTGACCTTTTGTTTCTTTCAACTCTTCAGGTTTTGCTTTGACATCCTTTGAATCTTTAGCACTTCCTTGCGAACTAGATTCTCCTTTGGCCGTTTCATGAAAACCCAGACCAAGTTTAATAGAAGGAGACCTTTGACTACTAAGAATATTGTCCAAAATCTTAGTACTATCTTGAAACCTCAAAAGTTTAACCTTTTCTTCTAATTTACCTTTGAGAATGTTTACCTCAACCTCCAAGGCTTGACATTGCTTCGTCATGCTTTCTTCTTTCCTTCTTCCATCTTCTACTTGATCATTCATATTTAGAATCTCTTCTTTCAACCAATTTTCATTTTCTTCACATGTTTGTTGCAGCTCTTCATTCTTCTTATTTGATTTTTCCAGATCTTCTTTGAGAGAGATGATTTCTGCTTCAAGTCCTTCCTTTTCAAAGGACAGAGGATCTTTATTCTTCTTATTTGATGCTTCGAGATTTTCTTGTAGAGAGATGATTCCAGCTTCAAGACCTTCATTCTTCTTTTTTGATTTTTCGAGATCTGTATTTAGATCGTTAATTTCTGCTTCTAGTATTTTCATTCGATTGGATGCATAAGCATGAAACCTTTGATACTTGTCTATAGATTCATTCTCCTTAGATGATTTTTGCTGATCTTCATCTTTAATCTTGACAGCTTCTTCTAGATCCATACTGTCACTTTCAATATCATTACCTTTGCATATACATGTAAGTGAAATACAAGAACAACAATCAATACCTGTTTCATCTCCTTCAATTTCTGCTATACATGATTTCTGAGGTATCTCCTTTCCTTGAGTACCCTTCTTCTTTTTCTTATTTTCCATGAGCACTTGTAGAGCTTGGTCAGAATCTTCTTCATCTTCACTAGACACTTCATCATCATCTTCATTTGTATAATAACTCTTCCTCTTTTCAAATTGTTCCCCTTTACCACGTTTTTCTCTATAAGGACATTTAGTAGCATAGTGACCAAATTTTCCACACTCAAAACATTTGAAGGGAAGTTTGCCTTTGAATCTTCCAGTACCTAGCTGGAGTTTTCTCATGAAATTCGCTTCTTCTTCTTCGGATATATAGTTGTATTCTTTGACAACTTCCTTTTCTTTTCCTTTTGCAGATACCTTAAAGGCAGCTTCTTTGATTTGAGAAGGACCTCCTTGTCTCATTTCAAAAGCAGTCAGGATACCATGTAGTTGAACAACAGTAAGAGTTTGCAGATCTTGCCTTTCTTCAATAGCTGAAACTTTAGAGTCAAATTTTGAAGTCAAAGATCTTAAGACTTTTTCCACCAGAGTATTATCGGCTATGGTTTCACCCAAATTTCTCATTCGATTTACAATATCATCTAGACGAAGAAAGAAACTGGCAATACTTTCATCACTATGCATCCTTAAATTTTCATATTCAATTCTGAGAGTTTGGAGTTTTGCACTTTTTACCTTTGTATCTCCTTCATAGCTCAGAATGATTTTGTCCCATATTTATTTTGCTAAATTTAGCTGCATCACTTTAGCAAATTCTGGTTCAGACATGCTTCCTAATAAGACATTCACTGCTTTGGCATTGATTTCATACTTCTTCCTTTCAGCCGCATCAGTAGGAATACTTGCCGGATATTGATAACCTTCTTCTACGATTGCCCATACATCTGCACCAAGACTTTGCAGATATGCTTTTGTTCGTACCTTCCAGAATATCAGATTGCTTCCATTGAATAGAGGTGGCTTTAGAGACATTACTCCTTCAAGACTTCCCATTGCGACAGATCTCCTTCAAGCGATCAAGCTTCTGCAGAAGAACCTGCTCTGATACCAATTGTTGGGAAAAATACTGAGAGGGGGGGGTGAATCAGTATTTAGGGCAAACTAAAACTTTTTACTTTTTCATGCTCTAAAACCCATACGCTACTTTCCTTTAGTAAACTCGCGTATACACGCGGATATTCTTCATACAACTCGCGTATTAGCAGAGATCTAAGTATGCAGATATTTATTAACTTATTTCTTTGCAATAGTCATTCATCTGATGTTAAGTTATCAGTAAACATGTGCAGTCACAACAGAATAAACCATCACACAAAGCATCACACATGAACACCGGGATTTTTAGGTGGAAACCCAAGTCGGGAGAAAACCACCGCTGCAGTTGCTCAGCCTTCAATATTTTATTATAGAGAAAACATCTTACAACATATGTGCTGGTGCAAACTCCTACCAGCACGCAGGCACCCACCTGCGCTCGTTTACCAGCCTCTCGTGGAAGGGAGCTACAACCCCCTGACTCGTTTACCAGCCTCTCCTGGAAGGGAGCTACAACCCCCTGGCTGAAGGCTACAACCCTCAGCACCACCATGGACCACGTTTCATCAATTTTCACACTGGATCCAAAGCTTCCTTTAGAACACAACTTGCAGGCCACATTTCATCATATTTTCAGACTGGACCCACTCCACACATTTAAGCTCAATCATATAACCAAAATGATACAGAAAACTCAGAACTGTAGAATACAGATATCAGTAACACAGCAGAACAAATCAGACATTTCATACCCCATGCTTCAGCAAACCCTAGTTTGCATACACGCTTTCCTTTCACTGATACCGCGTATATATGCGCCTTCTACCATACAAACCCGCGTATACTTCTGCACATATTACAGAGCTAATTTCACTGCGCATACGCGCTTTCTCTTCAGCGAATCCGCGTATATATGCGCTTCTTCTGCAGAACACTAGCGTATGGTTCTTCAGACATTTAGGTCATTGCAATTCTTCAGAACAGACACATCACACAGATTTTACCCTTTTACTTCAGACAGATGTTTGCCTCATCTCAGATCTAAGCATTCCATAAACAGATCTAGCAGATACAAATACATTCCAGATCTAGATTCCCTTCTTCATCATTTCTTCATTGGTGCATCATGCATTCAGATCTATCATTCAACTGTAACCCTTTCCATTCAGATATACTTCAGAGAGAAGTATTCATTCAAGCTCAGACATCTTGCACCCACACTCATAATTTGCACAATGAATTTCTTCTCTTTATATAGGTTTACCCTTTTTCAATACCATGAGCCAAAACCACATTACTTCCGATGGTATTCCTGGACGGGGTCACATAGACGAATCATTACTCAATACAATGGGTCAATAACATGGTGGTTACCCCTGGTTTTGCACTTTTTGAGCACTTTTTCCCATACGCGACTTGGCACGTACTTTACCGCGTGCATACGCGACTTACCCTAGACAAATCCGCGTATGCCTTGAGACATACTCTTTTCATCATAGATCTAGCACATATTGAATTCATTTCTTCATTACCTTCTGTACTCTCTGTAGATACATCAGATTTACATCATTTAATAGGTTCATCAAGACATATTCTATCAAGCACAACTTCATCAAGTAGGTTGCCATCATCTTCATCAAGTGGGTTGCCATTCAAGGACAACACTCTATCAAGTGGGTTGTCATCAAGGACAACACTCAACATCATATTGCCAACAAACATCATATCACATCAGATTTACATCATTTACCAAGTCCATCAAGTCAAGAATAACTTCATCAGGTGGATTGCCATCAAGGACAACACATGCCAACAATCTCATATCTTCATCTTCATTAAGTGGGTTTCCATCAAGGACAACGCTCTACATCATATTGCCAACAGAAGTATTGATAAGCATGTTGTGTATCTGGTAGTGTTGATTGGGTTGATTAGGTTGTGGCTTGGTATATTGATTATGATGCATTATGAATGGATATTCAATGAGTCAGTATTGATATACCTATGATCAGTTGTTATGTGATTCAGTGATTGATACAGTGATTTAGTTTAAAAATGTTTCAGTAGTCAACTATTTGATATCTATACACAGATTTTATCCACATGAATCACATATATATTCGGGCATGCTTCAAAACAATTGTGTATATATTATGAAGTTAATTTTTTATCAAGGTTTACAATGAGAACACTTTGTTTCTGTGGTGACTAACAACATGATTATTCATTGAATGGTTGATTATTAGTTTGAATGATTGATTGGTCTTGATTTGATTAGTTCTTGGTTGATTGGTTACTTTGGTTTGGTTCAAAATTCTGTGATTTGGTTGCATCACTAAATCGACTTATTCGTGATTGATTTGTAGTGATGAATCAATGATTATATTTCAAATTCTGTGATTCAGAATTCTAGTTTGGAATTTTGCTTTAGGCTTATTGTTGATGTGGGTCCACTGTAAGAATTTGATTATATGTGGCCTATAGTTTTTTATGTTTTTTTAAGACAGGTGGATATATTATGAAATATTATGAAATGTGTTTTACAAGGTGTTGAGGGTTGCAACCTTAAGTGATGGGGTAGGAGCTCCCTTTCAGTGGGAGCTGAAAAATGAGATCAGAGGGTTGTAGCTCCCTTCAAATGGGTGATGGAGAACTAGTAGAGGTTGTATCCTCTTGTAGGTGGGTGCCTGCATGATGGTAAGATTCTATCCTAGTACATTAGGTAATGAATATTTTATTTATTCAATAAGAAAGAAGTCAAATATGAAAATAATGGTGGTTTTCTCCCAAATTGGGTTTCCACCTAAAATATCGGTGTTCATATGTGTAGATATTTTGTTTTTGTGTTGTGATTTACATGTTATTTACTACATACTAGATGGTTAATGAATTACTGATACAATGGTTAGGTTAACTCGTTGATGGAATTTATTACAAATTAATTAAATTGGATATACGTGTTTTTATTTCACTAAAGTCGCATACACATGCAGATTGCATGAATGACAATAGCATATAGATTTATGAATATAAAATTGAAATTAAAAGTGAATTAAAAATACTGATTCACTCCCCTCCCCCAGTACTTTTCCTAACAATTGGTATCAGATCAGGTTCCTAAGAAGATGCTTGATCGCTTAAAGGGAGATTTAAAGGTAGAAGGAAGATGGAAGGAGTATTTTCTGCAAGGCCACCTTTGTTAATGGAACTAATTTTGTGCTTTGGAAGGTTAGAATGAGAGCATATTTTCAGGAACTAGGATTCGATGTATGGGGAATTGTTGAAGGTAGATATCAGTACCCAAATTCCATTCCCACAAATGATGCAGGAAAAAATAAATATGAGAATAATGCAAAGGATCTAAATGTATTTTTGTGAGGTTTGGTTTAATCCGAGTTTGTGAAATTCATGCATTTGAGCACTGAAAATGAAATATGAGATAATCTTGTTCAAATATATGAAGGTGACTCTAAGATAAAACATGTTAAACTTCAAACATATATAACTTAGTATGAGACTCTTAGAGTGCATAATGATGAAACATTTGCAATATTTTTTCTTAGAGTAGACTAAATTGTTAATACAATGAAACGCCTTGTTGATAAAATAAAGGATGCTATTGTTATTGAAAATATTTTGAGATCATTAACCTCAAAGTTCGATTCCAAAGTATTTGCCATTGAAGAAATTTAGGATTTGAAGAATCTCACTATTGAACAAATCCATGGGATCTTGACAACTTATGAGATGAGGAAAGGGGTTACATCATGTGTTAGGGAAGAAAAATTCAACGTCACAAACAAAGGAAAAGAAAAGGAATATTCTAAAGATCCAAGTTACATTTCAAATGAAGAAGAAGCGAATTTTGTGAAAAAAGCTCCAAGTAGGAATTGGTAGGTTCAAAGGTAAGCTTCCTTTCAAATTTTTTATTATGGAATAGTAGGTCACTATGTTGTTCAGTGTCCTTATAAAGAAAATCATGAAAAAGGAAATAATGTTTGAAATAATAATGCCAAAATAATTTTTACTAGCAAGAAAAGTTTTTATACTCATGAAGATAGTGAATATTCTTCCAATAATGAGGATGATGAATCAGATCAAAATTGACAATTACTTATGGAATTCGAAGAAAAATGTGTAGATAATTCTAATGATGATGAATTTATGGATGCTATAGAATAAATTGATACACTCAAGGACATAAAGAAGAATAAAGAAAAGGAAATCAATATGTATAAAGAAAATAACCTAGTTGAAGAAATAACCCAGCTAAAGATATGTCTAGAAGAGGCTAAATTAGTAGAAGAATCTTTGAAGAAAAAAGTCCAAGAAAGGGAAAAGCATTGTGAAAACTTAGAACTTGAAATTGTGGGCCTCAAAAAGGAACTTGAGAAAAAAAAGGCTCTAAATCTCAAATTTTCTACAGGATCTAAAAATTTAGAGGAAATCATTAAATTTCAGTGTTCTCCACTAATAAATATAGGTCTTGGATACAATCCAAATCAAAATGGTGAAACATAAAAAGCTATGAAATATTTTGAAGCATGAAAAAAAACCTATGTAAATGTTGTAAGAGGAAGCAATCATCAGATTAGTAGGACTCAGCAAAAAAGTGAATGGTCAAACTATACTTAGGGAAAACAACCCTTTCATGAAGACAAGGAAAGGTACTAAAAAGTGTATTATACTCCCATGTATTATTAGTTCAATGGTAAATTCTTAACTTGTCACAACTTTGGTCACAAAATAGTTCATTGTGAAACTTATAAAATGATTATGACTATAAAAGAAAGAAATGCAAAAAGGTCAAATAAGAATTTTTATAATTCTTTCTCCCCTTTTCAGAATGAAGTTGAATTTTCTATTTGAAATAAATTTGGTCATGAATTATATAAATTTAGAAGCATGATGAATTCATCTTATCAACATAAGAAGAAGAAAAAACTTCCCAAGGAATGGGAAAAGAAAATTACTTCCTCTAAAAATGTGATCTAGCATTGTAAGCAAGAGATCAAGGGAATCTATTGTATATAGAAAACAGTTGTTCAAAGAATATGATAGGTGACAGAGATAAATTTGTTTCTTTTAATGAAATTAGGAAATAAAATGATGTGACCTTTGGTTATAATTCACCTTCTACTCAGGGAAAATTTTAGGGGCTAATATTCGCAGATGGGCTAATTTTCCATGTTTTTTCAAAAAATAAGATTCACCAATTTCCATTTTTTTCTAAAATTATTCACCCAAATTTTATAGTACACCATTATTTTACCTTGAAAATCTCCAAAATATTATATTAAGTAATATAAAATCATTGGAAATATAAATATTTCTACAAAAATATCGCCAAAAAGTTTACAATTTGCATATTAGGGACTAGTAATATTCGCCAAGGTTTCTAAACTTTAAGATAAACTTCCATCCTTAAAATTTTCCCTGCTTCTACTATTAAAGGAAAATGATCTATGGTATTAAAAGAAAGGGTCAAGGTTGAGAATGTATTATTTTTTGTTGGGACAAGACATAATTTGATAAGTGTTAGTAAAGTGTGCAATTAGGGTTATGGATTTATTTTCAGATCGAATAATTGTGTGGTAACAAATTTGGATTCAGGGAAGACTATAATGAAGGGAACAAGAAATCTAGGGGATGTCTATACTCTATAATGAAACAAAGAGAATACTTTTTTTAAGAAAATATGAAGAAAGTTAGCTTTTGCACAAAATATTGGTACACCTCAGCTTTTCTCAAATATATAAATCAAGAAAGAAGGGAGAAGTTCATGACTTTCCAAACATCTCTCCACCTGAAAATAGTATTTGCAAATAATGCCAATTTAGTAAGCAATCTAGAGTTCAATTTAAAGCCAAATAATTCTCTTTAGGTAAACCCCCTGAAATTTTTCACAGTGAGTTATATGGACATATGAGAAAGTAGTATCCTCGTGGTGAACAATAATTCACGTTATTAATCAATGAATTTAAGAGGATGTGCTTGGTTGGTTTACTAAAGCATAAAGGTGATGAATTTTAAAATTTTAAATATTCAAGGCTATGGTGGAAAATAAATTGGAATTAAAAATCAAACGTCTTAGATTTGATAGAGGAGGAGAATATATATCAGATGAATTTTTCAATTTTTCTGAGCACCATGGCATGAAAAGACAGTTCTCCATAGCTGAAACTCAACAAAATGGAGTGGCAGAAGGAATGAATCGAACAATTCAACAAATGGTGCATGCCATGCTTGATGAGTCAAGAACACCTCACACTTTCTGGGGAGAAGTAGTACATATAGCCATGAATATACCTAACAAAGCCCATGTTCGAGTAAATAATGATAAGACCCCATATGAACTCTCGTATGGTAAACCTAAAACTTTCAAACAATTTAGAATCTTAGGATGAAAATGTTTTATACAGAAAAATGATGATAAGCTTGGACAATTTGAATCTAGAGCTGATGAAGGAATCCTTCTTGGATACTCTTCCAGAAGTAAAGGATATAAATTTTATAATAAGAGGACCCAAAATATTGTTGAAGTATAGATTTTTTGATTGATAAAGCATCCACAGGTACCAAAATATAAGAATAATCATATAACGAACAAATCCCTACTAATATTTAAGAAATTGTAGGAGAAGAAGAAAGAGAAGCAATAGAAGATGGAAATGAAAATGCATATGTATCAGAAAAGACTCCATTAGGGTATGTTTAGAAAAATCATCTTGAATCTCAAATTTTAGGTGATAAAGAAGTAGGAATACAAATTAGAAGAAATTTTGTTGGATCATCTAATCACTTAGCCTTACTATCCACAATTGAACCTCAAAATGTCAATGAAGCAAGAAAATATGAATGTTGGTTTAATAAAATTAATAAAGAACTTGATCAAATAGAAAAGAACCATACATGGGAACTTGTACCAAGGTATATGAGAATAAAAATATAATTGGGACAAAGTGGTTATTTAAAAAGAAAAAGAAAATGGATAATTAATTTGAAACAAAGAAAGACTTGTATGCAAAGGCTATGCTCTAAAGGAAGGGATATAATTTGAAGATACATTTGTTCTTGTATTTAGGCTTGAAGCCATAAGAATATTTCTTTCATTTTCTAGCTTTCGTAACTTTAAGGTATATCAAATGGATGTTAAATCTATATTCTTAGATGGGGACCTAGAAGAAGAAGTTTATATTGGACAACCTAAAGGATTCATAATTGGTAATGATAAAAATATTTTTTGCAAGCTTAATAAATAATTATATGGGTTAAAATTTTCTCCTTGTGCATGATATTATCATCTTGACATGTATCTTCAACAACGAGGATTCAAGAAGGGATATGTAGATAACAATCCACATATGAAATATGACAAAGACAAAATTTTGGTAGTAGTCGTTTATAATGATGACATCATATTTGGAAGTAATGTTTAAACTATGATCAAGGATTTTCTTCAACCATGCAGTAGGAATTTGAAATATCTTTACTTGGTGAGATGACATAATTTCTTGGTCTTCAAGTTCACCAAACTAAGGATGGTATCTTACTTTATGAAACCAATTATCTCAAGGAGATTATGAAGAAATATGGACTGGAATACTACAAACCTGTGTACACACCAATGGTAACATGATGTAATCTCAACCAAAATGATGACTCTCCTATAGTTAATTGATATGAATATATATCTCTGGTTGGTAGCTTGATTTATATTACAGGTACAATACCAGACATTATGCATGTAGTTGGCATCATTAGATGATTCCAAGCAGATCCTTAGGAAATTCATCTCAAAGCAATTAGGAGAATATTTAGGTATCTACAAAGAACTAAATATATTATTCTATGGTATCCCAAAAACATAGATTTTTCACTTCATTATTACATAAATGAAAACTGGGAAGGTAATTTTGATGATCACAAAAGTACTAGTGGAGGAACATTCTATTTGGGACCTCGCTTAGTTTCTTGGTTCAGTAAGAAATAAAGTTCTATTGCTTTATCATCTGCTGAAGCATAATATTTTGTTTTTGTTGCTTGTGTTAGCACAAGAAGCCACTCCTTGACTACTTAAGGAGTAAGCCTTACACATCATAGTTCATTTCAAATTTTAAAGGGGTTTTTTGAGTGGTGGGATGGTTTTCTCAAATATTTTAAAATGATTTAATGTTCTTTAAGACTTTCATGCATTTGGAAAGCTGTGGAAAGCATAAATTGTGTAGGTAAAGGTAGTATAGGGAGAAAATTATACAAGTGCAAGAAGATGAATAACTGTTACCTATTTTAGGAAATATTCCTATCCTAAATCATTCACACATATATGATGATGGTTCTTTACAAAAACTCTGTTTGTGAAAAGTGAAACAACATTCAAAAAATAGATTGCATGTATAAAGTATTCCACAAATACTTTATGAAATATTCATTGACATGTTCTATTACACACATATAAGTTGCAGAAAACTACAAGAAGATAATTTATTATTAAATACTTTAAAAACTTCTCACTCACACTTTACTAGTTGTTGTAATTCATATTTTAGAACAAATTAACAAAGAAAATATACACACCACACATTAGATGTTCCTTGAGTCATAAAATCTTCCAACATGAAGAAAATATGGTTTTTAATTATATTTAGCCTTTAGGTAGACTAACATCCAACCTGGAAATAATATTTACAAGTTCTACATATAGCAAGAGAGGAACCAACTCCATCTCTTTTAAAAACAAGGAAACATTAATTCTAACATAACATAGGTTTCAAAATAAATTACAACCTTATCTCATCGAAATATAAATAAAATGATAGATGGAAAAAGAAGAAGAGAAGAATTCTGGGCTGGAATGCTGAATGTGTTGTCATGCTGCCCTTTTTCCCATTGAATTATCTCCTTGCATCCTAGATCCTAAATAACCATGTAGCTTCATTTCATAAGACCTCCAACAATCTCATAACCACCTCTCACCATCACTTGTACTATCCATTTGGTTATGGGTTCTTATCCATCCTTAAATGGCTCGGAAAAACTTGCTGACAGGTGTCAAAATTTAGTTAAAATAGGTGTTGCCAGAAATTCCGGTAAAAACCTGTAACTGAGAAAAATATGGAATGCTACTTGAAATTACGCTAGTGCCATGTTTATTTTCTAAAATACACAGAAAATGATGAAAATTTTGTGCTAAATTGTATTTTATCACACCTAGGATGTTGTTCAAAATTCTGATTGATAAGTATAAAGTAATTAGTACCAAAAACATTTTTACCTTTCCTCTATTTCTATTGCAGCTTTAGCTAGTATATCTAAATCAATTTTTCTGACAATAGTTGATGTTATCGATCTGGTTTCTCTTGTAGTTTCCTCCTTGACAGGGTCTTTGTCCTCCTTAGAACCCTTTTGTCTTTTTCTTCTTTTCAAGGGCTTTGAGCCTTGTCCTGAAGAGGTTGGGTTGTTTCTTTTCTTCATGGATTTATCTGATTTCTCTGTCTTTAAACCTTCAAGTTTCCCTTCAACATCAATGAATTTTTTCATGAGGCTTGGCTTATGTAGAGCCTTGGACTTAAGCCTAAACATGTTGTTCTCTCTTGTATACATCTTTCTGGTGCTAGAAATAAGTTTAGCTTCTTATTTCTTCTTCTTACTATTGATTTCATATCCAACATCCTTGAGGACTTCTTCATCTGATGGTGTAGGCTGATACTCTTTCTGCAACTTGTTTTGAATATGTGCTTCTAGAATTTCCAATAGCACCTGCGCTTTTGATTTATCTGCTGTTGTAGACCTTCCTCTTCTTGATCTAGTGTAAACATTAGGAAATGGAGGATCAAGGGGTACTATTTTCATGGACTTGGGTTTGCTTGAAAAGGAGATCTCTCCTTTTTCCACCTTTCTTTCAAATTTGACTCCATAAAATTTCTCTTTTCCTCCCTTGGCCTTCTTATGAATGTTTCCTTTTTGGTCCTTTCTCTTTGTTCTTCTCTTTGCAGGTTGAGGATTTGGAAGTGGAACTAGAGGTGTAGGTGCAGATTAGCCTATCCTATAGAATAAAAAGTGGTCCCAAGTCTAGTTTCTCTTTCCCAACTCTTATTCAACTAGAACTTTGATCAAATCTTGATGGTACAAGTTATACTCAGAAACATCATTATGGGTCTGAACCCTTGTTGACATATTTGTCAGGATTTCCAACAAGAAAAATGGTAGATTCAATGTCTTCATCCCTGCAATATGAAAAATAAGCCTCATGTGATAGAGGAATACCATTGTATACCTCCTTTCACATGTGAGGTATATCTTGATAAGCATGATAGCTTCTGCCCAGTCATCCTTAAGGTAGCTTCCTGGAATGCCCTTTGCCCAATTTGGATCTCTCTGGGCATCTTTTATGAAGTGGTTGAGATCACTTCCTGTAATAACTTGTCCTTTGAACTACCTTTCTCCTTCCCGTGGATGTTTAAAGGCTTCAACAATGGAGTCTTAAGGAACCTACAAAGTGAGGCCATAAAATGTAGCCTCCTGTCCTCTAAAAGAGTTAGAAAACTCTAGGGATAATCCTGAGAGCTCCCTAACTTGGTACAAAGAGGATACCACCCTGAGTGCATAAAAAAACTTATTACCCTTGAATTTTCATCAACAAAATCTGCACCCAGTGGCTATATTATATTTATCTTACCACCTATTTTAGACATCTTCAGAAAAATAAATGCCTATGTCTCCTGCAACTGATAGGTGACAGAGTAGGGGAATTTTTACCTTACATATGTGGCATGTATTCACCTCTGGAATATTGTTTGAAATATAGACTCCTTCTTGAACTACGACTCTCAGTAAATTCAAACCCCAGCAACTAAAAATTTTAATGCTAGAATTCTCTTTTTTTAGGTGGTTTTAAAACTAAAACTTGGTCCATCACCCCATGCAAATCATCCTCCATCATTAAAAATATTCCTCACCATGATGTGCACCATGTGACACCCCGTCACCACTTTCAGTTGGCTGTATTTTCCGTATGAGAGCTCCAAATGGATTATGACAAGTGTGTTTATAACTTGTAGTCACATCCGTTGTCTTTGTTGTTGATTGTCCGGTTTTTCCAGTACCACTACTGTGCAGCCAGCCAAACGGTTGTGGCATGTGGTGTAATCACCACGATCTCTTTGATTTAGAAAAATGCATACCTTAATACATGGATGACTCAATTAGCATAGGCAAGCACAACAGGTAACAGCTCAGACAATAACTGCATATGACACATGTGGCTAAGTGTATATAATGACTTGAATTTAGGTAACTGAATGTAATACGACACCTATCATCAGATCCTAAAAGATTAAAAAATATTTGATGCATATTAACACAACGACACGTGGTATACCTAAAGCAGATGCACTTTTTCATTTTATTTAAAAAAAATAGTATGCTTCTGGAAATTCTGGTAGCATCAAAAAATAAAAATAAAAATACAAGAACAAGAAAATAACAGATTATTCGAAAGGATAAAAAATGGTGCTTCCAAAAATTCGGGTAGTGCCAATTTTTTTATATTTTAATTTTGAAATTTTTTGAAGTTTAATCATAAAAATAAAACTATCGAATGGCCTCGTGACTTAGAAAATAACTATGCTAACATTGGCTCCACATCGGATAGAGCTCTCCCTGCGAGGCTCTAAGAATATTTTGTAGTTCCAGTGGCTTGTCATTGGGCTATGGAGTCATATTACGAAACAAACTTCTATTTACAGTGAACTTAGGCTACCAATAGCCTTAGTAAAATAATTTTTTGAGAAAGCACCCATTGAATGAGCCTTCAAACAATTATGCTCCATCAAGATGTTGTAACTCAAAAGTATTGTTCTGTAGAATATTTGAGATTCTGAAAGGACCAATCCATAAGCATCAAATTTTGAGTTCATACCTGGATCTTGATGCTGTGCATCCCACTTCAATACTAGATATCCAATCTAAAAATCTTCTTTTTTAGTTCCTTTATCAAAAACTTTATTACATATTGCTAATATTTTTTCACCAAATCATATTGTCGTTCTTGCTTTTGTTGGACTTCTATGATTTGATATCATCTGGCTCAGCTTCCTGATCTTGCAGAAATTTAGCTATGGGAATGGCAAATTGAACTGGAAAAACAACATCAGTTCCATAAACCAATTGAAAATTTGATGTATTAATAGAATTTTTAATTGACACCCTGTCTGCCCATAAAGAAAAATTCAGTTTTGAATCTCAGGTTTTCTTGTTTTGCTCCAATATTTTGGTGATGATTCTTACCAAAAGTTTTTTTGATGATTCAGCTAAACCATTCCCTTGGGGATAGTAGGTTGTAGAATGAGTGAGCTCAATGCCATAATCTTCACAAAAATTTAGCAATGGAGTGGCTTTAAAAGCAGCTGTATTATCTGCTACTAACCTTGATGGACATCCAAATCTGGCTATGATTCCCTCCACGAAATTAATGATAACTTTATGAGTAGCATTCCTAGTAGGTATTTATTCAATCCATTTGGTGAAGTAATTAGTTGCAACAAGAATCCAACGATGATGTCCACTAGATGGTGGATGGATTTCTCTGATGAAATCTAAGCCCCATTGTTGAAAAGGTGTGGAAATAGCTATGGGCTTGAGAGGAAAATACTTCAAGTGCTTTTTGTCGGTGAAATTTTGACATTTTTTACATGCTCTCACCTCAGCACATACATCAGAAAACAAGCTAGGCCAAAAAAAGCCAGCTCTAAATATTTTGTTTGCAGTAGTTCTCCAATAGTGATATCCTCCACACACACTACTATGCATATTAAAGATAAATTTCTTGTTCTCATCTAGGTCAATGCATCTCAACAAAAATCCTGTAGGATATTTCCAATATAAATAGTTATCTTTAATTCATAATTTAATAGTTTTCAACTTCAAATATCTTACTCTGCTTTTATTATAATTTGGAGGAGGTTTAAAATGCTGCAGAAAATAGATGATGTCTTTATACCAGCTGCATTCAGAAATCTTAACATCTACTGCCATGTTGTCTATAGGTTCAGAAATATTCCCTTCAAATTTTTCATCCATGAAATTCAAGCCCAAAACTTTACAATTTTCTTTAGCTAGTAGTTTGGCTAATCCTTGAACTTTGATTAGTTTGGTAGGTTTTATCTCTAAATAAAAATCAAGAACTTTATTCACCCACTTGCTTCTTTTTCCATCAATATCAGGATGAACTAATATCTCTCTAGCATCAGATGAAGTTACATAATCAGTAACTTGATCATGCAAAATATAAAATCTAAAAGCTTTCAAAGCTTTCACTAATGCATATGCATTCTTTTCCAACATTTCATACTTCAATTCTGCATCTCTAAGTGCTCTACTGAAAAATGCTATGGGAGATTCCTTATTTTATGAATATTTTTTTAACAAAACAACAAAAATGGTATATTGTGAGGCTAATGATAAGATCAAGAAAGGCTTTGAGTATTCAAGGCTTACAAACTGAGGTGCTTCAATGATGGATTTTTTTATCAGCTCAAATGAATTTCTAGATTCAATGGTCCACTTGACTTATTTGTCCTTCTTCAACATGCAAGTAATATGCTTCACCACTTCAGCAAGATTTGGAATAAACCTTCTTAAGAAATTGATCTTACGAAGGAAAGATTGAACCTCCTTCTTTGATCTTGTAAGTGTTAGATCTTGAATTTAAATTACTCTCTTAGGATCAATTTTCACTCCATAATTAAAAACTATGTGACCAAACATATTACCTTCATTGAGAGAAAAATGAGACTTATTTGGATTCAATTATATACCATATTTTCAGCATTTAAAAAAAAACTTGTCTCAAGTGCTAAAGGTGTTCTTGATTTGAAGTTGAATAAACAATAATATCATCTAAATAGATAACGAAGAATTTGTCATTTTATCCAATGAATGCAAAGTCCATAGCATGCTGAAAAGTAGCTTCATCATTCATAAGCCCAAATGGCATCTTTTCATACATGAATTTTCTCCAAAGTGTGGTGAATTCTATATTCTCTCAGTCTTCTGGCAAAAATGAAACTCGATTGTACCTGGAGAACCCATGTAACATAGAAATTATGTCTGAACCAATTAACTTATGAAGAATATGCTCCATCTTTGGAAAAGGATAGTTGTCTTTCTTGGAGAATTTGTTAAGATTTCTAAAATCTACACATATTCTCACTTCACCACTCTTCTTCCTTATGGGAACTATATTGGCAGCCCAATCTGAGTATCTCAATGGAATGATGATTTTGGCATCCAAAAGTTTCTTAAATTCATTCTCCTGGTAACAATAGTGGATTGATTTTCTTTAATTTCTGCCTGAATGGCATAGTACCACACTTCAATGGTATCCTATGCTCAATTATAGTTGTATCATATGTATTTAAGATATTCATATTTCTAGGAAAAACATCAACAAATTCACAAAACATCTTGTGGTATTCAACCTTTATTTCTTCTGATAAAACTTTTGAAAACTTCACATATTTGGTTCTTTTTCTGTGCCCAAATTGAAATCTTCCAATTCTGCTTCTCTTTCATCCAACTGCGGTTTGATTGAGACATCATTGTAATCAAAGAGCTTCTTAAGTGGGATTAACCCCTTCGGAATGCGATTGGTAGGTAGGTGAATGACAGGCTGATCAACAATATTTTTTTGCAGATTTTTGGTGTCTTTCAAATCAACATAATCCTTCATTAGATCTTCATCTTGATCAATTTTTGGGAAAACAAAATCTTCAATAGCTTCAATTAATCTTCTAATCTCTTGATCATCTTAAAAAACTTTCCAATGCTTGAAATTATCAGGAATGCTAGGTCTGAACCTAACTTCCACTTCATATTTCAACTTCATAGGTATTAGAACCTTGAATAAGCTTGCTAAAATAGAAAGTGAGTCAGCCAAAATATTACTTTCTCTTGGAAAAAAAGAGATGTTAAAAGCCAATAATGAGTCTTCTACAATGCTCCATAATCATTGAGTTTTGGATGCTTAGTTTGATAAACATTTCTGAATTGTTGAATGATAAGTTTCACAAATCCAAAAACACAAATTTGTCAAATATTCATGTCCTTTTCTATTTTTAAACCAATCAACAAAGCTTCATACTTGGCCACATTGTTAGTTTCTTCAAATTCAAGTTTGAAAGAAAAAGTAGAGCTCTCTTTCAAAGCAGAAATGTGAACTATTCATACCAAGCTCCTTCTTTGGAATATGAACCATCAAAATAATTTTTCCATAGCTAGGAACCCTCATGACCGATCTGTTTTTCAGTAAGATTCAAAATATAAAAAATTTCTGTAGATAGGACATCATTATCCATATGTAAAATTATTGAACCAACATTAGTTTTTCCAGCATAAATTGGATGATTAGTGGGGTCTTTGTTGTCACTAATGATATATGCCATCTGAGCTTCTTTATAAAGTTTTATTTTTTATCCTCCAAAAACTGGGACAGTAGCATAAGTGAGATCCATTTGCAAGGTTCCTCCCAACCTTATAATCCATGAAATAGAAGGTAACATGCAAAATCTAGGAGGAATGTCAGCTGCAACAATATCCATCACCATTACTCTCATGGGTAACTAAAGAAGGCTTACTACAAGGTCTTTGATAACACCAAAGCATTGAAATTTCCAAGAATCAAAGGAGTAGAGATCTTGGTGTTCTCTAGTTACCTCAAGACCTAGTTCATCCATGACTACCTTGGCCATTAAATTATGTGAGGCTCCAGATTCCATTAGGAGATTATGCAAGATATTTGTAATATTCCAAAAATTTATCTTTCATCTAAATGGAATATTATAGATTGTTTTGTCACTAGGTAGGTGCATAAGTGGGTAGGGAGGCCTATAAATCTCCTTAGAAACAATAAAAACACTTCAAGTGCAAAAGGATACCATCTAAGTAGTTAGATAAGGCACCTTTGAGTGTGAACAGGGTATGAAACATGTTGAATAGGTCAACTTTGACCAAATCAACAACACTGTAATGTAGGAGTGGACATTTAATGATGGAAAACGCAGTTTTGGAGGGAGATTTATTGCATGGAGGTAGTAACCTAATTGATTGGGGCCAAGGGTGAGGAAAATCATAACTTATATAAGGAGGAGGATGGCAGCCATAAAGGGGGTTATGTTTTGGATTATTATTATTATTTGTATATGGTATTTTTAGACTTCTCGCATTCTTCAGTTGTTTAGTTAAGCTTGCAGTGTTGTTTAGCACAGGGTGTTCTCGAGTGGGAATCCCACCTATTTCCTTGAGAGGCCTCTTGTAAGAGTATTGCACTACATTTCCACACTTAGGCTCAAGGCCAAGCTACAACTTTCTTCATCATCATAGTTTCTACAAAATATTATGATGTGTTGCAGGGTGCAGCAGTGGAGGATTATTTTGGGTGACTTCAGAGCTATTTTTGCAGTGGAGGAAGGTTTCCATCCATTAGAAGGCATGTAAAGAAGCCCTTTGGGATTTATTGACATATTTGGCATCAGGCCAAGGATTATTTATCCCCTACAGCACATTTTCAATCCAGATATGCATTATTTTAGGGAGGAGTTGTAGCGGTGGTTGCAGTGGTTGTTTTGGGAGGTGATTTCTTCAATGGAGGAGCCATTCTTTGATCCAGAGCATCTATTGGAGAAGAGCTGTAAGTTTCTACATCAACTTAAACCATATCTTCTCATTTATGTTGTTTCGGCATTGTTACGCAACATTTTTTCACTATCCCTGCAATCCCCATCTCACATATTGGAGGATCATTTTTGTGACTAATACAAAGTGTTATGCCTTGCAAAGACCATCATTGCATCCCTTTCCATGAGGACAACATTCCTTCTGTTGACAATTTCCTGAGTAGTCCATCATAAACAATTTTTTTTTCCTTGGCGCTAGTAGACTATTATTCCCTCGCACCAATGAGGGAGATTAACACTGGGACCCGTGCCCATTGGCACTCTGTTCGAGTGAGCTACCCATGCCAACCTGTTTATGGAATGTTTTTTAAATATAGAGGTGAATTTTCTATCCTAAAAAATTCGTGGGCGAGTCATCTAGAGTGGTTTAACTGAATAACCATGGACTCCCTCCTTTGGCCTCTTATTTCCACCTTTTGGGGAAACCTCCCAAGTGATAAGGCCTCCCTTCCACCATTGTAGGTATCCTAACCTCCTCCTCTCCCTCTATAAATAAATCCATATTCCATTGATGAGCTAGCTAAACATATTATAGCCGAAAGGCTAAAGATAATTCCTGAACATTTTGCTAGAAAGAGACCTTTGTTGAGAGAGCTTAGGCTTGTGTCCTCACCCCTTTCGAATTCCCCAACGATCCTTCGAGACGTGCTTCGAATGAACCCCGCTGAAGGAGGCTGCGACGTCAATGCTACGGCTGTAACTCTTTCTTCTATTTATATATATATAAATGACTATTTGCTGGCTCCCATCTTGTGTTAATGTTTTTTATTTGATGCAATATGCTTAACCTTCCTTGACTGGTTAGTTGATTATGAATGAAAACATTGTTTTGTATGCTTCTTTTGTTTATTGATCTTCATGCAGGTATCTGAGCACTGTTGCGGAAGGATTGTGACCTTCTGAGATAGAGATCAAGAGGCCACCACCACTACATTGGCGACAACGTTGGAATCTAGGTAGGAAAATCCACCCCATCCTTTGCATTCATTAATTAGGAACCTACACTTTAGATTGTCCCTTTGTTACTAGACCCACTATAGGGCTAGAGGGATCGCCTCTGTCCGTAGAGAGGATTTTCCTTCCTAAAAAATTAATGACACCACTGGGGATCAGTGTGAGTTTGTCGTTTCATTGCCCATTAGGAATTTTCCTTGTTAAGTCGACTTCAGTCATTTTCTTGCTTGTCTGCCTTTTTTGGCTTGTTTGATTGCCTCAAATCCTCTTGTTCAGCTCTAGAGTGTGAAGATTGACCTCTTCTCACTCGTTCTTCCCTCCTCCCATAGTTATCCGACTTAGCACGGCTTTTGTTTGAACAATCACTCCAATTGGCGCTGGTTGATTTTGTTTCAGTAGCGCCAACCCCTGTTTGGCGCGGATTACCACCTCATAGTCGTGCTGAATCCTGTAGGATCTGGTTTGACCCTTTTGTTGATTTTTTGGTCAGTTAAGCTTGAATCTCGATTGTTTCTTAGTTTTCAATTGGTCTTTTTGGAGTTTTTTTGACTTCCGTATCCTTGCTCCTCCTAGTTGTTTTTCTGTTCTCTCATCATTGCAGTTCATAGCCCTAGGGTTTCTAGGTGTCTTTCACTCACATAGCCTTCTGATTGAAGTTCGGGTCTTTTTGTTTTTTGTCATTTCGATTCCCTGATCGGTTGCTTGAGTCTTTCTTGATCCTTTGAGTTTTTTTGTTTGTTGAATGATCCCTTCATTTTCTGTTTGAATCTCCATCTCATTACTTCGAGCATAGATCAAATTGCTCGTTTGGGTCATTTCGAAATCTTTCTCTTTGATTGAAAGAGTGCATCATTGGTTTGAGTACGCTTTTATGTCTGTATTTCTTTTGAATTGTTAGTTTTGAGATCTCTACATTCATAGGGCTCTAAACTAGTTCTTGTTTTTATTTTTAATGTAATTAGTGTGTTGTGTGCTTTATTCATTCAAAAAAATAAAAAAAAATCATGCTTCCATTTGCTTCAAAAATGAAAAGTTCTTTTGCATAACTAGCACTTGCATCTAGGAAAGGGTTTTTCGTTTTTCGTTTTGATTGTATTAGATGCATTAAGGGACTTCTTCGTATGTTTTCATTGTTTGCTGATTTATAAAAGATCTTTTTCCTTATCTTAGTTAGCATTCATCAAATGGAAAATGGTGTTATATTGCATGTAGCTTGCATTTAGGAAATTTGAGATCAAATTCGGTAGGGCCTTGAAACTAAAGCATTAATTCAAGATTAACTGTAAAATTTATTCAATTAACCTAAGGAAGCATTGGAACCTAACGCAAAATTTTTTAGAGGTCTCGGCTAGTGACATGTTCCGGCATCATTAAATCTAGTAGCTGTCGTTTTCCATCTGGATTTAGATAGCACTAGTATGGACTTTTGCTCCTCGTACCATCACATATATAAAGGGAGACCCTCATAGGTTCAAATCCTTTATCTATAGGAAGCTGAGTCTTCCGCCATGTACCGTGATACACCAAACACAACATTCAGGGAGACTATCTACACGTACGTTAAGTCCTTTGTCATTTCTCTTTCATTTGATCACCAAGGTGTATATGGAAGTTCACGGAAACCTAGTACACCCTCTTGCTTAGATTGCCTGAGTAGTCATTTCGATCTTTTCGTGACTCCTTAAAAAGAGAATATATCATCGAGCGTTTGTCCTTTCACACTCGTTTAAACATGAAAGATATAGAGTCACCTTTTTCCTATTTCTCGACTCTTAACATATGAAACAACAGAGTTTTGTTTCAATGCCTCAAAATTTTCTATCCACGAAATATTCCTGGTTAAATTTATCTTCCTTAGTGTTTTGTTTTATGGTTGTTTCGATGGAAACTTTCCCGAAGTTTACCAACCAAGGAATACCCTATGAATGGAATCCTTTTCCTGCTTTTGGGAATGTTGGTTCTCCTTATATGGAAACATTATCCCTTCCTGGGTTAGCTGTTGGGTTGCATGTTTGGTTATTCTCGACCTTTGTGGTCTTAAGTGTTCCGCTCGTTGTAAAACCATCCCCTCCACCTGAACAACATCATGTTGACTCTATGGTGGACCTCTCCCCTTCTTCTCCTGTTTCTTCATCATCCTCTTCTACTTCTCCCAGTGAAATTCTAGATTCTAGTAACCAGGTGGCTAAGAAGAAGAAGAAGATGATGAAAAAGAAGAAGTCAGGTAAAAGAGATGCTAACTCTGCAGCTATTGCGCCTCAGACCCCTTCCTTTGAAAAACCATCCAACCTTCCATGGAAATTCACATTCCCTTGCATGTTGTGCAAAGGTGACCATCTTCTTCGAGACTGCCCTGGCATTCCCAAGGTACTTGAAGCATGGTCTGATGGTCGTCTGCCATTGCCTTTGGCTTCTGGAAGTCATATTGGTGGCACATCTTCGACTAGTAATGATAAGGCTCATAAGAAACAAGGTAAGATTACCAATCCCTATAGGTTGTGTGAAGGGCATCATACCATTCACCTTTTTCTGTACATGGATGAAGCCATGAGAGTGTTGGACAACCTTGTTGTTTCTTCACCCTCCCTTCCGGTTGGCTACAAGAAGCTTTCTTCAATTCCTCTGCTAGTTGATACCATGTTCAGTAATGATTCATTCTTGGTCGATCCCATTCCCTCATAAATTCAAATTCAAGAATCCATTCCTAACCAATCATTGGTCGTGGAAACGGTCGATCTGATCCCGCCTATGGTTCATCAGGTCTTTTCTATTGAGAGTGGATCTCATTACCCTCACGTTCTTCTTGTTTCTTTAGATATATCGGACTTGGAGAAAGATTCTACCATCCCTATGACTCAAGAAGTTTCTCTTCCTTCTCCCATGTCTGAGGTCCAGGAGGATGATCCTCTTGTTCCCATAACACCAGGGGATGACCATATAATTTCTATGGTACTCACTCCAAGTAGTTTGGTCGCTTCCTTTGATTGGAGTTGATTTGCGAGATATCATCTTCTGTCTTATGTGACTTTTGAGATCACGATACAAGCCTTCAATATGGTAGTACCTAGCAAAATTATATATGAAAGCGCGTCTGTTAGTATTCTTTCTTCAACTACTTGGAAATATTTTGGTTCTCCACCACTTGTGCCTGTTACGTAGAATCTGTTGGCATTTAATAGAAGAACCATTCAACCGTTAGGGATCCTTCCAAAGTTGCTTGTTACTTTGGGAGGGAAAATCGTCTATATAGACGTGATGGTTGTTCCAGGCCCTTGGATTTAAATTTACTCTTGGGGCATGAATATGCTTATGCCATGGGTGCACATGTCTCTTCCCTCTTTTGTGTGATCTGTTTTCCACACAAAGGTCGGATCGTGACCATTGATCAGCTTTCTTTCTTTGGTCCTGATGTGGTAGCTGGCCCGCCATCGTCTCTTCGAGATATTTATCCGCTGGTTGTATCTTCCTCGCCGCAGGTTAATCATGTGGCTACCTATCACGTGCCCGAATTCAGTGATATTGTCATTGTACGTCGTGTGCTGGGGGCATTGGATCCTGAGTTCCAAGATGTTGTTCTCCCATCAGATGAGAACCTCTTGGAAGCCATGACCTCTTATTCATCATGATGAAAGGTCATCGGAGCATAGTTCATTTTCTTGTGTCAAGCTCCTTAAAAAATGAAACAAGTGATTATGAGGATGGTTCGTCTTCTATGTCAACCTCGTTAAAAAATGAATTAGGTCATGAGGATAGTTATTTTAATGTGTCAACCTCATTAAAACAATGAAACACCTTCTCGTTCAATTTGATTATTTGATTAGATCTCGTAAAATCCCAGTCGAGTCTTTCTCTGATCTCATAGTTTGAACCTTCACTCCATCTGCTTTTCATTAACTGCAGTTGGACTGAAGCTTGGGGGGCATGTACCTCGAATTGAGTCACCATGTTGGGGGCATGCCCATTTTTCAAGCATAGTTTACTTTTGTTTCAATCGTGTGTAAAAATGAAACCAATCTCAAGCATAGTTTACTTGTGTTTTTAAGCTTGCGTAAAGATGAAACTTTTTTGGCTTGGTATCCTTTGTGAATTTTTTCCTTTTGGTTGTTACTTATTATGCATATTATTTAACTAATACATTAGCTAACATTGTATTAGATAGAAATTTGTGTAATTTTTAAAATCATCATCACATGAAAAGATCCATATAGGAAAATAGAGGTATATATATCGAATGTTTGCATTAGTGTACATCATAAGTTCAAAAAATATGTGTGTTTCTGTTACATCCTGAGACATCATGTCTCTCAAAATATGCAAAAATAAATCTTAGGTGCCTAATTGGCATGATGCTCATGATAGCATGTCACTTCCCGTACAAGCTGCCTCAGCAAGCGGTGAAATCGGTTTGACACTCCTATAGTATGTCTCCAGTATGCATGAGGAACATCGTCAAATCGCGCATAGTCCGGTACCCCTCAAGAGATTCATTCCAAGTTGCACACGATTTCCTCCTCCTTGCCTCCCTCTCCATGAGGGGAAATATGAAAGTTGCGAGGGACTCGCCTCGCTATCGGAGACATGCCTACAGGTCTTTCTGGTCCAACATCTGCATAACACATGGATTTAATGTCAGAACTTACATAACAAAAAAAATCATAATACTCATAAAAATAAAAAATGATTCTTACCAAGTGCTTCATCACAATCCTCTCCTTTTGGGAGTGGGAGGTCTGGATCACCAGTAAAATCCGTGGCAGAGTAGGGCTAGTCCTCCACGACAATCAACTTTCAGTAGATCCAATCAAATAACTCCAGTCTCCGAGACATCCATTGACTTCCCCTTGATCTTGGCATCAGCGCTTCCCAATGGGCCATCCATGGCTCCTATGCTAGTGGTGTTGGGACTATAAATTCCTATCACTAGAAGATTGGTAGCTGTTCCAAGAAGAATGATACCAGGATGGATCCATATCTGAACTACCTTAGTTTGGTATTCTTGCATTTCGTTAGTTGACGTTTCATATTGATCGTTACTTCTTCTGCCCAGTTGTACAAGGTTGGTGTTAGAAATTCTACTGCAAGAAGAAGCTGTTTTTTTGTTGCTTCATGCAGTGCTTGCGATCCTGCAGCTCGCATGATGGTGTGTAGCACTAATTTTAGTGCCAAGTCTGGGATAGTCTGGATATCCACTTTTCGGCTTCCTGATCCTTTCCATGCCCCTCGACATACCCTGTCGATCACCATCCTCATGTTCTCCATGGTGGGATGGGTGCTAGCCAGGACTGGTACTGGCCCCCTTTGTCATAGTCCTGTTATGAAGTAAATGTTTGAAACATCAATTTCAAGTTCCTGATCACGAAGGATGAATTTTTCCTGATCCTCATCCTAGATACTAATTAATTATTGTAGCTACTCCGGTTGAGCTCTGAGGCACAGTGTCATGAAGAATTTTTTCAGTCCATAGTCTCTGGGAGCTTCCATGCATCTTTCATTTTCCATGTCAAGCTCGTCTTCTTCACTGTGTTCCTGTTCCTTCCATTCGATCACCATTTAGCCACTTCACACCTGCAAACATGTTCATATGAACCTCATTAGCCAAATTAAAAGCTTTGAATTTGTGAAAATTGGGCCTGCTTGCTTGAATTTTATGCTTAATAAGGTTTGCACGGTTGGCGCGCAATCTGCTCGCCCCAATTCAGGAATTTGGGCGATTAGCATGAGTCCGTGCTTGATACTTGCGCCAACCGACGTGCCCTATTTTTTACAAATTCTCCAATAGGATTCCAAATTTGGGGTTGCAGGTAATGAAAGAGGAATTAAAATGCAGAGAATGATGTCCGCTCTTACCTGGAACTGACGGATTCGAGATTGCTTTGCTGGATCGCCCACTATCGTCACCGCAAAATCACAGTCTAAAATGGGTAAATATTCCTCCACAAGAGGTAAAAGTGAAAAGTAATTATTTTTTACCATTTTTGGCATTTTATAACTTTTCAGAACCCTAATTAGGTTTTAAGACATGTTTTTCAATTATTACATTATATTATTTCGAGAAATGGGTTTTACGTTTGTCTCTTGTGTAGCAACAGGTTTTTAATGAGATAACAATGAAGTAACGAGATGTATTTTATACATTTTCGGACTTGGTAAAAACATGAAAAAGTCATTGCTGGAGTCATATTTCAGCTCTTTTCTAACTCTCTAAAACTGAAAAGATTGTCGAGACTCTTGTCGTTTTGAACTCATTAAATGGCTGCAAAACGATATCTACTTAGTATACATTTACCCCTTTTTCAGGCTGGGGTAGATTATTTATGAAAAAGGAATACCTTAGCCTATCGAAACAAAGAGGTTCTTTCAGACATTATTTTCTACCTTTTCGGATCTGAGGGACCATTTACGAAAAGGGACATGTTGGAGTTTTCTTTTCTTCTTCTTTTCAAACTCTCTAAACATGAAAATATGTTGACTTCTTCCTTTATCAGACTCGTTAAACCCTCATGACATCGGACATCGTCACCATGGCATTCCCCTAGTTCCTCCTTCCTAAGGCTCGTAAAATGTACTACAATGGATTTTTCCTAAGGAAAAACTTACATTACAAGAATATGCTATTCCCTTCAAGCTTGTTTTTCAAAAATAATTGGGGTACTCGCTAGAAATGGTGGGGGAAAATGGAACCAGTTTTTAGTCGTGTTGGCAGTATGTCGCTCTTGAACATGACACTCATCTGCATTCGTGTGGGGTTGGGGACATCTCATTTCATAATTTTTTCCTCCATGGGTTTGGGTAATCTGTTTTGACTTCTCATCTACTCTTTTCCACGTCATCATGACCTCAGATCCCTTGATGTCAAATACTTCCAAATCCAGAGTCATGTCGCTGATATGTTCAAGAGAAATTTTCCTCTGCAGTTTTCAACCTCCCTTTGAACCTTTGTTTGGTCATGATTCACTATCATTATGTTCCTCTATCTCGTGTCGATGATGTGGGAAACATTATGGCCCTCCTTCGACCGGGTCACTTCCTATTGACTTCATCTCATTATTGGGGAAGTTGATCTAGAGACTCCCTTTCGGTACCTTGGAGCTTGCATGCCTCAATGAAAAGTTCTTCATATTCGATGACAGGTCCACATCACTGGCCTTCAATCGAGTGATTCCAAAGGTGTTTAATGCCAGATCATTGTTCACATTCTGTGGATTGTACTTGTTGTACCTTGAGAGCCGTTGTAATTATTGGTGGTTTCTCTCGTGCCCATTAACAACTTTCATCATTAGCTGGTAATCAGGTGACTTTCTTGCATGTTCGACTTCAGCTCACATATTCGCATGCTTTAATTTGTACTTTTTTGGGTCGATATGGAGCAAAAGACCCTGGGTTTTGTCTGATAAGATCCAAGTTGCGGGATATTTTGGTTTATCATGACTTTATGCATGACTCTTTTGATTGGATGGCTACGACCATACCTCGGATATCAGTTCATATATGTACTCTATTATGGATGGCTGCACCCATGCCACATGTTCATGTATCATAGATATCAGTTGTATTTGTAATTGCAGGTCTTCTAACAGTGGTGTTTGGTTTGAAATAATTTTCATAAAGCATTTAACCCCTCCCTCTCTCTTAGACCTCATGCTTTAGGGGGCATATGTTACACAACATTTTTTCATTGTCCCTGCAATCCCCATCCCGCACATTGGAGGATCATTTATGTGACTAATACAAAGTGTCATGCCTTGCAAATACCATCATTGCATCCCTTTCCATGAGAAAAACATTCCTTTTGTTGACAATTTCCTAAGCATACCATCATAAACACATGTTTTTGCCTTGGCGCTAATAGACCATTATGCCCTCGCGCCAATGAGGGAGATTAACACTGGGACCTGCACCCATTGGCGTTTTGTCCCAGTGAGCTACCCACACCAAGCTATTTATGGAATGTTTTTTAAATATATAGCTGAATTTTCTATCCTAACAACTTCATGGGCGAGTCATCTGGAGTGGTTCGACTGAATAACCATGGCCTCCCTCCTTTGGCCTCTTGTTTTCGCCTTTTGGGGAAACCTCCTAAGGGATAAGGCCTCCCTTCCACCATTGTAGGGATCCTAACCTCCTCCTCTCCCTCTATAAATAAATCCATCTTCCATTGATGAGCTATCTGGACATATTATAGCTGAAAGGCTGAAGAGAATTCCTCAACATTTCACTAGAAATATAGAACGGAAAGAGACCTTTGTCGAGAGAGCTTAGGCTTATGTCCTCACCCCATCCAAATTCCCTGACGATCCTTCGAGATGCACTTCAACTGAACCCCACTGAAGGAGGCTACGACGTCAAGGCGCCGGTTGTAACTTTTTCTTCTATTTATATATATACATGACTATTGTATGGTTCCCATCTTGTGTTAATTTTTTTTATTTGATGCAATTTGCTTAACCTTCCTTGACTGGTTAGTTGATTATGAACGAAATAATTGTTTGTATGCTGCTCTTGTTTGTTGATCTTCGTGTAGGTATTTGAGCACTGTTTTGGAAGGATTGTGACCCATCGAGACGGAAATCAAGAAGCCACCACCACTACAGCAACAACAGCGTTGGACTCCAAGTAGGCCAATCTACCCCATCCTTTTGATTCATTAATTAGGAACCTACACTTTAGCTTGTCCCTTTGTTTCTAGACCCACTCTAGGGCTAGAGGGATCATCTCTATCCGTACAGAGGATTTACCTTCCCAACAAGCATACTTTCAGCAATAGGGCTGCAGCTTACATTGGCACATTGTGTGCATTTTCTAGAAACCCTGTTGGGTTGTCTTGGAAAGATGATCTAGTGCCCAGATCTGTATGTGTAGCATCTATTTTGGAATATATAAATATTTTTATATTATTGTATGATCTCCAGCTATAGTTATGCTTAGTATGACTGCGCTGTAGCAGCCTCTCTAGCATTTTTTATAGCAGCAACATCTCACTTTTGAGTGTGTTTATGTATTGGAGGCTTCTATGATCACATTCTATGATTTGTGCCTCATTGTTTTGTACTTATTTGCTATATATATGATCAATAATACGGCTCGATATTGGTATCATGGTTTCACGTGTTAAATATTTTTTGTTGCTTTCATTTTATACACTCTATTCCTGATTTTCCCATTTGGGAATATTACAATATTTTCATGAATATTCAGAGATAAATAGAAAGGAGGGGTAGATTTATCTATGTCTTCTACCAATGGACCTAAAATAATAGTGGGCTTGTCATCTTGAAGGTTAAAAAAATCAGAAGCTACTTCGGTAGGTGGGGGTTGAAGATATTTCATAAAGGTCTTTTAGAAATCATCATTTCTCATGAGCTCTACAAGAGGAACATGAATATTTATCTTTTGTATTTCATTCTTAAAATTTAAAATAGGGGGCAGTTTCTGAGAAATTTTTACCTCAAGTGAAGGATGATTGACTGCTACCGAAATTTGTGGTAATCTTTGTTTTTCAACTTACTTTTCTAGTGGATTTTTTTCTGCGTCCTTATTCTTCTTGGGTTGTGTAATAGGCTGTGGATTACAATCAATATTCTTTGATATGAGATTATATCTACTTTGATGATCAACTGCAATAATGGAATGATTAGGAACTACTTCATTATTATGAGTATACGACATTAAATCCTCATACTCTACTTATGTAAGATGAATTGTCCCTTCTTTTTCTCTTAGACAATTGATATCAACAGATTTCTCCAGCCTTTCAGCTTCATCTTCATCATCAAATATAACTTTCTGCAAAGGAGGATGAACTTTTTGATCATCAACCTCTCTCCTCTCTCGCTCCAATATTTTAGGAACATTAGGTCTTCTAAATTGTTTCCTATAGGGCAGATCAAATGAAACATTTCTGGTAGTAGCTACTCTTGCTTCCATCTTGAGCTCGGAAATTTCAGTAGTCAATGACTTAACCATATTGTTTAGCTCATCTAACTAAGGATCAATGTCTAATGTTCCTGAAGTAGAAACTTCATCTTTTTTCTTTCTCTTTTCTCTGTCAATCCTTCCTCTGAATATATCAGCTGCTAACACATTATATTCTACCTCCAATGCATTGTCCTAAATTTTTGTTAGTGTTGTAGATCTTCTTTCTCTCAATAATAAACAAAAATTAGGATCAAATGCACCATCATAAGTGATTTTGGCTGAAGCTTAAGTAGGCTTGATTTCAGTAGGTATTTTACTATACATCTTACTGAATCTCTTAGAAAAATCAGAAACTAATTCTCCTTCTTTTCTTTTTATTGCACCAAATTCAGTTATATAATACAAAAAATATTTCTTATCACCCCATTTCCTTAAAAATATATCATATAGGGTTCAATTCCAGTGATGCTACCAGTTGTCAAAGATCTGAACCATTTTCTTACATCACCCTAAAGACTCTGAACAAAATTTCTCATCCAGACATCTTCATGCTCAATATTCAGATTATCAACATAGGCATAAAACTCAGCAAGGTGTTCTTCAGTTGTTACCTCTCCTTCAACACTAAACTTAGGCATGTACTTTAGATAATCTCCTACAGGTAATGCATTCAAAGGTTGAGGTAAAACCAAAGGGGCGTACCTTGAAGCAAAAATTGCATCCATTGTGTTAGGGGGTGGGTTTGGACCTACCATGGTGTGAGTTGTTGGTATTTTTGAAAAAAAAATAGGTGTATTGTGCATAATGGATGATGAAGCACCAACTTGTGATGTAGGCATTGTTTTTTGGTTGAAAAACAAGGTACATGATTTTCTGCAAAATCATGGGATAAAGTTTGTAGGAATTCTTTAGGAACAACCTTTGAGAAAAAAATATTAGGGGAAGAAACTTTCCTTTTCTTGATTAGCTTTTTAGGGTAAAAAACTGAGATTCTCAAAGGGGAATATGGGTTATGCCTGGTTCTACTCCTTCTAGGAGCCAGAACTTCTCAATGGAATCATCAGGTGTAAGGAAGTGTAAAAAGACAACTGTAACTATACACCTCATAACCAGACTTATAATTTTGTCATTAACCTAGGGATAAACTTGAATTTTCCTCATCGACAATGATGCCAAATATGTTAGCATAAGGATTCACTCCTTGAATGCTTAAGGAGTAATATTTACACGTCATAGTTTATTTCAAATTTTCAAGAGGTTGTTTGAGTGGTGGGATGGTTTTCTCAAAGATTTTGAAATTATTTAATGTTATTTAAGACTTTCATGCATTCGACAAGCTGTGGCAAGTATAAATTGTGTGGGTAAATGCAGTATAGGGAATAGAGTATTCAAGTGGAAGAAGATGAATAACTGGTACCTATTTTAGGAAATATTCCTATCCTAAATCATTCACACAACTATGATGATGGTTCTTTACACAAACTTTGTTTATGTAAGGTAAAACAAAATTTAGAAAATAGATTGCATGTATAAAGTATTCCACAAATCCCTTATGAAATATTCACTAATATGTTCTATTGCACACATATAACTTGCAAAAAACTGAAAGTAGATAATTTATTGTTAAATCCTTTAACGACTTCTCACTCACACTTTACTAGTTGTTGCAATTCATATTTTAGAAGAAATTAACAAAGAAAATCTACACATCACACATTAGATGTTCCTTGAGTCACAAAATCATCCAACATGAAGAAAAAATGTTTTTTTATTATATTCAGTCTTTAGGTAGACTAACATCCAGCCTAGAAATAGTATTTACAAGTGCTATATATAGCAAGAGAGGAACCAAATCCATCTCTTCTAAAAAGAAGGAAACATAATTCTAACATAACATAGGTTTCAAAATAAATTAAAACCTTATGTCATCGAAATATAACAAAAAGGATATATGGAGAAAGAAGAAGAGAAGAATTCTGGGCTGGAATGTTGAATGTGTTGTCATGGTGCACTTTTTCCTAATGAATTATCATCTTGTGTCTTGGGTCGTTAATAACCATGTAGCTTTATTTAATAAGACCTCCAACAACCTCATTACCACCTCTTACCACCACTTGTATTATCCATTTGGTTATGGGTTCTTATCCATCCTTAACTGGCTCGGAAAAACTTGTTGACATGTGTCAAAATTTAGTTAAAATAGGTGTTGCTGGAAATTCTGGTAAAAAACTGGAATTGCGCAAAACCTGGAATGCTACCATAAATTCTAGTAGTGCCCTGTTTCTTTTTGAAAATACACAGAAAATGATGAAAATTCTCCACTGACTTGTATTTTATGACACCTAGTCTGATGTTCAAAATTGTGACTAATAAGTGAAAAGGAATTAGTACCAAAAACATTTTTACCTTTCCTCTATGTGTGTTGCAGCTTTAGCCAGTTTATCTCAATAAATTTTTTTGTCAAGAGTTGATGTTCTTGATCTGGTTGCTCTTGTAGTTTCCTCCTTGATAGGGTCTTTGTCCTCCTTAGAACCCTTTTGTGTTTTTCTTCTTTTTAAATTTTGCGAGTGTTGTTATGAAAGGGTTGGGTTCTGGTGTTTCTTCATGGATTTGTCTGATTTCTCTATCTTTGAAACTTCAAGTTTCCCTTCAACATCAATGAATTCTATCATTAGGCTTGGCTTATGTAGAGCCTTGGACTTAAGCCTAAACTTATTGTTGTCTCTTGTATGCCTCTTTTTGGTGCTAGAAACAGGTTTAGATTCTTCTTTCTTCTTCTTACTATGGATTTCATATCCAACATCGTTGAGGAGCTCTTCATCTGATGGTGTAGGCTAATACTCTTTCTGCAACTTTTTCTAAATATGTGCTTCCAGAATTTCCAGTAGCACCTACACTTTTGATTTATCTATTGTTGCAAACCTTCCTCTTATGGCTCTAGTGTAAACATTAGGAAATGGATGAACATGGTGTACTATTTTCATGGACTTGGGTTTGCGTGCTAAGGAGCTCTCTCCTTTTTCCACCTTTATTTTAAGTTTTATTGAAGAAACTTTATCTTTTTTTCCCTTGGCCTTCCTATGAAATCCTTATTTTTCAGCCTTTCTCTTTGTTCCCCTCTTTTCAGGTTGAGGATTTGGTTATGGAACTAGAGGTGTAGGTGCAAGTTGGCCTACCTTATAGAATAAAAAGTGGTCCCAAGTCTGGTCTCTCTTTCCCATCTCTTCTTCAACAAGAAATTTGATCAAAGATTGATGGTACAAGCTATACTCAGAAACATCAGTATGGGTCTGAACCCTTGATGACATATTGGTCAGGCTTTTCAACAAGAAAAATGGCCGATTCAATGTCTTCATCCCTGCAATATGAAAAATAAGCCTCATGTGATAGAGGAATACCATTGTACACCTCCTTTCACATGTGAGTTATATCTTGATAAGCTTGATATATTCTGCCCAATCATCCTTAAGGTAGCTGCTTGGAATTCCATTTTCCAAATTTGGATCTCTATGAGCATCTTTGAAAAATATGTTGAGATCACCTCCTATAATAACTTCTCCTCTGAACCACCTTTCTCCTTCCTCAGGAAGATTAAAGGCTTCAGTAATGGAGTCTTTAGAAACCTACAAAGTGAGGCCATAAACTATAGCCTCATGTCCATTAAAAGAGTTAGAAAACTCTACGGCTACCCCTAAGTGAGAGCTCCCTAGCCTAGTAAAAAGAGGATACCACCCTAAGTGCATAAACAAACATCTTACCCTCGAATTGGTATCAACCAAATATGCACCCTGTGGCTCTATTTGATTTATCTGACCATCTGTTTTAGTCATATTTAGAAAAATAAATGCCTATGTTTCTTGTAACTGATACGTGGCAGGGTAGGGGAAGTTTTACCTTATAGGTTTGGCCTATATTTACCTCTGGAATCTTGTCTAAAATCCAAACTCCTTGAACTATTACTTTAAGCAAATTCAAATCCTAAAAATTCGAATGAAAGAATTCATGTTTTTTAGGTGGTTTTAAAACTAAAACTTGGTCTATCACACCATGCAAATCATCTTCCTCACCATGATGTGCACCATGTGAGACACCATCACCACTTTTAGTTGGCTATGTTTTTTGTATGAGAGCTCTAGATGGCTTATGGCGAGTATGTTTATGACTTTTAATCACATCAACAGTATTTTCTGTTGATTGGCCGTAATTTCTGGTAGCACAGCTATGTAGCCAACCAAACAGTTATGGCATGTGGTGTAATCACCACGATCTCTTTGATTCAGAAAAACACGTACCTAAATACTTGGATGACTAACTTGACGTAGACATGCATGAAGAGTAACCATTCAGTCAATAACTTCGGATGACACATGTGGCTCAACGTATATAATGACTTGAATTTAGCTAACTGACTGTAATACGACACCTATAATTAGATCCTAAAATATTAAAAAATATTTGATGCATATTAACACTACCACATGTGGTATAACTAAAGTGGATGTGATTTTTTGTTTTATTTTAAAAACAAAGTATGCTTCCATAGATTCCGGTAACATTGGAAAAAAAAGTAAAAAGACAGGAATAGGAAAATAATAGACTGCCCGAATCGCTAAGAACTGGCTCTTCTGGAAATTCCAGTAAATGTTTTGAAGTTTAATCCTAAAAATAAAACTATGGAATGGACTCATGACTTAGCAAGGAACTGTGATAACATTGGCTCCATAGGGGATAGAGCTCTCCCTCCAAGGATCTAAGAATATTTTGTAGTTTTATTGCCTTTTCATTGGGCTATGGAGTCTTATTATGAAATACACTAGTGTTTACAGTGAATTTAGGCTACCAACAGCCTTAGTAAAAGAATTTTTTGAGAAGACCACATTGAATGGGCCTCCAAACAGTTTTGCTCCATCAAGATGTTGTAACTTAAAAGTATTGTTCTGCAGGATATTTGAGATTCTGAAAGGACCAAGCCATAAAGCATCAAATTTGGAATGATTACCTAGATATTGATGTTGTGCATCCCACTTCAACACTAGATCTCCAATCTGAAAATCCTCTTTTTTAGTTCCTTTATCAAAAAATTTCTTTACATCTTGTTGATATTTTCTCACCAAATCATATTTTTGTTCTCTCTTTTGCTCCACTTCTATGACTTGATAAACTCTCTTGGTCATATCATCTGGCTCAGCTTCTTGATCTTGTAGAAATTTAGCTACAGGAATGGCCAATTGAGCTGGAAAACCAACATCATTTCCATAAACCATTTGAAAAGGTGATGTATTAAGAGACTTTTTTATTATCACCCTATATGCCCATAAAGAAAACTTTAGTTTTGAATCCCAGGATTTCTTGTTCTGCTCCAACATTTCGGTGATGATTCTTACCAAAATTTTGTTTGATGATTCAGATAAACCATCCCCTTGGGGATAGTAATTTGTAGAATGAGTGGGATGAATGCCATAATCTTCACAGAAATTTACCAATGGAGTGGCTTTAAAATAAATTGCATTATCTGCTACTAACCTTGATGGACATCCAAATCTAGTTATGATTCCCTCCAGAAAGGTAATGATAACTTTATGAGTAGAATTTCTGGTGTGTATTGCTTCAATCCATTTGGTGAAGCAATAAGTTGCAACAATAATCCAACAATGTTGTCCACTTGATGGTGGGTGAAGTTCTCTAATGAAATCTAAGCCCCATTTTTGAAAATTTGCAGAAAAAACTATGGGCTTGAGAGGCAAAGGCTTCAAATGTTTCTTTTTGGTGAACTTTTGACATTGTTCACATGCTCTAACCTCAGCACATACATCAGAAAACAAGATAGGAAAAAAATAGTAAGCTCTCAATATTTTGTATGTAGTTTTCCAATAGTGATGTCCTCCACACACACTACTATGAATATTAAAGATAAATTTCTTGGACTCATCTGCGTCAACGCATCTCAACAAAATTCCTATAAGATCTTTCCAATATAAACATTTATCATCTAATGCATAATTTAATAGTTTTTAGCTTCAAATATATTACTCTTATTTTATCATAATTTGGAGGAGGTTTAAGATGCTGCAGAAAATAGATGATGTCTTTATACAAGATTCATTTAGAAATCTTAACATCTACTGCAATGAATTCTATAGGTTCAGAAATATTCCCTTAAAAGTTGGAATCCATGAAATTCAAGACCAAAACTTTACAATTTTCTTCAGCTAGTAGTTTGACTAATCCTTAACATTTGATTAGTTTAGTAGGTACATAATAAATAACTTGAGCATGCAGAATATAAACTCAAACAACTTTTAGAGCTTTCACTAATGCATAGGCATGCTTTTCAAACATTTCATACTTAAATTATGCATCTCTAAGTGCTCTACTGAAAAATACTATGGGAGCATCCTTATTTTCTGAATATTTTTGTAACAAAACAACAAAAATGGTATCTTATGAGGAAAATGAGAAGATCAAGAAAGGCTTTGAGTATTCAGTTCTTACCAACTAAGGTGCTTCAATGATGGATTTTGTTTCAGCTCAAATGAATTTATGGATTCAATTGTCCACTTGAGTTCTTTTTCCTTCTTCAAGATGAAAGTAATATGCTTCACCACTTTAGAAATATTTGGAATAAACCTTATTAATAAATTGATCTTACCAAGGAAATATTGAACCTCTTTTCTTTGATATTGGAGGTGTTAGATATTGAATTGCAATAACTTTCCTAGGATCAATTTTCACTCCATCTTTAGAAACCATGTGACCCAGCATCTTACCTTCCTTGAGAGAAAAATGATACTTCTTTGGATTCAATGATATACCATATTTTTTTCATTTAACAAATACTTGTGTCAAGTTCTAAAGGTGTTCTTGATGTGAATTTTAATAAACAATAATATCATCTAAATAGATGACCAAGAATTTGTCCTTTTCTCTAATGAATGCAAATTCCATAGCACGTTGAAAAGTAGCTCCAACATTCATATGCCAAAATGGCCTCTTTTCATACATGAATGTTCCCTAAGGAGTGGTGAATGTTGTCTTCTCTCAATCTTCTCGCCAAAATGAAACTTGATTGTACCCGAAGAACCCATATAACATATAAATTTTGTCTGAATCAGTTACCTTTTGAAGAATATGCTCCATCTTTGGCAAAGGATAGTTATCTTTCTGGGAGCATTTGTTAAGATTTCTGAAACCTACACATAGTATGAATTCACCACTCTTCTTCCTTACTGGAACTATATTAGCAACCCAATCTGAGTATGTCAATGGAATGATGATTTTTGCATCCAAAATTTTCTTAACTTCCTTCTCCATCACTGGTAAAAATAGTGGATTGATTTTCATTAATTTCTGCATGAATATCTTAGTACCATCATTCAATGGTATCCTATCCTCAATGATGGCTGTATAATATTTCTTAATATCTTCATATTTCCAGGAAAAAACATCAATAAATTTACAAAAAATCTTGTGGTATTCAGCCTTTATTTCTTCTGATAAAACTTTTGACAACCTCACATACCTTGGTTATTTTTTTGTGCCCAAATTGAAATCTTTCAATTCTGCATTTGTTTTAGTCAATTGTGGTTTGACTGAGACATCATTTGTATCAAAGAGATTCTCAAGTTGGATTAACCCCTTTAGAATGTGATTGGTAGGCATCTAAATGATAAGTTGATCAACAATATGTTTTTGCAAATTTTTGGTGTCTTGCAAATTAGCATCATCCTTCATGAGATCTTCATCTTGATCAATGTTTAGGAAAAAAAACTCTTCAACAAATTCAATGAATATTCTAATATCCTAATCATATTCAAAATATTTCTAATGCTTGACATTATCACTAATGTTAGGTTTGGACCTAACTTCCACTTCATATTTAAGCTTCATAAGTATTGTAATCTTGAATGAGCTTGCTGAAATAGAAAATGAAACAGGAAAAATATTACTTTCTCTTGGAACAAAAGAGATGTTAAAATCCAGGAATGAGTATTATAAAATTCTCCATACTACATTCTGGTAATCTCTGATTCTGGGATGCTTAGTTTGATAAAATTTTCTTATTTTCTGAATCATAAGATTATCATATCCAAAAACAAAAATTTCTGAAATATTCTTGTCCTTTGATGTTTTTAAACCAATCAGAAGAGCTTCATACTCAGTCACACTGTTAGTTTCCTCAAAATCAAGTTTGAAAGAAAAAGTAGAGCTCTCTTTCAAAGGATAAATGAGAACTATTCCTACACTAGTTGTTAAGTCCCTATATTAATAGTGTAGTCCCTTATTATGTTAGTGTAGCCCCCCTTACTGTTATTGTTGTACCCCTGTAACCCCCATATTGTTATTATTGTGCCCTTACATTATTATTGTTAGGTCGGCTAGGATTACATTGTGGCCCGACTAGGACTACATTATGGCCCCATGGAATCCTATATATAGAAAGGAGGTTTTGTCATTTGTATCATCCAAGAATTGTTCATTCATGTAATGTATTGGAGGTTTCCCCCTATAAGTGGCTTATTTCTAAGGCGTTCATATCTATTTTCTTCTATTTTTGGAGCTGGTTTCACAACATTTGGTATCAAAGCTTTGGGATTCTAGGGTTTCGCTGCTCCAAACAGGTCATCATGAAATTTTCACTATAAATATTTTTATATGAAGGTTCAGCAGCTGAAATTTTTAAAGTGCGAAGCCAAAACATTGAGGAACATCGTCACAAAATTTAAGAGCTTCGTTCACAATATTTTTCGGATATATGATCTGTGGAAGGTAGGTCATTTTGCAGGCTCCTGAATTTAATCCAAACCGGTCATTGTGGAATTTTTGCTATAACGGTTTTTCTACGAAGGTTCAGAATCTGAAAATTTTAGAGTACGAAGCCAAAATCTGGAGGAACACCATTGCAAAATTTCAGAGCTTGTTTTGAAATATTTCCGGAGATATGATCTGTGCAAGTTAGGTCATTTTGCAAGATCTTGAATTTAACCTAAACAGGTCATCGTGGTATTTGCGTAATAACGTTTTTTCTATGAAATTTCAGAAGCTGAAATTTTTAGACTGCGAAGCCAAAATCCTAAGGAACATCATCGCAAAATTTTCGATATTGGTTCGGAATATTTCTGGAGATATGATCTGTGGAAGTTAGGGCTGTTTGAGGCTTCTGAATTTATTCTCAAAGAGGTGATCGTGGGAAAATATTCATAGATCTCTCTCTAAGCATCGGATTGGAATGATGTAAAAAGTATATTTAAGTACACGGAATATAGTTTTCATTCTGTCAATTTCAGAGCCAAAGGAGGAAATCATGACACGTGGCAAGTCGTACAAGTGCGCTCTACTGAACCAGTCCAAAATTGGTGACCACAGTGGGAGATTGGACATAACTTTGTCTTGAAGAATCCAAATTAGATCATACATGTGGCATTTGAAAGAAGCTTCAGAGGGCTTCTATAGGGCTGAATTTTAGATATTGAGGATCCGCAATTATATAGATAATTAAATTTCAATATTGAGCTCCTAAAAAAAAATTAGAAAGTGTGTATTTATTTTTTCGAATTGCATAAGTCTTGTGTGCAAAATCAGTTTGAAGTGATTCCAAGGGAATATTGAAGAATGGATATCAGTTTTGGGTTCTAAAATGCCACCTAAAAATAATTCCATACCCATTAAGCCCTCAGAAAGCTATACTATGATGCCCGAAGAGGAAGAATTGCAGTATGAGATATCAAAATTACAGTACCAAGTGCAACAAATTTCGATGTTACGAAGAGCAACCAAAGATGACATATATGGTTTAAATGTAGAAATGGAGCCTAAGTTGGATGGTTTAAAGGATCAAATAAAATATAATATGGATGGTAAAGTAGTGGAAGATCACTTCGAGTATCAACAACAAGTTCTCCAACTCTCAAAGGATAACCTAACTTTGGTGCAGAATCAAATGAAATAACAAGAAGATCAACATCACATCGAAAGAAGTTCTGAAGAAGTCAGAGAAAAAAGAACTCAACAAGTGGAAGAACTTTCCTGTAGAATATTCCACATGGGAGGATGAGAAATTTATACAGAAGAATCAAGAAATAATCAAATGTTGAGGACAACACTTGTTTGAAGGAGAGGGGCATGTAAAGTCCCTATATTAATAGTGTAGTCCCTTATTATGTTAGTGTAGCCCCCCTTATTTTTATTTTTGTACCCCTGTAACCCCCATATTTTTGTTATTGTGCCCTTACCTTATTATTTTTAGGTCGGCTAAGATTACATTGTGGCCCCACTAGGACTACATTATGGCCCCATGGACTCCTACATATAGAAAGGAGGTTTTTCCATTTGTATCATCCAATAATTCTTCATTCATGTAATGTATTGGAGGTTGCCCCCTCAAAGTGGCTTATTTCTAAGGCATTCATATCTCTTTTCTTCTATTTTTGGAGCTGGTTTCACAACACCAGTTCCTTCTTTGGAACACGAACCATCAAAATAAATTTTCCATAGCTGGGAACCATCATGACCGATTTGTTTTTCAGTAGGCTTCAAAATATGAAAATTTCTGTAGATAGGACATCATTATCCATATGTAAAATTCTTGAACTAACATTAGTTTTTATAGCATAAATTTTATGATTAGTTGGGTCTTTGTTGTCACTAATGATATATGCCAGTTGATCTTTTCTATAAAGTCTTATTTGTTCTCCTCCAAAAACAGGGACAATATCATAAGTGAGATCCATTTGCAAGGTTCCTCCTAGCCTTCTAATCCATGACCTAGAAAGTAACATGAAAAATATAGGAGTAATGTCAGCTATAATAATATTCATCACCATTCCTCTCATGGGTAACTGAAAAAGGCTTACTAAAATGTCTTTTATGAAACCAAGGCATTAAAATTTTCGGGAATCAAAGGAGTAGAGATCTTGGTATTCTCTAGTTACCTCAAGACCTAGTTCATCCATGACTAGCTTGGCCATTAAATTATGTGAGGCTCCATATCCATTAGGAAATTATTCAAGATATCTTCATGAATATTCATATATAAATAGAAAGGAGGGGTAGCGTCATCTTTGTCTTCTACGAATGGACCTAAAATAATAGTGGGCTTGTCATCTTAAAGGTTAACAAAATTATTAGCTAATTCAGTAGGTGGGGGTTGAAGAGCTCTCATAAAGGTATTTTATAAATCATCATTTTTCATGAGCTTTACAAGAGGAACATGAATCTTTATCTTTTTAATTTCATTCTCAAAATTTAAAACAGGAGGAAGTTTGTGAGCAATTTTTACCTCAAATGAAGGATTATTGACTGCTACCGGAATTTCTAGTAATCTATGTTTTTCAAATTGTTTTTATGCTGAAATTTTTTCTATGTCCTTATTCTTCTTGGGTTGTGCAATAGGCTTTGGATTATCATCAATATTATTTGATATGAGATTATATCTGCTTTTATGATCAGCTACAATCATGGAACAATCAGCAACTACTTCATTATTCTGATTATATGAGATGAAATCCTCATACTTTGCTTGTGTAAGATGAATCAACCCTTCTTTGTCTCTTATAAAATTGATATCAGCAACTTTCTCCAAAATTTTAGCTTCCTCTTCATCATCAAATATAAAATTCTACAAAGGAGGCTGAACTTTTTGATCATCAACCTCTCTCCTCTCTTGCTGCAAAATTTGAGGAGCATTAGGTCTTCTAAATTGCTGCCTATTAGGCAGATCAAATGAAACATTTCTGGTAGTAGCTGGTCTTTCTTCCATCTTGAGCTTGGAAATTTCATTATTCAATTAATTAACCATATTGGTTAGCTCATCTAACTTAGGATCAATGTCAGAAGTTCCCGAAGTAGAAACTTTAGAATTTTGCTTTATTTTTTCTATGTCAATCCTTCCTTTGAGTCTATCACCTGCTAACACATTATATTTCACATCCAGTGCATTGTCTTGCATTTGTGTTAGTGTTTCAGATCTTCGTTCTATCCATAATAAATAAAAATTAGGATCAAAGGCACCAACATAAGTGATTTTGGTTGAAGCTTTAGCAGGATTGATTTCAGTAGGTATTTTACTATACATCTTATTGAATCTCTTAACAAAATTAGAAACGAATTCTCCTTGTTTTCTTTTTATTACACCAAATTTACTGATATAATACATAAAATATTTCTTATCACCCCATTTCCTTTAAAATGTATCATATAGGGTTTCAATTCTAGTGATGCTACCAGCTTTCAAATATATAAACCATTTTCTTACATCACCCTCAAAACTCTAAAAAAAACTCTCATCCAGACATCTTAATGCTCAAAATTAAGATTATCAACATAGCCATAAAAATCAACAAGGTGTTCTTCAGCTGTTACCTTTCGCTCACCACTAAACTTAGGCATGCACTAGAGATAATCTCATGCAGGTAATGCATTCATAGGCTGATGTAAAACCAAAGGGGCGTACCTTGTAGCAACAATGGAATCCATTTGGTTAGGGGTGGGTTTGAACCTACCATGGTGTGAGTTATTGGGATTTGTGGAACAAAAATAGGTGTATTGTGAACAACAGATGATGAAGCACCAAATTGTGATGTAAGTACTATTTTTTGGTTGGAAAACAAGGGAGGTACATGATTTTCCAAAAAATTAGGGGATAGAGTTTGTAGGACTTCTTTAGGAACAACCTTTGACAAAACAATAGTATGGGAAGAAAACTTTCGTTTACTCCTTTTCTTGATATATTTTCAGGGTCAGAAACTTATATTCTCAAAGGGGAATATGGGTTAGCCCTAGTTCTAGTCCTTCTAGGAGCCAAAACTTCTCAATGGAGTCGCCAAGTGTAAAGTAGTCTAAAAATACAGCTGGAATTGTAAAGCTCAGAACCAGACTTATAACTTTGTCATTCACCCAAGGATAAACTTCAATTCGCCTCCCTAGAAACGATGAAAAATATGTTATTGTAAGAATTCACTCATTGACTACTTAAGGAGTAAGCCTTACACATCGTAGTTTATTTCAAATTTTAAAGGGGTTATTTGAGTGGTGGGATGGTTTTCTCAAATATTTTGAAATTATTTAATGATATTTAAGACTTTCATGCATTTGGAAAGCTATGGCAAGTATAAATTGTGTGGGTAAATGTATTATAGGGTGAAGAGTATACAAGTGGAAGAAGATGAATAGCTAGTACCTATTTCAGGAAATATTCCTATCCTAAATCAGTCACACAACTATGATGATGGTTCTTTACACAAAATTTGTTTATGCAAAGTAAAAAAACATTCAGAAAATATATTGCATGTATAAATTACTCCACAAATCCTTTATGAAATATTCACTCACATGTTCTATTACACACATATAACTTGCAGAAAACTGAAAGTAGATAATTTACTATTAAATCCTTTAACATCTTCTCTCTCACACTTTACTAGTTGCTGCAATTCATATTTTATAAGAAATTAACAAAGAAAATATACACACCACACATTAGATGTTCTTAGAGTCACAGAATCCTCCAGCATGAAGCAAAAATGGTTTTATTATATTTAGTCTTGAGGTAGACTAACATCCAACCTGGAAATAGTATTTATAAGTACCATATATAGAAAGAGATGAACCAACTCCATCTCTTCTAAAAATAAGTAAGCATTAATTCTAACATCAAATAGGTGTCAAAATACATTACAAACTTATATCATCGAAATCTAACAGAAAGGACAGATGGAGAAAGAAGAAGAGACGAATTATGGGCTGGAATGTTGAATGTGTTCTCATGCTGCCCTTTTTCATACTGAATTATCTCCCTGTGTCTTGGGTCTTTAATAACAATGTAGCTTCATTTAATAAGACCTATGATAACCTCATAACCACCTCTCACCATCACTTGTATTATCCATTTGGTGATGGGTTCTTATCCATCCTTAACTGGATCGGAAAAACTTTTTGACAGGTGTCAAAATTTAGTTAAAATAGGTGTTGCTAGAAATTCCGATAAAAATGTGTAACTGCGCAAAATCTGGAATGCTACCAGAAATTCCAGTAGCACCATATTTCTTTTTCAAAATGCAAAGAAAATGCTAAAAATTATGTGTTGACTTTTATTTTATGACACCTAAGCTTCTGTTCAAAATTGTGACTGATAAGTATAAAGGAATTAGTACCAAAAAGCGTTTTACCTTTTGTCTATGTGTGTTGAGCTTCAACCAGTTTATCTAAATCAGTTTTGTTGTTAGTAGCTCATGTTTTGGATCTGGTTTCCCTTGTACTTTCCTCCTTGACAGGGTTTTTGTCCTCCCTAGAAAACTTTTGTGTTTTTCTTCTTTTTGAGGGCTCTGAGTGTTGTTCAGAAGGGGTTGGGTTATTTCTTTTCTTCATGGATTTCTATAATTTCTCTATATTTGAAGCTTCAAGCTTCCCTTCAACACCAATGACTTCTGTATGATTAGGCTTGGCTTATGTAGAGCCTTGGAATTAAGCCTAAAATTATTGTTGTCTCTTGTATGCCTCTTTCTAGTTCTAGCAACATGTTTCGATCCTTCTTTCTTCTTCTTACCGTTGATTTCATATCCATCATCCTTGAGGAGTTCATCATCTAATGGTTTAGGTTGATACTCTTTCTGCAACTTTTTATAAATATGTGCTTCAGGAATTTCCGGTAGCACCTAGGCTTTTGATTTATTTGTTGTTGTAGACCTTCCTCTTCTAGATCTAGTTTAAACATTAGGAAATGGAGGAACAAGGGGTACTATTTTCATGGACCTAGGTTTTCTTGTTGAGGAGCTCTCTCCTTTTCCCACCTTTCTTTCAACTTTGACTACAAAAAATTTCTCTTTTTTTCCCTTGGTCTTCTTATGAATGTTTTCTTTTTGGGACTTTCTCTTTGTTCTTGTCTTTCAAGGCTGAGGATTTGGTTGTAGAACTAGAGGTGTAGGTGAAGGTTGTCCTTCCCTATAGAATAAAAAGTTGTCCCAAGTCTGGTTTTACTTTCCCTACTCTCCTTGAAATAGAACTTTGATCAAATATTGATGGTACAAGCTATACTCAGAAACATCAATATGAGTTTGAACCCTTGCTGACATCGTGGTTAGGATTTTCAACAAGAAAAATGGTAGATTCAATGTCTTCATCCATACAATATGAAAAAGAATCTTCATGTGATAAAGGAATACCACTGTATACCTCATTTCACATATAAGGTATATCTTGATAAGCTTCACAGATTCTGCTCAGTCATCCTTAAGGTAGCTACTTTGAATGCCCTTTTTCCAATTTCGATTTCTGTGAGAATCTTTGACGAAGCTGTTGAGATCACCTCCTATAATAACTTGCCCTTTGAACCACCTTTTTTCTTCCTAAGGAAGGTTAAAGGCTTCAAAAAAGGAGTCCTAAAAAACCTGCAAAGTGAGGCCGTAAACTGTAGCCTCCTATCCATTAAAAGAGTTACCAAACTCTAGGGCTACTCCTGAGTGAGAGATCCCTAACTTGGTACAAAGAGGATACCACCCTGAGTGAATAAAAAAACTTCTTACCCATGAATTTGAATCAACCAAATATGCACCCTGTGGCTCTATTTGATTTATCTACCACCTGTTTTAGTCATCTTCAAAAAATAAATGCTTATGTCTCCTACAACTGATAGGTGGAAGAGTAGGAGAAGTTTTACCTTATAGGTGTGGCCTATATTCACCTCTGGAATATTGTATGAAATATAGACTCCTTCTTGAACTATGACTCTCAACAAATTTGAATCCCAGAAACTAAAACTTCAAATGACAAAATTTCTATTTTTTAGGTGGTTTTAAAACTAAAACTCGGTTCATCACCCCATGCAAATCATCCTCCATCAATGAAAACATTCCTCACCATGATGTGAACCATGTGACACCACCAACACCACCTTCAGTTGGTTGTGTTTTCCATATGAGAGCTCCAGATGGCTTATGGAAAGTGTGTTTATGACTTGTAGTCACCTCTGCAGTCTTTGTTGTTGATTGGCCGAAATTTCCGGTAGCACTGCTGCGTATCTAGTCAAACGGCTATGGCATGTAGTGCAATCACCACGATCTATTTGATTCAAAAAAACATGTACCTAAATACATGGATGACTAACTTGGAATAGAGATTCATGATGAGTAACAGTTCATTCAATAACCACGGATGACACATGTGGCTCTACGTATATAATGAATCGACTTTAGCTAACTAACTGTAGTACAACACCTATCATTAGATCCTAAAATATTAAAAATTATTTGATGTGTATTAACACTATGACACATGGTATAACTAAACATGATGCTCTTTTTCGTTTTATTTTAAAAACATAGTATGCTTCTGGAAATCTTGGTAGCATCAAAAAATAAAAATAAAATGATAGGAATAGGAAAATAACAGACTGTTCGAAACGATAAAAGCTAGTGCTTCTGGAAATTCTGGTAGCGCCCAAATTTTTTTTGAAATTTTGAAATTCTTTGAAGTTTAATCCTAAAATTAAAACTATGGATTGGACTCATAGCTTAGCAAAGAACTGTGATAACAACTTGCTGTACCCAACTTCTATATATGATTCAAACATTACAAAACATTCAAGTCACTTTTCCTAAACCTATACCTATTCTTTGTGACAACACCAGTGCCATAAGCATCTCCAAAAACCCTGTCATGCACTCAAAAACTAAGCACATCCCAATCAAATAGCATTTTCTTAGAGATAGAGTTCTTGAACGAAAGGTAAATTTGGAATATATTCCTTCAAAGGAAGAATTTTTAGATTTATTCACCAAGCAAATGGGATAAGAAGAGACTAAGACCTTAGGATGTTGGTAACAAGGAGAATGCAACATTATACAATAAATTCAATGCAAATAATAGAGGAAATGCATTTTAGTATGAGGAACAGAATAAGGGTGAGGGAAAGAAGCCATTATAATGTTGAACTTGTGGAAAGGATCATCGCAAGAGAGATTATCCATAGAATTAGGGTGGAAGACCTCAAATTTACAATGCTTAGGAGGCACAAACAGTTGTGAATGTTGGACATAGTATTCCTCATATTTATGCAACATTGGATAATAGGAAGGTTGATCATTAGGAATCTATTATCGATATGGAAGGTAAGATTTATGATCAAGTTGTTTCTATTTTGATTGACCTTGGATCTAACAATAGTTATATTAGTCCTAACCTGGTGGATAAATGTTGCTTGAATAAAGAAGTGCATGCAGAGTCTTGGTTGTTGTGGTTGGCTATAGGTACCAAGAAAATACTTCATCATTGGGTAAGATCTTTTTCATTTGAGTTGAATTGTATGTCTAAATCAGGAAATATAAATGTTCTTTCGATGGGATCATACAATATTTACATTCATAGGACTAAGGTATATTTCTACGACAAGTCTATTGAGTGTCTGGATAACAATGGAGAGAGGAGAATATTGCAGGGTAATAAGAATCCTACATCAGTGAGAATGGTTAAAAATATGCAGGCAAAGAGCAGTAGCAAGAAAGGGTGTGTTTTGTTTGGAATTCATATTTCTAGTGACAAAGTGAAGGAATATGAGTACGCTAGAGTCTTGAAGAGGTATCCATTTTTGCAACAATTCCAGGATGTATTTCCAGCAGAGATTTCAAAGTTACCACCTGACAGGGAAGTGGAATTTCCTATTGAGTTGATGCCAGGAGAAAAATCAGCATCAAAGGCACCAAACATGATAATCATTCTGGAATTAGTGGAATTGAGGTTTTCTCTTAAGGAAATTCTTGATAAGGGATACATTAGGCCTAGTGTGTCACATTCGGGTGTGCTAGTACTATTTGTGAAGAAGAAGGATGGTAATCTCAGGTTATCTATTAAATATAGGAATTTTAACATTGTGACTATCAAGAACATGTATCCTTTGTTGCAGATTGATAACTTGTTTTACATATTGGACAGAGCAACAATGTTCTTGAAGATTGGTTTGAGATCAAGATATCATTAGGCACACATCAAAGAAGAGGACATCTACAAAAACTAATTTGACACTAGGTATGGTAATTGTGAGTTTGTAGTAGTTCCTTTTGGTCTTACTAATGCTCCAACAACTTTCATGTGTTTGATGAATAGTGTGTTGTGTCCTCATCTAGACAAGATTTTGATAGTATTCATTGATGACATTGATTTATTATAAGAATGAGGAATAGCATGCAAAACACCTAGCAGTAGTGTTAAGACTACTAATATAGTATCAGTTGTATGCCAAGCTTAGTAAGTGTAATTTCTTTCATGCATAATTTTATTACTTGGGACATGTTGTTTCCAAGGAAGCCATAACAGTGGACCTAAAAAAGATCAGAGCTATTATGTAGTGGGAAACACCTAGGAATGTGGATGAGGTTAGATCATTCATAGGACTAGCATGTTACTATAGGTAGTTCATCAAGAGTTTCTCACAAATTTCCTATCCTATTACATCTTTGCAGTGAAAAGGAAATAAGTTTGAGTGGAATGAGGAGTGTGCAACTAGACTTGAGAAATTGAATAAATTTCTTACAAATGCTCCAGTCTTGAATACTGTAGATCTTGAAAAATAGTTTGTGGTATATATAGATGCTTGCAAGAAAGAGCTTCGTGGAGTCCTGATGCAGAAAGTATGGGTAGTATGTTATGAGTAAAGGATTTTGAATGAGAACGAGCAGAGCTTTGTGACTCATGATATTGAGTTTGAAATTATCATTCATCCATTGAAGGTGTGGAGACATTATCTTCTTGGTAGGAGGTTCTTCTTGATGAGTAATCACAGTGGGATGAGGTACTTGTTTGACCAACCTAATCTGAATGTCACACAAGCTAGATGGTTGGATACACTCGGTGAGTTTTATTTCAAGATCTTTTACATCAAGGGAAAGGACAATAGGGTTGTAGACGCTATTAGTAAAAGAGTGCAGGTGAATCACATTACAATAGTGAGTTCTTGTGCGATAAAATTACAATAAATACACCATGATGACAATTACCAATAGTTGAGGCATAAGTTACAATAGTAGGGTTAATATGATAGGAATGAGGTTTTTAATATCACAATAGATGGCTTGGTCATTGTTGGCTCAAGGGGTCCTAACCCAGGTTCAGAGGTTTAAGGTTTTCCAACAATCCCCTATACTACTGGCCCTTTCGGCAGTGACCTGCTTGCGCAAGCCAAAGTCTCACCCGAAGCAGTATGGGAGGGTGTTGGAACCAGGTTTCCGCACCCCGAGAGAGACTAGGTAAGCCAAGTAGAGCTATGTTCCCAGCTTATCAAGCTTCGCATTTAACAAATCTAGTTAAGAGGTCAGATCTAATTATTACCTTCGCATCCATGTGTGTAACACCAATATATTGGCACAACAACTATAATCACAGTAATTAAAAAATCATATATTCATATAATAGAAGAAAAGATACTTTCACAGTTATCAAAAATATACTTTCACAACTTAATCATACAACCCAAGTTCACATAAATCATAATAGAATAGATCCAGACCACATCAAATATCAATAGTACTTCGCATATATATTAATACCAGAATCTCCTTACAATCCCAAAATACTACCTGTGCACATAGACAGCAGGGTCTGCACACAGCAGGACTGAGGAGCTCTGCACACACAGCCAGTAGGAGTCCTTCCCAAAAATCCAACAACAAATCTAACAATTCATGCTTAACATCAATCTCAATTCTTTGCTGCCTATGACTCAAAAAGTTTCATCTATTTATACTGATTTAGCCTACGCATCCAATGGTCTGCAAACCGTGGTTTGCGGACTCTTGGTCTACCCTTAACTCGTTACAATGCATTAGGATCTTTGACCCACCCCAAAACCCCTGCGTTAGACTAAATATTACAAAAATATACAAAAATGGACAAAATTCATAGCTTTAGGAGACCCTGTTCCAACAGTCCCCCAACAAAATATTGTGACTCATCCCGAGTCACTATGATGGTGGGGTCACCACCTGTGCCTGCAACAATATGATTGCCTCGGCTAATGGAAGCATCACACCTTCACTTTGAGCAACAAAATTCTGTGCAATGTCGACCAACTTTTTCAAAATCGGGCCTTCCGTCACGGTGGTGACACTCTCCAGAGTCTAGTTTAGCTACTTAACCACGACATAAAAATCTTGTGAAAGCTTGAGGGCTTCAGCAGCCCAAGGCTTCAGGTGGTCACTGAGGACCTTATTTTTCTGCCGAATTTCATCAATATCTGCTTGGAGGGCATGACTGGTGCACAACCGTGTCAAATTCTGAGTAGGAACTAAAGTGGGCAGGGTGGCTTCTAACGTCTCGAACTATTCTTCTTTCTACTGTATTTCTTGGTTGATGCCTCACAAGATTAGTTCACGTTGGACCTTGGTCCATAGATGCATGGTTTTTTCTAGTAATTGGGCACCCTGCGCGATTTTCCCTATAATGGCATTCGTAGCCGTGGTGACGAGATCAGTTCGTTGGGCCTGTACCTCCTGAGGTGTTTCAGCCTGCAAATTAGCCTGTAGATCAGCAATCTGCTACTCCATATGTGTCTTGACCACCTGAACTTCCGCCCTGGAGGCCTTTAGTGCTGCGACCAACCTTTCAACCTTAGCCTGAGGGGTGGTCGTCGCTGGGATTTCTGCAGTAACATCTGTGCAGAGTTGGTGAATCACATTTTCGAGCTCCATTTGCTTCGTGGTGGTGAGGCACACTTCATTGTTCTTTGCATCAATGGTCTGTTCAGCCACTCTGAGCTGTTGGTGAACTTGTTGGTCCCGATGGTCAATTTCTTGATATAAAGAGGTGTGGAGACCCTGCAAGGCCTCATGAGGTAGCTTGGCTAAATTCAGCTGGACTTCTGTAGTAGCCTGGACTTGCATTCCTAGGTTGGGTGGATTGATCACAAGCACCACGCGAGGGAGAGAACAGAGGCGACTTTCATCTGTAACTAGTGTTGTGCTGCTGGTGGCTAAGGGTGTGCGTACCTGGGTCACACTGGTCTAAAATGTGTATGTCTTCAGCTGTAGCACATAAAGCTCAGCCTGGATTGTGTCGACTATAGCTTTTTGTTGTTCCTCTAAGGCTACCCATCTGTCCTCCACGGCCAGAGTGATTGCATCAACTATTTGTTCGAGGTCCCCGTTGGTCATCGTGACAGTCTCATCTTGTTCCTCCCTCTGTGAACGCTACTTCTTCTGAGTTACTTTTACAAGCTCGTTTGTTCACTTCATTCCTTGGGGGGGGGCAGGTCCTCCTGCATTCAAGCCTTCTATACCCAGGTTTGGTAGCGAATCAAGCTGAGTCTCTGCTTCTGCGTCCTTCTCAGTGGTCTGCTTCTGATGTGCATCCTTTTGTGCTTTGGCACCCGTGTCCTTCCCGGTGCTCTTGGTCGCGCCTTTGGTAGCCTTGATGATGATAGGGAGGGTGAATTTTGATGTGCTTGTTCCTTCGATGCCCTTCGCACTAGTTTTGAAGCCAATATTCCATTTAGAAGACCAGAGCGTAATTACGTTGTCAATTTATTCATCTGCTACCATATAAGGTAGCGAAGTCAAGGTTTTATCCTTGTGTGCTCTGATCTAGATGTGGTGCATAGTGATTTGGAATTATGCGATGCCCTTTTATCTTTCATACACGGCAGGGGAAAACTGTGGTCGAGAGTTAGTAGCTGTGGCCAAGCTACTTTGAAAGAGGACCCAAAAAACTTGGTTGTCCTCGAGACGTTGCATATCCTTAGAATCGCATAAGTATGCATAGTGAGCCCCTTCGCACATGTCCAGGGTAAGCTCAGGGAGGACTGACTCGCAGGGGATTCCCAGGCAACCAATGATATGAGGAATAGTAAAAAGGAATAACAAAATGCGCGACCCTGCTCATGGGACTCGCAGACATTAGTTAGAAACTCATCACACAAATACTAGGCCCAGTTAAAAAATACCCCTTTCCCACATTGAACTGCTAACTAATTACGTAGGCTGGAACAGAGATGACCTAAAATTTTCTCATCATCTTGCATGCCAACAACATAGTGCCCAACTGCGTGCCTTGGTCACTGACGGACTTGATTATAAAACCCCGAGTATTGCGCTCCACATGGTAGGTTTTGCGCATATACTCAGCAGTTTCTGCCTCATACTTTTTAGCAACGTGCTCCAGAGGGTTTGGCCCGTAAATGGGAAGGCTAGTAATTCTATGAACCAGTGCATCACCGATGGGGATCCTGTCCTAGATCCATAGGCAGTCATCATGAATTAGGGCAAGAAACTGTCGGGCTAGCCAGTCTGTGATGTTGTAGTGACCGAAGTGTGGCATCCTCAGCAAGTTCAGGAAACCAGACACAGCCAATCCACACACCCAGCACTGATGTAAAATTTTGATCCCATCATCTACCTGAATCGTGTCAAGGTATAATTCAGGTGCCAGCTCAGGAAAGGCCTCCAAATTTTCCAAGTCGTGATCATCAAATTTGATCTCATGAAGCTTTCCAACAGGTTCGCTAATGACAGGGACCTCTCCTAGGGTTAGCGACATCTGCAAATACGTGATCAGGCCATTTAGGTTCTTCGGCGTGCGTGTTGAGGTCCTTCACGGCCGGACGAAGGTAGGTAACCAATTGATTGGGCCGTCAGGCTGGGCCTCCTCTTGAGCAGCACACACCTGGGGCATCGCGTTTGGGGATTTTGTATTCCGTGGGGAAGTACAGGGCTTCCCCCCTATTGGGATCCTGTGATTTAGTAGATTGGCATACTAAATAAGAAGACAACACATAAACCATTCTGTAGAGCTCTAGGATCTAGACCTCCCAGTCTCAGAGAGGGATCTCTCAATATGTTTGCAAATATATGACTTGTTTGCTTCAAAAGGGTTGATTGTAGGCTAGTTATTGAGTATGAGTTTGTTTAATTTTTTTGTGGGACATGATGATATAGGAAACATAGATAGGAAATGGAAATCTCTAAGTCATTGGGAAATGGAGTCAAGTAGAATTTTGTAACAAGTTTGTAGATGAATTAGGGGTATCAAAGGGAAAATATAACTTACCTATTGGATCTACAAAGTCTTTCAGGTGAAATGAAATGAACATTAAGGGTTTAGAATGAAAAGTAGAACTAAAGGCAATTAAGAATCCTTAATTGTGTACTTCTCAACAAAGGAACTTAAAATATCATTTAAACATGAAGAAGTATTTCATAGACATGGCTAACCATAAATTCTACAAATTACACTTTAGCAAATGAAAATTTCAAGACAAACTTTCAAAATTAAATCTAGGAGTCGAGGAATGCTCTATTTCATCAAATATCTCACTTTTAAGGTTACTAAAACATTCAATATTCACAAATAACTGCATTCATAGAAGAGGGAACTCCTAGACATCTTTGATTACAGCTATAAATACCTTTAAAACAATTATTCAAACAAGAAAAAAGGGTATGATCAAAACAGACCTCTCTGGCAGACTGTAAACAATGGTACTTTAAAGGGAGACTTCAAAAACAGTTTTCAAGTGGCAGCAAGTAAGTAGGGAAAACCATAAATCATTATTGAGACCAACTATTTGAACTATTCTTGAAATAAACAAGCTTAAATGTTTTGAAAAGCAGTTAAACTACTCAGTAAAACCTTCAGCAGATGAAAAGATAAAGACAGTGAAGAGTAAACAGGTCTAAGGTGCTTCTAGCAAACATTTCTTAGCATAAAATTTTTACTCTACTGCAAGACAGAATTGATGAAAATAGAATGGAACATAGGAAAAAAATTAACAGATTAGAATACTTCACCAACAGCCAAGCTCGGGGATCCAATGACAGAGCTTTCTCCATCCACAAATAGGTCAAAACATCCATAGGTTCCAGAACATCAAATTTCTTTCAACTTCAGTATAACTATGTATTACTTCAAAGAGTTATCGAATTCTCGCCTATACAATGAGTTCGAATGCAGTATTTATGCTGCAAATGAGGAGGTGGAAACATCTAGGGTTCAAAATGTCATTAAATGACATAGTAAATGCACTCCTATCCTTAAAAACCATGCAAGGCATAAGGTAGGAATGTCTCTCAACTACTTCTCTATGTAATAAATCTGTCTTTACTTCTTGAGGGTGAAATAGTTGAAAAGATTGAGTTTGAGGCCCTTTTCTGTCTTTTACAATAACTGTCTGACAGCCTTAAAATATATTTTTTTGTAATAATTTCCAATTTTCCCTTTGAGACATAAACTAAATGAAAGGTGTAAATTTTGAGTTATTAAGTGAATAACTGCTCCTTTGATGTATCCGAGGCTATCTTTTAAGCCTAAGTCTCCTTGATTTAATTCTAAAACTACTCTTTAGGCCTAATCTGCCTTTATTTCATCATTTAAACTATGTTTTAAGGTCTGATGATGCTTTTAGCCTTCATAATGTAACATTGTTGCCTTTTCCCTTTCTGATTGATTCGAACCTTTATTTCTCTGTTTCTTTGGCCTTCAATTGTCCTTTTGCTAATTGTACCCACCTTCAAACTGTTTATTTAACCTTAAAACTGCGGGATTAAAACTTTTAATATTTGGTATTTGAATTTAATCTTCATCTTTAAACCTTCAATTTCCACTATCATCCTTCTATTTTCTTTGTCAGTGTGCGGATGGCTTTTGGTGCGTTGGAGGGTCGATTGTATAACAAGTGCTTGCAAAACATTGATCGAACCATGAAGCTAACCTTGGAAATTGATTTTATTCGTCATTTGGCCTCTGTTTGGACCACAAAGGTCGTCATCTTCTGGCCTCGTCCCTTTATGGACTGTGGGAGGGTTTTTGGCCCTTAAAACCACCAAAAAACCTGCAAAAAACACAAAATATGTTATAAAATATTGCGCGAGGGCTTAAAACTGCTTTACAGAGGTTAATGGAGTGGTAGAGGAGTAGTTAGGAAGAAATGAATGTGCAGAAGGGCTTTCCATTCCAAAAAATGCGAAAAATGGGGTTTAAAATGACTTTGGCGTGAAAATGGGCACAAGTGGTTTTGGAAAACCATCGATGGTTTTCGCATGAAAAACGGGTGGTAAGTGGTTTATTATAAAACGAACGTGATCGAATCATTTCATGACATGCGTCCTTTATGAAACCGATGGTTTCACATGATTTGGGTGGTTTAAACCCTGGACGAAAAAATCGCACGATATCGCATATGAGCCGTCGGATGGGAAGGGGTGGATCTGACTGTGTGGAGAGAAGAGCGATGGAAATGTGCACGAGTGGGAGTGTTAGTGGGAGATAGGTGGTAGCAGGAGATTGGTTGGGCATTTAAATAGTGGGTGGTAGGCCCTGGCAGGGTTGGGACATCGGGTTTGATCAGAGTCGTTGGATCATATAGATCAACGATGAGATTTGATGTGGAGGGTGGATGGATAAAAATCGGTCGGGGGAATGGAGGGTGAAAGGGGAAGGATGGTGGCTGTCATATCAAGGCTTGAGGCCTTGATCTACAGCTGAGATTTGTCTGGTATTTGGCAAGCAAGGCAGGGGAAACACAAAGAAAAGGGTATTTTACAAAGGGAGCGAGGGTAAAATAAAGCTAAGGGAAGGGGCTTAAGAAGAGGGGCTGGGGTAGTGGCCTTGTGGAGGAGGAAAGGAATGAGGGCTATAGATAAGGGGCTAAGGGTTTAGCCGGTGGTCAGAGTGTTGGTCGTGGCTCTTGGTTATATGAAGAGGGAGCTGAGGCTCAAGCGCAAAGGGGCATAAAAAACTTTTAATTTTATAAAGGCGGACAGAGGCTAAACAAGGCGGGGGAGAAAGTTTGAGTGCTTGGTTTAGGTGCTCAAACATATGGAGGAAAGGTGCTAAATATTTTAATCCCTCGGGGGCTTAAACCTTTAATTGAAAAAAGATTGCTTCTTAGGCCAAAAATGGGGTTTTTAGGCCAATTTAGAAGTTCTGATAGGTATAAAAAGGAAGTTTAAACCATAAAAAGGGATTTTTATAGGTTTAAAGGGGTTTTTATGGCTAAATGAGGGATTTTAGTGAAGGAAGAAGTGGGGTTTTTATAGGAAAATGAAGAGTTGATAAGTAAGGGGAAAATGGGCTATTTCCAGAGGGAAATGGACTGATAAAAACAGGGATAAATAACCTGAAATGAGTTTTCTTCTTTGAAACATCAAGATAACCCTTTTATGAGACATGGATGAAGATTTTTGTGAATTGACAGACTCAGAATGATGAAGGTAGTGAGATTTCTAGAACTCATAATGCTTCTTTGAAATTTTATTTCTAGAAATCTAGGATTGGCAATTTAGTCATCTTTGGATATCATTAGAATTATGGATGACTAACACCCCCAACCCATTTCGTGGGTTTCAGGGGTTTCCCTGAGCCTTCTTCTTTTTCCTTTCCCTTCTTTGTGACGGGCATGGAGAGAACTTCTTCAGCCTCAGTCTCAATCTCCACCACTTCCTCAGTTCCTTGTTCCAGCGAGGTCACTGGTTCCAAAGGTTTAGCAAGGTTCGTAGCCATCATTCTAGCACAAAAGACAAACTTGAGATTGCTATTTTCAGATGGAGTAGGTTGCTCAGACATGAAAGAGACGCTATAGGCAAAGAAATTATTACAACATAAATTCGACAAGGACAAATAGGCCAAGTACAAGCTATTCAAGCAATATGGAACCCTTGTCTGATCTAGCCCGCTTGTTTTATAACTTTGGCGATCGCCCAATGATAGGGTAAAATTCACGTGGAACTTACCATCAAGTAAACAGTAAAAAATCTACAGAAATTGCCTCATTAAATACCGGCTGCCCACTCCATCCAACGGTAATTTTTTCTTTTTACCCGATTTGACTAATCCAATGGTTAGTTTTCGCACCTTGGGTGCGCTCAGCGTATCCTTGCTCCCAGCGCACCCCTACACTTTGAGCATACCTCTTGTGCTTTCATCGCACCTGTTGCATTCTGAGTCTATTCCTTCTAAATTTATTTCCACGTCACCGACGCACTTCCCTCGGCTTCCAATCTTATGGCTTCCTGCTGCACGGAGCATGGTACCTGTTGTGCTTACCTTCCTTAGTGGGGCTCGTCCACTTCATACAACTACTCCGGCCATATAGTCATTTGATATGATATGGTTTGAGCCAAATAAAATTGATATAGCCGGGTAGCAGATTGCCCCGTAGGGTGGCTAATCGCACAGCTCCGCCATCCGTGATTTCCTTAACTGTATAGGGCCCAAGCAAGTGTTGTTGGAACTTCCCTAGATGTTTCAAAAACTAACTAACATAGAGCGGGACTAAGTCATCCTCCGCAAATATTTTTTGATGAATATCTCGATCATGACAGGCCTTATTGCGTGCCTTCTATAACTACTGATGGTAATTAGCGATGAACCTACCTTCCTCCAAAGCCACAAGGTGTGCTAACTGCTCCTCCATAGTATTAGACTCTTCCACGTCTATGAGGGCTGTGATGTGTAGACTAGGAACAATATATTCCATGGGCATAACATCCTCCTTACCATAAACCATCCTAAACGGTGTCTTCCCTATCAAATTTTTACAGGTGGTTCGGAAAGCCCATAGAAATATGGAATGCACATGTCCTAGTCGCTGCGATCGGTGTTACAGACCTTAGTTAGTGCATGCTCCAAGACCTTATTAAAAGCTTCAACTGCGTCGTTTCCCTAAGGATGATATGGAGTGGTCTTAGCATGATGGATCCAGAATTCCTCCGTTAAGGCCTGCATAGTATCATTAAAAAAGTGCGTACCTTTATCACTCATCAAAAATTTTGGACACACAAATCTAGTTAGAATCTGCTCAAAGATGAAGTGCGCAGTGGTATTTTCAGTGCATTCCTTCACTGCTTGTGCTTCAGCCCATTTTCTTACATACTCAGTGGCAATGATGATGTAGCATGCACCTGTTTTCTTTCCGGGTGGGTTAATAGGTCCCACAAAATCGATGGCCCATTTGTCAGAGGCTTGCAGGGCCATCTGCGGTTGAAGGGGAATTTAATCTCTACGCGATGGCCTTCCTATCTGTTGGCATGTATCACAGGCTTTACAATAGTCGTGAGAGTCAATATGCAGGGTAGGCCACCATAGGACAACTCTTAAGATCTTCTGCATTGTTGCTTTCGCTGCATAGTGACCTCTTGCTACCCCATCGTGGGCTTCTGGAAAGATATCATGTAGTTCATGCTCCAGGACATACCTGCGTAGCACTTCATCTGCACCCGTCTTATACAAATGTCCTGCGATGATGGTAGAATCCACAACACGGGCTACCAACTCCTTCTTTTATTCCACCTAATACTCCACAGGTGCCATGCCCGTAGTCAGGAACTGAATGATGTCAGCGAAGTGCGCATCAACCACCTTAATAGAAAATAGCTACACATCAAGCAACCCTTCCTGCAGGTTGGTCAATTCCTCACCACTCTCAATTCGAGACAAGTGATCTAGTCCAACATTCAATTTCCCTGGCTTGACAATGCTCTCAAATTCATATTCCTAGAAGAGAAAAAGCCATCGGCAGATTTTCCCCCCCAACATAGGCTTATTGACCAGGTACTTCAAAGCCAAATGATCTGTGAAAATTTTGAAGTTCCCTCCTAACAGATAGTGCCAATACTTCTATAGTGCATAGACCATGGCCAACCCTTCCCTCTCCGTGGTGTCATAATTACGCTCCGCACCCGAGAGTTTCTGACTAGCAAATGTGATTGGATGATCAATGTCTTCGACTTTAGGCTACGGAAGGACTTCTCCCAGGGAAATTCCTGAAGCATCAACATGAACATGAAATACCTTCACCCAATCTGGAAAAATAAGAATAGGTGTAGATACCATCTTTTCTTTGAGTAGCTCAAAGCTCTTCTAGCACTCGTCATCCAAAAAAAATGAAACATCCTTCTTAAGCACATTTTCCAAAGGTGCTGTGATGAGTGTGTATCCTTGAATGAATTTTTTGTAGTAGCCCATGTGTCCAAGGATCAAACATAGTTGTTTCTTAGTCATAGGTACTTCCATATTGATGATAGTTGCAATTTTTGCGGGGTCCACCATCAACCCTTTTCGGCAAACTATATGTCCGAGCAAGATTCTGAAGGGTACGCAAAAGATACATTTCTTGATATTCATGGAAATATGGTGTTTCCAATAGGATTCCAACATCATGCGTAGGTTTGAAACGTGCGTCTTTACTAAGCTGAAGGCAGTCCATTCATCGAAATACACCTCTAGAAATTTGTGGATGAATTCCTTGAAAACTGCAAAAACTACCTGCGAGAAGATAGTAGGGGCATTCTTGAGTCCAAATGGCATGACTGTATACTAGAAGGATCCCCATTAAGTGGAAAATGTAGTTTTGCTGCGATATTCTGATGCGATTATGATCTAATGGTATCTTGAGAACCCATCAGTGAATGAGTATGCTTCCTGGCCTCCTACGCTATCTAGGATCTCATCAGAGAATGGTTTCGGAAAGGGGTCGTGTATGCAGGCATCATTTAACTTACATAATTCCACACAAATTCAGATTTCTCCCTTCATTTTCTTTTCCTAAACCACCATCGGACTTACCCAATCGAATTTCTTGACCGGCTCGATAATACCTGCGGCGAGAATTTTATCGATTTCTTCCTTAACCTTCTGTTTATACTTAGGGTTCAGCCGATAACTTCATTTCTTTATAGGGTGCGAATCCAGTTTTAGTGTGATGTACGTAACCCCTAGGTCCCCTGTGATTCCTTTGAGATCCAAAAATTTGGTCGGGAATAAGTCTTGATATTCTGTGAGCAATTTAGCAACCTTGGTTATAGTGTCATCATCCCAGTAATCCCTAATTTTAGTCAACTTGGGCTACTCTTTCGTGCCAATTTTGAATTCCCATAGTTTCAGAGGATTTGTCACATCCACAGTCTGTAGCTAAGGTCCCATAAATACGCACTCACCCTCCAATTATGGGATAGAGACATTGTGAAGATCCTCATCGCACTCTTCTATAGTTATATTATGACAATTGACAATATCTTGCATCTGTGTTTCCCATGTCGGTTCCCCAAATGGTGCAGAGGAGCTGGATTCACCAAACACGAATGTATCTATATCCTGCAGAGCTTCCTTAAGTGCCTCCAAGCCCCCTGTTAATCCAAATGTACCTATGAATTCATTCCTCAAAGTTTCCCAATGGAGGGTGCATTGATGCAGCTCCGCATTCAAGTACCACGTAGTGGGGATTGGTCCCAATGCATGAATGAACAAGTGTACCCATTCCTCTGTAGTTCAGTCATACCAATTCTCCATCCAAGCAAAAAAGTGTTCACGCAGGTCCCTTGGGCCAAGGAACGTCTTGACGTGCACCTCAACCGAAGGCTCGAATCGCAGGATCATCATGTCCCGACATTCCTCCTAGTCCTGGAACACCTCCTTATGTTTGTCCCACCATATTGCAGGGGTTGTGAGTAGAGCTAGGTTAAGGGCCCATAGCCTTCGTTCTCTTTGAACCTCAGCTTCAAATGTCCACAAAAATTATTTTATACTACCAGAACCATAAAATAGGGTATTTCTCTTACCTCGGAGGATATGGAATGGAAGTCCCTGGTGATTCGCAAGTAGCCCAGCACAGAGACATCATGCAGTTGGATTTTCCAATTTTCCATTTCTTCGTTGGAGTCAAAAAAGCATTCGCTATCCATTTCCCATCAAAGCACACCATCGTCCGTAGGTTTGATCCAGTCTTCATCCCTCGTAGCTAACTTATATATGTGATCCACCTCTTCTTCCTCACACACTGGCTCTGTATACCTTTCTCCTTATACGGGGTCTAGTGGTACGATCATCTGTGTTCCTTCACTTTCAAACACCATGCTTCTTTTCTTCAAATTGATAATACCGCCCATATTGATGGCCCAGTCCAATCCTAGGAGTGTCGGGTAAGTGTCTGCATCTTCTACAATCTGAATGATTTCAAAGTCAGCTCGGACCTTAACTCCTGCGATATCTACCACGATCTTTAATAGTCTTCCTAACAAGATGATCTTCTACTGGTTGGCCATGCTCAGTTGGATAGTGGACCATTCCAATGTAGACTCTCCCATTCACTACCAAGTTTGTTTAGGTAGTATGTTTGCATCTGATCCCAAGTCTAGAATAACCTGATCCATCTTCTAATCACCGATCTGCGCGGTCAATCGCATATTCCTACTAGTGTGTCTCTAATTCTTATATAGTTTTTGTACATCGGTTGTCTTTTCTGCGCAACTATCTATCAAGGCTTGGAGGTTTGCTATGGCCTTTTGGTTCCGCAACAGCTTCATACATGCCTGCAGGAATGGTTTAACCTCATCATCTACTTTGAGGTTCGCAGGGGCTTGAGGAGTAGGTGCCTTAGCTTTTACAAAGTCTTGGCGAGCTACAACAAAGGTTTCATTTTCCTTCTGTAAGTCCAAACCTTCTTGTTTATTGCCTACTTTACGGATGAGAGGCTCCACCTCAGCTTTCTCCATAGCACCTTTGGTGGCCATGCCGCTGCATGTTATAATATTAACACTTGGTCCTTCATCTCTGGGTTCCACCTTGACCCTTTATACATTCTGCGTAGGTGTCTGCTACTTCTCCTGCATCTTGGCTATCAGAATCGGTCAATATTCAATCACATGATCCAGTTGTCTACATTATCTGCAAGATTTTATCGCATGGTTCATGCAATCCCTTGCAAAGTGCCATATTTCTCCATAGTTATATGAAATCAATTGTCCTCTCCCCCTACCTGCGCTCCCACCCTAGCCTCCTCCCCTGCTCCTAGCTGGGGAGCAAACTATGCCCAAGGGGGATCTTGGTGAGGATGGATCCGACTATACCCTATATAAATTTCCTTGATCTATCATCAGATCATATGTCCGGAAGTTATGTTCATCATGGCCTACAAATATCAAGAACTTGCACCATTGCTGCTTTATTTCTAGGACATATGTGGCAAGGCGAGGGTAGTGGTTGGTATCGTGTAGCCCAGCAATGCGACAATCATCACACCAAATCACCGGTCCACTTGGTCCTGCATCTTCCCTAGGACGCAACGGACTAGGTCCCTCAGCCTATATGTAGTATTCTAGCAGAGGACAGTTAACGTTGGTGTGTCCATTCACCCTACATCATATGCATCATCTTTTAGGGCTAGCCTCTGCTCCTCGCTCCTTCCGTAGATTCTGGATCTCCATGTGCATTTCCTCTAGATGGCCTTGTATCTGTTGCACTCCTAACTGGGTATCATCTCATGGCGCAGCTTCTAGCTTCATCGCAATTTCTAAGGCCTTTTCCTATGATTCAATGGCTTGATGTCCCATTGGAACGTGTAGGTGGGGAAACAACATAGCAATGAACCACTCCGTTTGCTGCTTGTCATCATACAGGAATCCTCCTTCTCTAATTGTTAGTATGAATCTTGATTCGAAGTGTACGAAAAAATACTACTTTAGCTTTACATAACAAACAGCCCTAACAACAGAAATGACTGCTAATATCTTCATATCTGCAGTTAGATGATCAAGACAATTGCTACAAAAATCTAGATTTATGCATTAGAAGACATTAAACAGTATAAAAATAATATTTAATCCATATATCCAATAGACAAGACAAGAATATATCCAATGAAATTTTTATTAATGGCACCTGGGAGAAAAACACAAGAGGGTGTTCCATGTTCTCCTCAATGGGATGGGTTCTTGTAAGTCCTCAGCACTTCAGTTATAGAATTCCTCTCTCTTAATGGTGTAGAAAACACAGACAAAAATGGAAAAATATGGCTATGATAATGGATCAATAGCTAGACCAAGAGTTGAGATCCAGAGTGATCTTTAGGCAACAAAAGGTGACAAATGAATGGGAAAACCCTTCTATTTATAACAAAATATTGAGTTAGTCTAGAGATTGGTGCATAATTAAAATATTATTAACCAAATCTAGATCCAACTTTTATGGAATATTTTATTATATTTGTTGGAGGGAAAAGGAATTTGACTTGAGTCAAATCTCTTTATTTGTAAATAATAAATAAATAAATGATTTATTTATCATTTTAAGGATGTGATTAAGTAATAATAAATAAATAAATGATTTATTTATCATTTTAAGGATATGGTAGAGTAATAATCAAATAAATAATGATTTATTTAATTATTTAAGGGATATTTAGTCATATTTAACAAAGAATATTATTTAAGTAATGTTTAAATAATTATTCTTAGAAAATAATAAGATAAATAATGATTTATCTAATTAATTTCCTTGTTTTGGTTTAAATATAACCAGGAATATTAATTAAACTGCTATTTAACTAATTATTCCTTGAAGCAAATCAAACAAATATGGATTTACTTAATGTTTCCCCATGGGGTTTCCTGTTTATACCATAAACAACTTAATAAAGGTGATTTGCTAAGTTATTTTCATAGTGAAAGAAATTTTACTTGGAGTAAAATTGGTCTTACATGGTGTAATTGGGTCCATCTAATGATCATAGGTTAGATGACCAAAAAATGGTGTAACAGATTGCCCCCTAGTGTGCGAGCATTAGGAGCTAATCGTATGACCAAAGTACGTTGTAAGAACTCAATCACTAAACATCGAAGGGGAAGTCAAAGAGAGGATTTTAAGGTAGACCAAAGTGTTTAAAGAAATAGACACTGAGGAGGTGACTTGCAGGTACGACAAGTATTTTTGATAAGTGAGTACCTGCTATAGGCGGCGGGGGAGGCATACCTATGCCCGCCAAGATAATAGTACAAACAATAAGGCGTCTGAAAAACCATGAGACAACATAATGCTGGCATAAACATGAGCCAGATAAACAACACGATAATGAATCCCACATACATATTGTGCCTGGAATAACAACTAGGACTTGTATAATAATATCTGAGTACGTGAGATATAAATACAACCCAGATGCCCCTGAAAATAGGAAAGGGCTCTAAAAATCTGACTGATACATGCAAATAAAAAGGCGCTGCAAGTGGCTGAGGTCGGCATCATCAAATGTATGGAGCTGCATCGAAGGCTGTAATGAAGAGGTCATCCGAGTGCGTGGGGAGCTACCTGTAGGGCCACCCCCTCATGAGGGCTGAGACATCTCACACACACCCGGGAATCACTGATGTCAGCTGCTGATTCACTGGACTATTGAGTATACGGATCTCGATCATGATGAAAAGGAGCTGGAGCTGAGAAACAATCAATTCAAAGTTCTATGAGGAGTCCCTTTGCCTGATCTGAGGCACCGAACAAGAGTAGAAGCTGGAACCAAGGTACACTGCCCTCTAGACCTGTCTTCTGGAATGAATGAACTGATGTCAACAGAAGGAGGTTTTCCATAGGTGAGGCAATAAGGGATCCTCAACTAAGGTGCGAGAGAAAATAGTAGAGTGACTGACAAACTGACACCAATGATGATGATGAAATGGGGGGAAATAAGTAGCGAACAAACGACTTCCCTTGTTAGAGAATAAACAACACGGATAACCTGGCAGCGACTGACACAATATCATGGGGGATAGGGGATAGTGGGACTGAAGGCCATAACTAGCGACATGAGAGAGGGACCAAGCAATGAAGGATGGAGGACTATATCGGGGTGCGAAGGGACTTGGGATAGACTCCATGAAAGCAATGATGACTCAGCTCAGATGCTCTAAACAAGGGTGACTCGATGGTGCTGCCACACAAGAAAAGGGTCCAATGGGGACCATAAAGGCATGAGTACAAGATGGTAACTCACGATGAAATTCAACATGAGTGTGGAAAAGTATGGAGGCAACATGGTGCCCTGAGTATGAGTGTTGCAATTGAAGAAATTCTATTTTGAGGAAGGGTGAAGTGGCGCTTCTTGGACAAAATGTGTCCTGGTGAAGTATTAGATCACAAAAAGCTAATAGATACCCATTTGAGGGCTTGGTGGGATTTTTCCAATGGTATGGAAAGTTCGTCAAACTAATCTACGGTTTGGTCATGGTAATCGAAAGAAAAATCAAGGGCTTTCTTTTAATAATGAATTTTCCTTCCTGATTCACTTATGTGCCTGTGGAGCTGTAGTGAATTTCGTGAGGAGAGGAGGCCTTGAATCTTGCAGTAGTTGTAGCAGATAAACCGACTATTGGAATTTGAGATCCGACAGTTCTAGGTAATATGCTTCATCCTACTTTTCATTTTAGTTAGTTGAAAGTTTAGCATGGGTACCTAGAGCTCATGAACAGGCCAGGTCGTACTTTCTTTGGGTCTATTCTGTGACCTGGGTAGTAGGTATTAGGCAGAAAACTGTTACCTGTCCCAGGGAATGACCTGGAAAGTGTGACCTGTCAGAGAAGGGGGATTTTAGTGTTGTTATGGGCTGAGATCCAGGATTTTATGGTTGAGGGGTATGGGTGCCCCTAGCCATGTTATGGACATGCAAAAATGTATTTAGAAAAAGGGAAATCTAAACATATTTTAAAGATGTGATGTGCCACTTGATTTCGATATGGTTATGAAATTTAAGAAAGAAAATAGACGATTACCAATCCCTTTTGGTACTGCATATATATGAATCAAATGGAATTTAAGTTTCTGGGTTGGCATACATGGTGTTGCTATCCCAAAGGTAGGACTTGGGGATAACGAACTGATGTTCTCCCAGAAAGCTCATAGTTTGGTTAACCACAATGTCTATGAGACTAGGTTGTTGATAAAATATGAAGGAATGATGAGGAGTATCATCCCTATAGCGATCTTGAAGTGATATGGGACTCTAGAGGTTCTTATAAATGTGGAAGAATAATGGGACTAGAGTTGACACGACTAGATTCACTAGGAGAGTGGTGGAGTACTGCTTCTCCTGGTCTCTCAAATATGGGTGCCCCATTACCCAGACATTGGGTGTCAATGTAATGGCCACAAGGTGCATGTGGTTCAAATGCATGAATTCGATGTAAGGGGGGATAGATAAAGTTATTAGTAGTTGCTGCTTCCATAATGTCGACATGGGGTGACTGATGGAAGAAAGACCACCTGACGTGGCGAAGTGACCTTACTCCTCATCATGAGAGGAGATGTTCGCATGCACATCATCACAAGGGGTGATAGAAGAGTGAGTAGACAGAGGATCTACCGATGTTGAGACTAGGGAGGGTGTTGAAGGGAGGTCAGGCGAAACCTCAGGGGAGGTCTCATCGTGGACTTCCGACCAAGGACCCGTTATCTAAACATCATAAGGGGAAAAGTTAATCAGAGCATCTATGTCCTCGGGTGTTGCCGAAGCAAGATGCAAAAATAAGGGAGTGGGTGACTCATTGCGCTTGGCCTTGAATTGGCATAAGGCTTCTAAAGAGGAAAGATACTCTTCGAGGCAAGGACAAAGGTGAGTGTAGTGACTGTGGAAATCACACAAAGCGCAAGGGTGATTTCTGCACAATGGTTTGAGTTTCGGGATTGAGTCGGGTATAGTGACATATACCTATGGGATATCAGATTCTGGAAACGATTCATTGACCATGGACTTGAGGTGAGGCAATTCTGGAAAAGTATGGGTGGCATGGCCAACAACATCACACAAAGCACACTGGATGGTATGCTTTTGAGGCCGAAAATGGGCAGGGTTTGTCAGGGTAGCATTTTCCTTTGATGCCCCCTTGCGAGCTTTTCCCTTCTTACTCGAAGGGGTCGCAACGGGAGGTGGTTCCTGTTGAGGTGAATGAGGCACTGTTGTAGCGGGAGAAGTCATAGGGACCGACTGAACCGGGGTCAAAGCGAGATAAGGTTTAGGTTGAGCAGGCGAGGTAGCGGCTGGAGGATTGAGGTACTAGACAGGAATCCTAAGGGTCAGGTTAGGAAGAGAGAGGGTGGCCATAACAGGTACTGTGTACACTCCTGGTGGGGGAGTGAGTAATAGTATCTAACCGGAGGGGTAATGACCAGGCAGTACAACGCCAAGATGGTTGAGGCAGGGAGGAACTGTCCCAGGAGGGTAAAGAGGGTCATGAGTACCAACTAAAGGTGAAGGGCTAGGAGAAGAAGGTTTAGAAGGTTTATCAGAGGAAATCATGAAAATCTGGTAATCGGGGGAACCAGATGGAAGAGATTGAGTGGCCACCTATCCTTCAGGTGGTTGGGTAGCCACAAATCCCTGTTGAGGGAAAGGATCAGTAAGCACAGCTGGCTGACTAGGTGCAGGACTGGGAGGAATGGAAGGGATGGCTTGTTTTCCTCTCAATGTTGCTTGAGACTTCCATAGTTGTCGCATTTGTGGCAGAAGAGTACAATCATGCGTATAATGACCATAAACACCACAAAAAGAACATGGCTTATTCGTACGAAGAGGCCTATCCTACTTGGGCTGAGTAGTGTTAGGAGCATTACCTTGATTAAGTCTAGGGTTACCAGGGGAAACTTGATTTTGAGTGCCTTTCCTCTTCCTTTTTGAGGAAGGAGGATTAGTCACACCCTTTTGTGCATACACTTGTCCCTTAGGGGGTGGTAGTGGCTGTTGTGGGGGTTGAGAAGGCAAGGGAGGAGGAGGTGCTAATGCTGGAGGAACTAGAGCACCAGGCTATGGATACAGATAAAAAAGAGGTTGGGTATCAGTGTGGTAAACAGGAGGTTGGGAAAAAGGAGGAGGCATGCCGTATCCTGGATATGTGCTACCGGGAGGGGGAAAATTGCAGGAGGTATTGGCACCTCTCTGAGGAAAGCCATAGCCCATGGAAGGTTGAGCATACAAATTAAAGAGAGCTCCAATGATACCGTTGGCAGCGTGAGATGCCCCCGGTGCATTGGCACCACTGGGTCTAGGAAGATCTGGTAGAACGGTATAAAAATAACCTAACTGAGCATAGATCAGGTCATATTTTAATGTAATTTGGAGAGTGGCTTCTTCAGTTTGAGGAAAGTGTGATGCGACATCTTTCCCAATAGGCAGCAAGAGAGTCCTAAGGAACCAGTCCATATAGACACGGTCTTCGAAGGTAGGGGCTTGACATAGGCTCCTTCTTCTCTTCCATTCCTGAACATGGTCAGATATGCGGGTAGCAGATGATTGACGGAAGGAGGTCAAGAGCTCGATACCCGTGTTGTAATGAAGGGGAAGCTGGAAATAAGACAAAAAGGCCCAGGGAAGAGTCAAAAAGGTGGTATGAGAGGAAGGGGCTTGATCAACATACCACTTAGAAGCTTCACCAGTAAGCGTTCATTGGAACAACTAGAGATGAAAAGAGTCATCGGTAATGGAATTAGACGAACACCACATGTGGAAGGATATAACATGATTTGAGGGATCTTGTCCAGCAAGACCTTCAAACTTTGGGATGTCTGAAGGGAGATTTTTTGGCATAGCAGGCCATCTAGCATCATGGTGTATAGGGTCATTTATCAACTGGTCGAATTCAGGGAGGCTGAGGCCTACCATGAAAGGGAGCAAGGGTGTAGCCTGGGTAGTGTTCGTTGTGGTCCCACTAGTGGTATTCCCGACGGGAGGGCTAGGGTTACCACCAGTATTAGGTCTTTCACCAGACATGGTGAAGGTGACAGGGGGAGAACCAAAGGAGGAACGAGAAGGAGAACCCAAAGGACCAGAAGAAGAGTCAGAGTGTGGACTCGGTTGAGGACTAACTCAAATCCTATGTGGAGGAATAAGCCTCCCTACCGGAAACTGAGGATGAAGGCCAAGAAGTCTCCGGGATGAATGCCTTGATGGCACAATGGTGATGACACAAACATGGTACAAAGGAAAAAGAGACCGACAAGGGAAAGGAGGTGCAAGATCAACTGATTACAATGTCGAAACAAGGGCAGAAAGGTGTAGAATCAATTGATTTCAATGTTTTAGAGTCTTTGCTTGGCGGTGTTAACCAAGCCCTTTTTCGCTTAGGTTGTGTGTGTAAAAGTGTGTAAATTTTAATTTTTAAACCCAGACATTTGTAGAGAAAAATAAAAAGTGTTGTTGTATAGTTGTAAATAAACCTGAAAATGACAGTATATAGGCTTGCAAAATATAAAATAAACAACTAATAATGTAATAATCTAAACCCAAGAAGGTGGGCCTCTCAACAACTAGTCTATAGGTGAGTTAGAAAACTAATCAAAACACACTAAAACATCCAATAGATCTAAGGTCAGAAGGGACAGGGATCTAAACGACAAAATCTATTGGAAAGTGGTGCAGAAACAACAACAAATCAGAGGAAGAATTGCTGTAAAAAGAGGTGGCGAAAGGCTATCTCCGGGAGGGAAGAAGAATTCACCCTAAAGGAAAAACCCAAAAAAATCTAAATGAGGAGATTTGGATGGATAACAAGCCGATATAAAGTGGATCTGAAGGTGAGGTATCAGATCTGAAAAAGTGGCTGAAGACTCTGAAATTTCAGACAACCTACAACAACAAAAACTCTTCCACAAAACGTGCAGGGTATTGAAGCCCTAGGGGGCTAGGTTCCCACATAGTTGAGTGAAAATAACAAGTACAGGTCCAAAACAGGTGGAGACAGAGGTCAGACAACCATGAACAGAGGCTCAGACAAACCCAGAAAAATTTCAGAAAAATCCTTGCAAAAATTCTAGGTCACAGTTTTTGTCCTGTTTTCAGCAAAGGTTGCACTTTTTTGGCAGTAAAGTGCACCTTGGAGGTCTAGGTCACAGGTTTTGGGCTGAAAAGTGAAAACTACACTTCCGACACTCTCGGAAGCAGAAAAAGTTTCCGTCTCATCTGTAGCCGATGTCTGTCACTTGCGCAATAGGGCCGAAAATACATGGAAGTTAGAATTTTTATTGTTTTAGGGTTTTATCGGTTAAAAAAAACATCAAGAAAAGAAAAAACAAGGGGCTAAAGAGAAATCCTAGGGTTTGAAGCAGCTGGATATGCAACGATCAGAAAAATGACAGCGGTCATAATTGTAAACCCGTGTGGAGTTTCCAGTTGTTAGTATGACTCTTGATTCGAAGTGTACGAAAAAATACTACTTTAGCTGTGCATAACAAATAGCCCTAACAACAGAAATGACTGCTAATATCTTCATATCTGTAGCTAGATGATCAAGAAAAATGCTGCAAAAATCTAGATTTATGCATTAGAAGACATTAAACAGTAGAAAAATAAGATTTACTCCATAGATCCAATAGACAAGACAAGCATATATCCAATGAAATTTTTATTAATGGCACCTGGGAGGAAAACACAAGAGGGTGTTCCCTGTTCTCCTCAATGGGATGGGTTCTTGTAAGTCCTCAGCACTTCAGATTTAGAATTCCTCTCCCTTGATGGTGTTGAAAACCGAGACAAAAATGGAAAAATATGGCTATGATAATGGATCAATAGCCAAACCAAGAGTTGAGATCCAGAGTGATCTTTAGGCAAAAAAAGGTGACAAATGAATGGGAAAACCCTTCTATTTATAACAAAATATTGAGTTAGTCTAGATATTGGTGCATAATTAAAATATTATTAACCAAATCAAGATCCAACTTTTATTAAATATTTTATTATAGTTGTTGGAGGAAAAAGGAATTTGACTTGAGTCAAATCCCCTTATTTGTAAATAATAAATAAATAAATCATTTATTTATCATTTTAAGGATGTGATCAAGTAATAATAAATAAATAAATGATTTATTTATCATTTTAAGGATATGGTTGTGTAATAACCAAATAAATAATGATTTATTTAATTATTTAAGGGATATTTAGTCATATTTAACAAAGAATATTATTTAAGTAATGTTTAAATAATTATTGTTAGAAAATAATAAGATAGATAATGATTTATCTAATTAATTTCCTTGTTTCGGGTTAAATATAACTAGGAATATTAATTAAACTGTTGTTTAACTATATATTCCTTGAGGAAAATCAAACAAATATGGATTTACTGAATGTTTCCCCATGGGGTTTCCTGTTTAGACCATAAACAACTTAATCAAGGTGATTTACTAAGTTATTTTCATAGTGAAAGCAATTTTACTTGGAGTAAAATTGGTCTTACATGGTGTACTTGGGTCCATCTAATGATCATAGGTTAGATGACCAAAAAATGGTGTAACACTAATTACCTTTTTTAATTGTTGGTCAGCCTCCCATACAGACTCAAACGATCCTTGCTTGAAATCTTTTAGATCGTTCACTATCTGAGAGTAGGACTTGGGCTTCTTGAACTACTGTTTCAAGGCATTTTTAATCTCTTCAATGGTTGCATTCACATGCTGGTCGATGTATCCCATATACCAGTCCAAGGCTCTTCCCTCAAAGGCAAGGGATAGCTGTGCTCTTTTCACCGCATCACTAGTTACATTCTGCATAGTCCATACCGATCCTGCGACAAACCCGAACCGATTCATATCTTCATCTTCTATGCCTTTGAAGGTGGGTAGCTTCATGTGCCAGGCCATATTGTCTTCTGGTGGTGGTGGTGGTGAGTTCTTACCCCTATGAGGGTTTGAAGGTGGCGTAGATGGAGAGCTATGCATGGCAGAGTTTCTTACTGGACTGTATACAAATCGATCTCCTTCTTGATTAGTTCTGTAGTATCTACCACTGTGCATTGTACCCTCACTTTGATCGAAGCTCATTCTGTTGGGTGTGGAGCCTGATTATCTTGTTTAATTTGTATCATAGCATTGGACCCCTGTACCTTAAATGGGGTGACAACTCCGCCCGTAAATTAATCGCTGCCGTGGGGGGTCCAGGGGGGGGGCAACAGTGACTTTATGGAGCCCCCCCCTAGCAGGGGGTTTTGGGGGCAGCGGTCCCGAAGCTAAAAATAGATGTAAAATTTCCTTGTAAAAGTATAGTAATTTCTAGTCAATATGGGACATTCATTAGGCAAATGATCTGATGGTAGAAGTTATGTTTAGTTTAGGGTTTTTTGCCCTAGAAGGAAACCCCTCACTTTTATGAGGGTATTGTATTGCAGCTGTGTAATGTATGTGTATTCTCGGAGCGAGAAACAGAGAGGGAGAATGTGAGAGAGAACAAAAAATATTACAACGAATCTGCTGTAGGTTTTGTATATTCATTTTGCTGGATAATAGAAAGGAAGGACTAGCTGTTTGGGGTAGACGTAGCCCAAACTGGGTGAACCACATATATCTGTGTCTCTCTGGTTTTATGTGTTTTGTGTGCTTGTATTTTCGCATATTTTATGTGTTGCATTGCTCTGTAATATATAATTTTCTAACACATTCACTCTGTATGACTACACAAAATGCTCTTTTCGCACAATAAGATCTTAATCAGTAGTGGTATATTTTTTAGAAACTTACTACGGAAACCCTTGAAGAACCTTCATTCCGCTTCAGAGTAGGACACCAATTGATCAATTGTATATTCTGTCACAAGCTCTCCTATCACACTATCCACCGAGTGATCTACCATGCGAGTGATGGTGTTATCATTCTTTTCTAACTTCCGAATTAGCTATTGGGTCGACTGTGTGACCTGTTTGTCCTTCCAACACTTCTGGAAATCTACGAGCCTTGCGAGCCACTCCTAAAGCTCGATCGCAAATGTCACAAAGAAAATCTCGTAGATCTCTGGAAGATGTACTTATTCTTCCAATCCTCTTTAGTTAGATTTGTACTTCAATTCTCTCTTACTATGAATTCTTGAATTTTATTTTTGAACCCCTCGTTGATCTCTTTCTTCCTAGGTCTCTAATGTGTTCTTGGAATTACCCAATCTCTCTCTAAAAATGCTCCTGGTACCGACAAAGGAACCATTTGTTAGCTCAAGGGGTTCCGACCCAAGTTCGGAGGTTTAAGGTTTGCCAACAAACACCTATACTACTGGCCCTTTTGGCAGTGACCTGCTTGCATAGGCCAAAGTCTCACCCAAAGCGGTATGGGAGGGTGTTGGAACTAGGTTTATACACCCTAAGAGAGATTAGGTAAGTCAAGCAGAGTTGCGTTCCCAGCTTATCAAGCTTCACATTTAATAGATCTTGTTAAGAGCTTAGATCTAATGATTACCTTCGCATCCATGTGTGTAACACCAATCTATCGGCACAACAACTATAATCACGGTAATTAACAAATCATAGATTCATATACCAGAAGCAAAGATATTTTTGTAGTTATCAAATAGATACTTTCGTAGCTTAATCATACAACCCAAGTTCGCATAAATCATAATAGACGAGATCCAAATCACATCATATATCAACAATACTTCACATATATATTAATACCATAATCTTCTTAAAATCCCAAAATACTGCTTACGCACACAGCCAGCAGGGTCTGCACATAGCAGGACTGAGGAGCTCCACACACACAGCCAGTAGGAGTCCTTCCCAAAAACCCAACGACCGATCTAACAATTCATGCTTAACATTAATCTCAATTATTTCCTGCCTATGACTAAAAAAGGTTCATCTATTTATACCGATTTAGCCTACACATCCAATGGTCCGCAAACCATGGTTTGCAGAATCTTGGTCTACGCTTGACCCGTTACAATGCATTAGGGGCTTTGACCCTCCCCAAAACCCTTGCGTTAGACTAAATATTAAAAAAATATACAAAAATGGACAAAATTCGTAGCTTTAGGAGACCCTATTCCAACAGTCATATTTAGGAACATGATTTATGTACCGGATGACAGTGAGCTCGAGAAGATTATTTTGAGGGAATTTCATGTCAAGCCATATTCAGGTCACTTCAGCTATCATAAGATAGTGACAATAGTTAAGAAATTATATCATTGGTTGAACTTAAATAAATATTTGTTTGAGTTTGTTGTGATATGTTTGGACTGTCAGTAGGTAAAAGTAGAGTGTAAGCATCCAATTGGTTTATTGTAGCGGATTTCGATTCCTGAGTGGCAATAGGAGGTCATATCCATGGACTTCATTAAAAAAAATTTGAGGACATTGAAACATCATGATTCCATCATGGTTATGGTTTATAGGTTAAGTAAGGCATCCCACTTAATTATAGTTAAGTCTATGAATTTAGCTAGCTAAGTAGCTCAAATTTTCATTAGGGAAATAATGATATTGCATGGTGTTCCTAAGAAGAATGTATCAGCAAGAAATTCCAAGTTCACTTCCAAGTTTTGGAAGGAGTTTTTTGCAGGTTTGGGGATATCATTTTCCTTCAATACAACTTGTCATCCATAGAAATATGTATGGATAGAGAGGGTTAATAGGATTCTTGAGAACATGATGAGGATATATGCCATGCATCAACAGAGGAAGTGGGAAGAGTGATATGAAAGGAGTGTATTAGTTTGTTGTGCTAAGTGTCCTTTCAGTAATAAAAACATGTATAATTGTATCCATTTTTTTGCTTAAGGAATGAAATTTTTAACCATGAAACATAGATGAATTTGTGAGTTTTAAGCATGAAAATAAGCCTAAATAACACTGTACAACAATGTATAACAGAGAAATAACATCACACATAAGTTTTACATAGTAGGCATGATGAAGTAGTTCACCCCTCCTGGGCTACATCTGCTGGTCTAGCTCCCAATGGCATGTCCCTCTTTGTCATTGTGTTCAAAATTGCAAATACATGTGTTTACAAGCCTATAATGGTTTTTTCTCTACACCAACGACTCAAAAATGCTCAAATTAGTCTATATAGACTCTTGTTTCACCAAAATTGGTCGAAAATTGACCTCCCAAAAATTTTTCCCAATAAAAGCTATAAAACCTCCACTAATTATGGAGAACTGCAATAAATTTGGAAAAAATCTCGAAAATTTAGCCAGCGCTAAAGCCTCCGCCAGTATAAACTGTTGGAATTTAACTTTAGTGGTTAGGGGTGGGGGTGGCCACATGCAGACCCCCTTAAACCCTGCAGTTATGGTTTATGTTTTAAACTCTGCCATAAAGATTGGAGTGGAACCTAGAGATCGGAATTCTATTTTAACCATGGAAATAAAAGCCACAACTCGCGCATGTGACAACTCTTTAGACCTCCACTAGAGTAGCCGTCCAGAAACCATCCAGAAACCATCATGTTAAACAATCGCGAAATCATCGCCATGTGATAAGGAATAACCGCCGGAGGTTAAGGTTTGTTGTAGCCATAGCATTAAACGTCGGTTTTGAAATGTTTCAACATGTGACCAAGTTTTGTTGCCACCATTTATATAGCCTCTGGATTAACCATTTATTGTAGACGCTTGCAGTAATATGTGACCACCTCTGCTGGGACAGCCGGTGGGTTGGGACAGCAGCCCCCCCCCCCCCCCATACGCAACCTTTACAATGTTTAAATATAAGTGGTGCCATATAGGGGTAAGGAACACAGATAGAGGAGATGGTTAAGGTCTTGTGTAGGCATGCTAGAGGTCATGGGGTCGAACCCCCCAAACTCCACCAAAATTTTGGTCAACAATCAAGGGGACACATGGTAGCCTCCAAGCTAGCCACGTCTCACCCATCCAACGACCCTCCTGAAAATCATACATATCTATCCAACGACCCATAAACTGCCACTTGTTGAAACATGACTGGATCTCAGGAAAGGGAATATTTCGAGAATATGCCACCCATGCTAACTGGGCATCCCAATAAATCCTGTCACAAAAATTTAGTTGTTTAGGAAAACAATTAGAACGCGATATCTTCCTCATACAACATCAGTTTTTTAAACCGTTTGTAGTGCCAGAATCGAAACGAGGAGACCTATCTGGTTGCTCAGGTTTGGTACAGTTTTGAGCACTTTCAATTTTGAGATAAACACATGATCTATTGATCACACCTCCCCATTGGGAAGCTTTTGGACCCAAAAAGACTTTAATTACCTATTCAGAAGATGAGGGTACAACTCCCACACCTTTTCAACTTCCATCCACCTTGCCTTACTTGGTTTACCGCCCTTGATCCCAACTCAAAGATAATCGACACTTCTCCTCTTAGAAGTGTGTGTCTTTCTGTCAAGGATGGTATCATCCTTGAGCTCATCCAGAAATTCTGGCGATAAATCTTATATAGATGGAAGTTGAACATCACTCCCTTGATCATCAATCAAAGGAGGCTCATAGAAACAAAAATTTTCCACATTGACAATGGAATACATTTGCATATATGAAGGCAAGTCAAGTTGAAATGCATTATCACCTTGTTTGATGATACTGAATGGAAAATAGTGAATGGGCTTGAGTTTTTTACCCTCTCCTTGCATCCTTTCTTTGCTTATGTGCAACCATACCTCATCTCCTTCTTGAAACTTGTGATCAACTCTATGTTTGTCATGCCTCCCCTTGTATTTTCTTTGACTCTTCTCAAGCTATTCTTGTTGGAACAGGGTCTCCTACGAAACTGCAAAATTGGTCCATTTCGTATATTTTTTATTATATTTAGTCTAACGCAGGAGTTTTTGGGTGGGTAAAAGCCCCTAATGCATTGTAAGTAGGTCAAGGGCAGACCAAGAGTCCGCAAACCATGGTTTTCAGACCATTGGATGTGTAGGCTAAAGTAGTATAAATAGTTGAACCTTTTTGAGTTGAGAGGTAGAGAATGAATAAAGATTGATGCGAAATACAAATTTCTAGATCTTGGGTTGGGTTGTTTGGGTTAGGACTCCTGCTAGTTATGTGCGTGGAGATACTCTATCCTGCTGTGTGTGGACCCTGATGGGTGTGCGCATAGGTGGTATTCGGGGAATGTAAGAGGATTTTGATAAGTAATATATGTGAAGTATTGCTGAACATATGATGTTGTCTAGATCTATTCTGTTATGATTGATGCGAACTAAGATTGTTTAATTAAGCTGTGAACTCGTTTGTTTTATCTCTGTGGTATGAGAGTATCTGCATTTAGTATAAAATTGTGATATGACTGTTGTTGCGCTTACTTATTGCATCTCTGTTAATCTATGCGAACTATCTGTGTTGGAAATATTGGCTGCGATTATGCTATTTTATGGTTGTAATTGGTGATACGCACATGGATGCGACCCTGTTAGAGTAGATATGATAAGAACTATCATCTGGTTACGGTCTGGAACCTTGCGAATCACCTTTTTGTGTAGATTTCATAATTTTAGGCCTGCGTTATTACCTAATCTCTCTCAGGGTGTGGAAACTTGGTTCCAGCACCCTCCCATACTGCTTCGGGTGAGACTTTGACCTACGCAAGCGGGTCACTGCTGAAAGGGTGAGTAGTATAGGGGTTTGTTGGTAAACCTTCACTTCGAACCTAGGTCAAGACCCCTTGAGCCAAGAAATGGTTCCATTTCCAAGACCAGGAGCATTTTTAGGGAGAGATTTGGTAATGCCAAGGCCATATTGGAAGCCAGAAAAGAAATAAATCGATGAATGGTTTGAAAAGAAAGTTTAGGAATTCGCTGTAAAAGAAAATCGCAGTGTGAACTTAACTGCAGAGGAGTGAAAAAATAAGTATATTTTCTTGGAAATCTACAATATTTTCTTCGTAAATTTTGCAATCAAGCTACAGGAGTGGCTTGCAAGGCTGGTCGATTTTCATAAGTGTTGGAAAGACAAATGGATCATGCAGTGGACTATAGAACTAATCTGGCGGTTGGAAAAGACTGATAATACCATTACTCACATGATAGATCATTAGGTTGATAGTGTGATAGGAGGATTTGTGACTGAATTTGCAATCGATCAATTTGTGTCCTACTCAGAAGTGGATCAGAGGTTCTTCAAGGGTTTCTGGGTCCAGTGGCCAATTTTGCTGCGTATAGCCCTCCATCAACACCACCTTCGAATCCTCATAAGGGCAAGAACTCACCTTCGCCACCACCAGAAGACAATATGGCTTCACAGATGAATTTACCCACCTTCAAGGGTGTGGGGGACGAAGATATGGATCGATTCTGGTTTGTTGAAGGGTCTGTATGGACTGCGCAAAATGTAGCGAGCGATGCTGTGAAAAGAGCGCAACTATCTCTTGCTTTTGAAGGAAGGGCCTTGGACTGGTACATGGGATACCTCGAATAACATGCGAACGCAAGCATTGAGGACATTAAAAATGCCTTGAAGCAACAGTTCAAGAAGCCTAAGGCCTACTCCTAGATAGTGAATGACCTGAAATATTTCAAACAAGGTCCATCTGAGCCTATATGGGAAGATGATCAGTGATTGAAAAAATTAATCATAGAAGGAGGATTCAAGTATGATGGCAGGAAGCATGCGGAGTGGTTCATTTCTATGTTGTTTCCCCACCTACGCATACCGATGGGACACCAAGACATTGAGTCGCAGGAGAAGGCCTTGGAGATAGAAATGAAGTTGGAGGCTATGCCACGAGATGAAACCCAGTTGGGTGTACAACAGATACAAGGCCGGCTGCAAGAAATGCACATGGAGATCCAGAATCTATGAAAGGAATGAGGAGTAGAGGCTAGCCCTAACAAGTGGTGCATGCGATGCAGGGTGAATGGCCACACCAAGGATAATTGTCTGCTATTGGCGAACTACATGGAGGCTGGAGGACCTAGCCCATTTCACCTTAGAGAAGCTGTGGGGCCAAGTAGGCTGGCACTATGGTGTGACAACTGTCACATTGCGGGGTTGCATGACACCAAAAACTGCCCTCGCCTTGTTGTTTGTATTCCGAAGGTTAAGCAACAATGTTGCAGGTTTTGTAGGTCTGTGGGGCATAATGAGCAGAACTGCTGAACTTATGATCTGCTGATAGACCGAGGAAACATCTATATATAGGGTACAGAAAGATCCTTCGTCACCAAGGACTCCCTCCAGTTTCGGGGGCTCCCTTGTTAGGGGTAGGGGAGGGGGCCGAGGCAGAAACACAGGCAAGGGAAGAGGCCAACTAATCTGTTATAACTGCGGGGAGATAGGTCACTTTGCAAGGGACTGCATGAACCCTACATGGAAATCCTGCAGGTATTGTAGGCAGCTAGACCATGTGATCAAGGACTGCCTGATTTTGATGGCTAAGGTATAGGAGAAACAATAGATACCTATGCAGAATGTGAAAAGGGTCACAATGAAGCCCCGGGACAATGGACCAGATATTAATATCATAACCCGTATCAGCCTGACCACTGGTGGGGACGGAAGAAAAAGATGCAGATGAGCCTCTGATTAGGAAAGAAATCATCAAATAAAAGGGCTTGGACCTGCAAAAGGAGGGGGAAAACTTTATCGCGGCTCAGCAGGACTTCACAGAAGCATCTACTTCGCAGGTCCCTACGACCACCAAAGAAGGAGAGGGGGTCTGACCATTTTTACAAGCATGCATGAAACTGTTGTGTAACCAGTAGGCTATTGAGAACCTCCATGCACTACTAGACAACTACGCAGGGAAGACCAACCCGCTCCTGGGAGTTAGGGATGTAAACAAGTTATAAAAGTACAAGAAACACACTGGTAGGTAAATGTGACTCGTAGCACAAATCAAAGATTATGACATGGAGCAAGTTATTCTGGATCTAGGATCAGATGGGAACGTACTACCCAAGCAAACGTGGCAGCGCATGGGAGAACCTAAGTTAGAATGGTCCACTATCCAGCTGCGCATGGCCAATCACCAGAAGATCATACCTTTAGGACGGTTATCACAGGTCGTAGTGGATATCACAGGAGTTAAGGTTTAGGTTGAATTTGAATTAATTTAGATTGTGGAAGATACAGACTCTTACCCTATGCTCCTAGGGTTGGACTGGGCCATCAACATGGGCGATATTATCAACTTGAAGAAGAGAAGCATGATATTTGAGAATGGAGGGGCAGGAGTGATAGTCCCTTTAGACCCCGCAGAGGGAGAAAGTTATATGGATCCAGTGTGTATCGATGAGGAGGTAGACCACATATACAAGTTAACTATGTAGGATGAATATTGGATCAACCCTACGGCTGATGGCATGCTCTGTTAGGAGAAGGATAGCAACTGTTTCTTTGAATCTGACAGAGAAATGGAAAATTGGAAAAACCAGTTGCACAAGTATCTGTGTTGCGATGTCTTAGAATTACAAGGGAGTTCTGATGTATATCCTCGGAGGTAAGGGACTTGCCCCACTTTGATGGGTCCAATAGTTTAAAAGAATTTTTATGGATTTGAAGCCGAGGTTCCTAGGGAACAAAGTATATGGGCCCTTAATGTGGCTCTACGTGCAACACCCGCCAGATGGTGGGACAGGCATAAGGCGACGTTCTAGGTGTGGGAGCAATGTCGAGATATGATGACCCTGTGATTCGAGCGGCCAGCTGATGTGCGTGTCAAGAAGTTCTTGGGCCCTAAGGATTCGGGAGAACACTTGGTCTCATGGATGGAAAAGTGGGGTGATCGGACTAAAAAATAATGCGTTCACTTATTTATTCATGCACTGGGACCCATTCCAGCGGCATGTTATTTGGATGTAGAGCTACACAAGTGAACCCACCACTGGGAAACTTTGAATGATGAATTCATAGGGACATTAGGCCTAATAGAAGGCTCAGAGGTGCTCGATGAAGCTCTGCAGGATATAGACACATTTGTGTTTAGGAAACCCAGCCCCCACACAGCTTTTGGGGCACAAATGTGGGAGGCACAGATGCACGACATTGTCGACTATCATAATATTACTATAGAAGAGCAAGATGAAGATCTCCACAATATCTCTATCCCAAAATCAGAGGGGGAGCGTGCCATCGTCGGACCCCCACTACAAAATTTGGATGTAACGAAACCTCTGAAATTGTGGGAAGTTAACATTGGCACAACAGAGAAACCCAAATTTTCTAAGATCGAGGACTATTGGGATGATGAAACTGTCAGCAAAGTAGTTGAAATGCTCACAGAATATCAAGACTTAGTCCCCACGAATTTCTCAGAAATCAAGGGGATCATAGGGGAGCTAGGATTCATGCACATCACACTAAAACCCGATGTGAGCCCGCTAAAACAGTGACCTTATCAATTCAACCCTAAGTATAAGCAGAAGGTTAAAGAAGAACTTGATAAAATTCTCGCCGCGCGCATTATCAGACTGGTCGAACAGTTAGATTAGGTAAGTTCGATGGTGGTTCTGGAAAAGAAGACTAAGGGGGAAATCTAAATTTGTGTGGACTTGTGTAAGTTGAATGACACCTGCGTACATGATCCATTCCCGACGTCGTTCTCAGATGAAATCCTGGATAGCGTAGGCGGCCAAGAAGCATACTCATTCACTGATGGGTTCTCCGGATACCACCAGATCAGAATCACACCATAAGATCATAGCAAAACTACGTTTTCCATGGAATGGGGTTCCTTCCAGTATACAGTCATGCAATTTGGACTCAAGAACACCCCTGCTATCGTCTTGCGAGTCATAGTTGTAGTATTTAAAGAGTTCATCCACAAATTCTTGGAAGTATATTTTGATGATTGGATAGTCTTTGGCTTGGTAAGAACACATGTGTCGAACCTGCGCCTAATGTTGGATGCCTGTAGGAAGCACCAAATCTCCCTGAATATTAAGAAAGGTACCTTCTACGTACCTTTCAAAATATTGCTGGGACATATCGTATGTTGACAGGGGTTGATGGTTGACCCTGTGAAGGTGGCAGTTATCATCAACCTAGCAGTACCAACTACCGAGAAACCGCTGCATTCGATAATGGGACATATGGGTTACTAACAGAAATTCATTCAAGGATACGCATTAATTACAGCACCTCTGGAAAAACTGCTTAAGAAGGATGTTTCATTTTTTGGGGACGATGAGTGTCAGAAAATTTTTTAATTACTCAAGGAAAAAATGGTCTCTGCGCCTATCCTAATTTTTCTGGATTGGACAAAGGTCTTCCACGTTTATGTTGATGCATACAGGATCACCCTCAGAGCAATCCTTACGTAGCCTGGAGATGGGGACATTGATCACCCAGTTGCATTCGCCAGCCGAAAACTCTTTAGCGCAGAGCGCAATTATGCCACTACAGAATGGGAAGGATTGGCCATGGTTTATGCATTACAAAAGTATCGACACTATCTATTAGGGGGTCACTTCAAAATGTTTATAGATCACTCGGCTTTGAAGTACGTGGTGAATAAGCTTGTTTTGGGGGGGGAATATGCCGATGGCTTCTATTATTCCAGGAGTATGATTTCAAGATCATTGTCAAGCTAGGAAGGCTAAATGTTGGGCTAGATCACCTGTCTCGAAATGAGAATGGCGAGGACCCGACTAACCTAGAGGAGGGATAGCCGGATGCGTAAGAATTTGCTATTAAAGTAGTAGATGTGCACTTTACCGACATCATCCAGTTTTTTTCCACAGGTATGGAACATGTAGGGTATTATGTGCAGCAGAAGAAATAATTTGTAGCTCATGCTACAGATTTTACCATCATTGCAGGACATCTATATAAAATGGGCACATATGAAGTGTTGCACAGGTATGTCTTAAAACATGAACAACATGACATCCTGGCAGAAGGGCATGATAGGGTCGCAGGGGGTCATTACATAGGAAAAGAAACGATGCATAAGATCTTACGAGCCAGGTTGTGGTGGCCCACCTTGCATACTGACTCGTATGACTACTGTAAGGCCTGCGATACATGCCAATGAACTGGACGTCCATCCCAGAGAGATGAAATGCCTCTGCAACTACAAGTAGCCCTCCAGGCTTTTGACAAGTGGGCTATCAATATTGTTGGCCCTATCAACCCACCTGGAAAGAAGATAGGTGCACGCTACATTATAACTACTACCGAATACATAACCCGGTGTGTCGAAGCACAAACCATCAACGATTGCACCGCAGGTACTGCTGTGCATTTCATTTTCGAACAGATTCTGACCAAAATCTGGTGTCCTAAGATCCTGATGAGCGATCGAGGTATGCACTTTGTTAATGAGACAATACAGGCCTTAACGGAGGAATTCCGGATCCACCACTCAAAGAGTACCCCATACCACCCTCAGGCGAATGGAGCGGTTGAAGCTTTTAATAAGGTTTTGTAGAACGCACTAACTAAGGTCTGTAATGCCAATCACAGTGATTGGGACATCCATATCCCATCTGTTCTTTGGGCCTACCGCACCACTTGTAAAAAATTGATAGGAAAAACACTATTTCAAATGGTCTACGGAAAGGATGCTATCATGCCCATGGAATATATCATTCCTAGCCTGCGCATTGCCTCCTTTACAAACATGGCCGAGCCAGCCATTCTAGAGGAACGTTTAGCATAGCTCATGGCCTTAGAATAAGATCATTTTATTGCTAACATCCATCAGCATGTCCAGAAGGCACGGGACAAAGAATGGCATGATCGACATATTCGCCAAAAGACCTTTACTGCAGATGACTTAGTTATACTATATGATAGCCAATTTACAAATCACCCAGGGAAATTCCGATAGCACTGGCTTGGGCCCTATATGGTCAAGGAAGTCACAAAAGGTGGGGCTATTTGGCTAGATACCTTGCGTGGTGATCTGGTGCTTGGGTATGTTAATGGCAGTCATCTCAAACCATATCGGATCAAATGACTATATGATTGGCTGCGGGGTTCATATATCCTTAGGCACAGTGGGACTTATATCTCACAACCACAAGATTAGAAGACACGGGGGATACATGGGAGAAGCATGGATGAATTCAGAATACTGATAAGTGTGACGTTGTGCTACCCCAGTATCCAGAGTGATCAGACTGTTGCAGGTGCAGGTGGAGGCCCCACCACCTCAGTGACTCGGGATGAGTCACAAGATTGTGTTGGGGGACTGTTGGAATAGGGTCTCCTACGAAGCTATGAAATTGGTCCATTTCGTATATTTTTTATTATATTTAGTCTAATGTAGGATTTTTGGGGTGCGTCAAAGCCCCTAATGCATTGTAAGCAGGTCAAGGGAAAACCACGGTTTGCGGACCATTGTATGCGTAGGCTAAAGTAGTATAAATAGTTGAACCTTTTTGAGTTGAGAGGTAGAGAATGAATAGAGATTGATGCAAAATATGAATTTCTAGATATTGGGTTAGGTTTTTTGGGTTAGGACTCCTACTGGCTGTGTGCGCGGAGATCCTCTGTCCTGCTGTGTGCGGACACTACTGGCTATGTGTGTAGGTGGTATTCAGGGAATGCAAGAGGATTTTGATAATTAATATATGTGAAGTATTGTTGAACATATGATGTTGTCTGGATCTGTTATGTTATGATCGATGTGAACTAAGATTGTTTGATTAAGCTTCTAACTCATCTTTTTTATCTCTGTGGTATGAAAGCATCTGCATTTAGTATATTACTGTGATGTGACTATTTTTGCACTTACTAATTGCATCTTCGTTAATGAACCTGAACTATCTGTTTTGATAATATTTCCTGCGATTATGTTGTTTTATGGTTGTAATTGGTGATATGCACATGGATGCGACCCTTCTAGAGCAGATCTGATAAGAACTATAGTCTGGTTACGTTCTGGAACCCTGCGAATCACCCTTCTATGTAGATCTGATAATTTCGGGCCTGCATTATTACCTACTCTCTCTCAAGGTGTGGAAACCTAGTTCCAGCACCCTCCCATACTGGTTCGGGTGAGACTTTGACCTGCGCAAGTGGACCACTGTCGAACTGGCCAGTAGTATAGGGATTTGTTGGCAAACCTTCACCTCCAAACCTGGATTAAGACCCCTTGAGCCAACAGTTATTGAACTTGTTGATGAAAAATCTAAATTTTCTCAATGAAATTTCGAGCCTTGTCAATATCACTATTCCCATCAATTGCAGTATCCTTATCAAAGATGAAGGCTAATGGTAATTTTGGCAAATATCCAAAGCAGGCTTCAAAAGGTGAAGTATTTGTAGAAGAGTTCTTTGCTCGGTTGTAAGCATGCTGAATGTAATGCAGTTGTTCATCCCACAACTTGGGATATTTGCTGCAATATCCTCTCAATAGATGCACAACGGTTCTGTTCACCACCTCGGCTTGGTCATCAATTTGCGGATGAAAAGCAGTACTATTTTTCAACATTGTGTCCATCAACTTCCAAATATTGGACAAAAAATTCCCAATGAACCTAGAATCCCTGTCACTAACAATAGAAGTTGGAAATCCATAATGAACCCATACATGTTGAAAATAAAGTTCAGCAGTTTGTTCAACAGTAATGGTTTTCATACATGGCATAAGTATACAGATTTTACTGAATCTATCCACAACTACATAAAGATAATCATGTTGTTTTCTTTACATAGGTATACCTCCAACAAAGTCCATGGAGACACTCTCCCATGGCCTTGATGGTACCGGTAGTGGCATTTACAACCCAAGCTTCCTATTTCTAGGCTTTCTTGTTGCACACATAAAACAACCTCTTATAAAACGTGACACACTATCTATCATGCGAGGCCAATAGAAATACCTCTATAGATGTGCCATTGTTTTTCTTACCCCAAAGTGTCCAACAATAAGAGATGAATGAGCCTCTCTCATGACACTAAGTCTCTCTCCTTGTGGTATACATAGCTTGCCCAAATGAAACAACAAATTTTTATGCATGTGATAATCATTTTCCTCAACTTGATTCCCTTCACTCAAACTAGCATATACATCTTGAAAATCAGCATCAGATGCATACTTTTCTATGTAACGCTCATGTACAATAGAATAACTTTTAATTAAAGTAGAAGCACTTATAATTGGCCTTGAAATAATATCAGAAAATTTATTGAAAATACCTTTCTTGTACCTTATAACCAATTGAAACTATTGAATAAATCCCATCTGCCTAAAATGACGTGATTGCTACAATTTTGTTTGCGACTACAAGTACTGTAATGGTTGGTGATCGGTATGTATAATCGTCTCTTTACCCATCAAGTAGTGTTTCCACTTCTTGATGCTTTTTACCAAAGCACACATCTCTTTTTCATATGAAGGATAATTAATTACAACACTATTGAATGTTTCATAATGAAAATAAATAGGCTTACCATGCTGCAAAATTACTGTGTCCATGGAAAAATCACTAGCATCGGTTTCTATCTCGAATGGCTGTCTCAAATTTGGTAATGCAAGGACCAAAGCTAAACTGATCTTGTCTTTTAAAGCTTCAAAATATTGCTGTTGTTTTCCTCCCCATTAGAAGTATTTTTTCACAGTTTTCACTGCATGCATAGGAGATGCTATGGCAGAAAAGTTAGCATTAAACTTTCTCTAATATTGAGCTACGCCTAGGAAAATTCTTACCTCGGTTAATATTTTGCGAGTGGGCCAATTCACAATGGCTTCCACTTTATAAGGATCAATTCTCAACTTGCCTCCTCCTACAATGTGTCCGAAATAAGCCAGAGAAGTCTTTCCAAATTCACACTTTGACATCTTAGGAAATAATTCCTCTTTCTTCAAAACATCAAGCACCATTTTCACATGCAAGACATGTTATTATCTTGTTTTGCTGAAAATAAGTATATCATCTAAATAAACAATCACAAAGTCATCAAGAAATTTATGAAAAACACTATCCATAAAACACATGAAAGTTTCTGGTGCATTACACAAACCAAACAGCATAACCAACCACTCAAATAGTCCTTGTTTGGTTTTGAATGTAGTATTCCATATATCACTTTCTACAATTCTTACTTGATGATATCCCCTTCTTAAATCTAACTTAGTGAAAAACGTTGTTTCTTTCAGCTGATCTAGAAAATCATCTATCCTTGGGAGTGGGTATCGATTCTTTACCGTTATCTTGTTCAAAGCTCTGAAGTCTACACACATGTGCCAAGTGCCATCTTTCTTCGGAATCAAGACTATGGGTGAACCACATGGTGAAGTGCTTGGCCTTATGAGTCCCTTCTCCAACATGTCCTTGATTTTCTTCTTTATTCCGGCATTATCCATTATCGACATGTGATACATGCTAATGTTTGGAAGAGGACAATCTTGTTGCAACTGAATCTCATGTTGAATCTCCCTTTTTGGAGGCAATCTTGTTGGCTCCTGAAACATCTCATGATGTACATCAACTATATCATACAAATCTGATTTCAACTTAGGATCATAATCCTCAAATGATTCATGATTAACATCAGCTTTAGGCTTAATCATTAGAAGAAAAAAATTCTTACCTGAATTCACCAGCCTCTTTACTTGTCCAACATTTACCATTGCAATATTTGTCTCCTTGCGATGTGCTCTAACAATGTACTCCTTGCCATATTTGAATAAATGGTATTTTTTCTCATGGCGATGGAAGATCGCTTTCCTGTCATACAAGTAAGGAATAACCAACACAATACATGTAATATCAAGCGGAACCACATCTAATTCAACTGTGTCAACAAAATGTGCAGTTATTGCAAAGCGCAATATGCACTTCTTTGAAACCTGTAAATTTGCATCCTTACAAATCCACCCAAGTGGATATGGTTTCGGATGTGTAATGGTCTCAAGATTAAGTTTCTTGACCATATCTTCAAAGACTAAGTTTTCTTGTGACCCACTGTCAAACAGTGTGTCAATCTCGGTATGTTTGGATATGACCCTCACATGAAACAGTTCAATTCTCTCTTCTTCATTTGGGGCTTGTATGTGATAGTTTGATATACTAGTACTGCGTTTTGTTTCAATTTCTATCCCCTTCATGTTCTTCAATCCCATGGCTGTAATTTTTGATTCATCTCCCAAATCCTCTCCTAAATCATGTTGAGTTGTAGCTGCAATTTTATGCTTCCATCTTTTATTGTTATATTTGGGCCTCTTTTCAAGATGTAATTTCCAACAATTTTTCTCTTCATGGCCTTCTCTTGAACAATGTTTACAAACCACTTTTTTTCTCTTTCTTGACAAATGCATTCTTTTCGCCTTTACTTTTTGAGGTATTCTCTTTTTTTTCCCCTTAAAAGGTTTCTTCCTACCCTCATCAGTAATGTTTTTCCCTCTAGCTTCTATATGTGTGGCCTAAACAAAAACTTCATCTAATCTTGTAGGGTTAAACATGAGAATACTATGTTTTAGGTAGCTATGTAAGCCTCTTATGTACTTGAGAAAATTATCTTGGCTCTGAAAATCTACCCTTAATAAGAGAGCTCTTCTCCTAAATTATTCGGTGTATTCATGCACATTCTATCCTTTCAATTGTCTAAATTTTTTCAAGTTCATTATGGCTTTCTGCATATGAGCTAATGGATAAAATTGTTGTTTTATTTCAGTAATGAAATCAGTCCATGATAGAATAATCTTACCATGCTTCTTGATCTCCTCCTTTTTCTTGGATTCCTACCAAACAAGTGCCACACCTTCCATTCTCAATGAAGCTAGTTGGATTTTGGTATCATCATCATGAAGGTTCTGAATTCTCAAATAAACCTCCAATTTCCTATTCCAATTATTAATCTTTTCTGCATTGACTTCACCATTAAACATGGGAAATTCAAACTTAACATCAATTTTTAGAAAAGGACTTTTACCAATGTTCTTTGACTTGTGTGGCTGATGTATTGAAGATGAAGTAAAGGATGATGAGGATGAAGATGAGGGTGATGATGGTGAATTTCCATTGTCTCCATTTCTTCCATTGACCTTATTTGATTTAACTTGATCATTGTGACCTCTTGATGATCCCTGAACTTCCTTGTGATGTTTGGATCCTTCTCCTTCTAGTCTCTCATTCCTTTCTTGATAAGGGACTCTCACCATTTCATTCATGTCAAGGAATGCTTTCTGTTACACCATTTTTTTGGTCATCTAACCTATTATCATTAGATGAACCCAAGTACACCATGTAAGACCAATTTTACCCTAAGTAAAATTTCTTTCACCATGTGAAATAACATTTTTCTATATTTCCTGGTCATATTTAACCCAAAACAAGGAAATTAATTAAATAAATCATTATTTATTTAATTATTTCCTTAGGAATAAGTTAATTTAAATCATTATTTAAATAATATTCCTAGTTAAATTCAATTAAATCATTTTTTAATTAATTAAATAGATCATTATTTATTTAATTATATTCCCACCATCTCCCTAAAATAATAAATAAATCATTTATTTATTTATTGTTTATAAATAAAGGAATTCACCCAAGTCAAAAGACCTTTTCCCTCCAACAAATATAATAAAATATTCCTAAAGGGTGGTTCTAGAATTTGATTAATAATATTTTATTCATGCACCAAGTTCTAGATAACCCTAATATTTTGTTATAAATAGGAGGGTTTTCCCCATTCATTAGTGACCTCCATTGCATTAGATCACTCTAGATCTACTCTTGGTCACCATTTTCCATTTTTGTTTTGTGAGCTCCCATTGAGTTCTATGTTTGTCTGGGTTTTCTACACCAATACGAGAGAGAAATTTTAGATCTGAAACGCTGAGGACTTTCAAGAACCCATCCCATTGAGGAGAACCAGAAAACACCTTTCTTGTTTTCCTCTCAGGTGCCTCCTTTTAATATAATACAAAAAATTCTTTCAAATACACTATTCTTGTCTCGTCTATTGGATGCATGGAGCCATATTTTACTTTATCTGCTTAATGTCTTTTATGCTTAGATCTGGATTTGTGTAGCATTATTTGGATCAACTAATTGCAAATTTAAAGATGTTTGGCAGCCATAATTGATGTTAGGGCTATTTGTTATGCGTAGCTAAAGTGATATTTTACGACGAAAGATTCATACTAACAATTGGCGACTCCACATGGGTTTTATTTTGTGACTGTTGTTGTTTTATCTATTCCTGCATATCCAGCTATTTCAGACCCTAGGGTTTCTCTTCAATTTTCTGTTTTTCCTATTTTTATGGTGCTTTTCACCTTTAAAAGCCTCAAACATTCAAATTTTTAACTTTTGTGTGTTTCCGGCCTTATTGCGCAGCTGACAGCCATCAACCACAGCTGAGACGACAAATTTTTCTGAAATCTGCCGCCGAGAGACCCGGATCTGCAGGTCGCACTTATCGGCCCAAAAAATGCGACCTGGCCTTGAGGTTGCACTTTTCTACCCAAAATCTGTGACCTGGACTGAAAACAGGTCAGAACCTGCGACCTGCCCTTTTTTCTGCAATTTTCCAGGACTTTTTCTGGGTTTGTCTGAAGCTTCTGTCGGGGTTTTCCAGTCTCTGTTTCCGCCCGTTTAGACCTGTTTCTGATCTGTTACACTCAAATAAGTGGGAATATTTCCCCTTAGGGCTCTATTACCCTCCACGTTTTGTGGGATAGTTTTTGTAGTTTCAGAAGTCTGAATTTCCAGGGTTTCAGCCTTATTGCTTTCAGATCTGATACCTCCTTTTTAGATCCCTTTAGATCAGCTCTTATCCCTTTCAAATCACCTCATATAGTTTTGTTTGGGTTCATTGCTAGGGCCGCCTCCTTGTCCCTACTATTTTTATATGATCTACTCCTTTTTAGCAGAAACCTTGCCTCTGCCTCTTGGCTGTTCTCTGCCCCTCTTTTCAGCAGATTTCTCCTTTAGATCCCCGTCCCTCCCGACCTTAGATCTATTGGCCTCTTTTTAGCGTGCTTTGCTTAGTTTTTTCCCTCTTATAGACTATTTTTGATAGACCTGCCTTCTTGGGTTAGATTGATGCATTGTTAGCTGTTAATTTTTTGTTCTTTTAGTCTTATTTACTACAGATTTATTTTCAGTTATGCAGCACACTTTTTCTTTTACTCTCAAAACGTTTGGGTTTAAATAAATTAAAATTAATGCACGCCACACACTGAACCTAAGTGAAGAAGAGCCTGGTTAACACTACCTGGAAAAGACTTTAAAATCAATTGACACTGCACCTCTCTGCCCTTGTTTCGACATTGACCTCACTTGATTTTGCCTCTCCCTGCCCTTGTTGATTTTTCTTCTTCCCGTCATCATTGCACCCCCAAGGCGTTTGTCCCGGAGACTTCTTAGCCTTCAACCTCAGTTTCCGGTCGGTCGAATTCCTCCTTCCCGTCGTCATCGAGTAATTCCTCCCCCGATTCTGCACTCCGACTCTTCTTCCGATTGTTCGGGTTCTCCCCCTACTCCCGATTCTCCCCCTGTTACTTTTACCATGTCTACTTCCGGGCCTACTACCAGTAGCAACCCTAGTTCTACTGCTGGGTCTGTTTCCAGTGGAACCACTACGGTACCTACCTTGACTATCCCTTTGCTCCCTTATATGGCCGGCCTCAGTCTCCCCGACTTCAATCAGCTGATTAATGATCCCATCCGCCACGATGTCAGTTGGCCTGCTATGCCAACCAAGTTCCCCTCCGACATTCCCACATTCGAAGGCCTTGCTAGTGAAGATCCCTCCAACCATATTCGATCTTTCCACATGTGGTGTTCCTCCAATTCCATCACCGATGACTCCATCCGTCTTCGATTGTTCCAACGCACGCTTACCGGCGAAGCTTCTAAATGGTATGTTGATCAAGCCACCTCTTCCCATACAACTTTTGCAACCATTGCCCAAGCCTTTTTATCTTATTTCCAGCTCCCTCCCCGATACGACACTGGTACTGAACTCTTAACTTCTTTTCATCAATCCTCTTCGACCCACCTTTCTTCTCATGTCCAGGAATAGTGACGAAGACAGAGCTTGTGTCGCGCTCCCCCCTTTGAAGATCGGGTTTACATGGACTGGTTCCTTCACTCTCTCTTACCTCCCATTGGCAAAGATGTCGCATCCCATTTTCCCCAAACCGAAGAAGTCGACCTCCAAATAGCCTTGAAATATGACCTTATCTATGCCCAATCTGGTTATGTTTATACCATCCTTCCTGACCTCCCCAAGCTTGGTGGCCCTAAGGCCTTGGGGGCATCTCACTCTGCCGACGGTATCGTTGGAGCCCTGTCACATACCTCTGCTCAACCTCTTCTGGGCTATGGTTTCCCTCCAGGAGGGGCCAGCCCCACCTGAACTTCCCCCCCTCCAGGTAGCATGTATCCAGGGTACGTCATGCCTCCTCCTTTCGCCCACACTCCTGCTTACCTCAATGTTCCCCACCCTACCCCTTATCCGTACCCACAACCTGGTGTCCCAGCTCCTCTAGCATTTGGACCTCCCACTCCCTTGCCTTCTCCACCCCCGCAACCGCACTTACTACCCCCTCCAAAGCAAGTATTTGCACAGTAGGGGCATCTAATTTTCTTCCTTCGCAAAGAAAGAGGAAAGGAAATCAATCTGCTTCTGGTAATCGTGGATCCAATCCTGCCAGTATTGACTCTACCACTTCCAACCAGCCACAGGGCTCTCAGCCCGAGCCGGACAAGCCGCTTCGCACCAATAAGCCCTGTTCGTGTTGCGGTGTTTATGGTAATTACACTCACGATTGACCCTTATTACCACAAATGCGGAAGATGTGGGAGTCTCAGGCCACCGTACGGGGACAACACTCCTCCCCTACTGTCCCTCCCAATCCAGCTACCTCTCAACCCGCTGTGTTTATCGATCATTTCCCTCAACAAGGATTCATGGCCACCCAACCACCTCATGCCCCGGTAACCACTCAACCTTCCCCTTCTGGTTCCTCCGATTACCAGATTCTCATGATGGCCTCTAACCAACCTCTCACTGTCGACCTCAACCTTCAAACTCGTTCCCGTCAATATTCCATGCCTCCCGTTCCATCTGCCTCCGAGTCCCCATATTTAGGTCCTACAGAGCCTCTGTCGATACCCAATGGTCCCTTGCAAATATCTCCGCCCAAAGCTGAGGTTCACACCAAGACTCCTAAGAGCCCATTATGCCGAAATGCTGCCTCTGGTTGGGTTGCCCATTCATACATCATAGTAGATGACCTGGCACAATCTCCTGCTGCCATTTCAACACTGGAACTCCTCCAGTCGTGTCCTTCTCAAAAGAAGGCTCTACTATCTGCTGTGGGTGTTGTAGATCATGCCGATGACCAATTGATTGTTTTCGACGCCCTCCAGTCAGACCATCCCCCTCTTCCCGCTTCTGTTGCTTTCCAAATACTAGTCAAAATCTGAAATTCCAACGTTGCTCGGTGTATCATTGATGAGGGGGCATCGACCTGTGTGATGTCTGCTTCGGTTTGGAACTGACTTGGATCTCCTGAGCTGGCCCATTCCACAATCACCCTTCGCGCGTGGGATGGCCATGCCTCCCAGCCCATCGGCCTTTTCCGTAACTTCCCTATTACCCTTGCAGGTAAGACTGTTTGTGTCGACATTGAATTTCTCAACGCCCCTCTTGACTACAACATCCTTTTGGGGCGTAGCTACACCTATTCCATGTCTGTCGTCCCATCCGCAGTCCACCGCAAGATGTTTTTCCCTCATAATGGCAAGATTTTCACGATTGACCAGTTGACTTACCATGAACCAAAATCTCAGACCTCCCCTGAGTCCACCATCTCTACTGTCACCAATAAGCCAACCATTGATTCTTTGACCAGTGTTTTCCCTGGCGTCTATAAATACTCCTCCTTGCTTGGAACCTTTTTAGACCCTACTCCCGTACCCGATATTAGCATGGTGAATGCTTTCATGATGCAATCTTCTTGGGCTGACCTTGCACAACCAACTTTGGATAGTAAGAAAACGCACCCTCACCCAACCCCACCATCTCCTAGCCCTTCACCCCCACTAGCCCACCTTCTTCCTTCGGAATCTCCTTCCCTGAACATTCCTCACGTGCCTCTCTACCCTCCTAGGTCGACCCCACCTGAGCATAACCCCCTTGGCCCCATTCCTCTTGGCCATTTCCCTTCTGGTCAGATGCCTTTCCTTTCTCCCCCTCCTGGCCCTCATTCTGTCCCCAACTTGACCTTGGGTATACCCGTCTGGTACCTAGACCCCCCAGCCACTACTCTGCCTGGCCAACCCAAACCTTATCTTGCTTTGATCCCAGTTCAACTGATACCCATGGCTTCTCCCTCTGCACCTGTACCTCAGTCCCCCTATCAGGAACCACCTCCTGTTGCAACCATGTCAGGTGCCACTAGCAAAGCTCATAGGGAGGCATCCAAGGACAAAGCCGCCCCGAAAACCTCTGCCCCTCCTCAACCTCCGAAGCATCCCATCCAGTGTGCCTTGTGCGATGTTGTTGGACATGCTACCCATACTTGCCCTGAATTACCACATCTCAAAACCATGGTCAATGAAACATTTCCAGAATCCGTTGTTCCCGATTATCTTCCTAAACTTAAACACTTGCGCACCAATCACCCTTATTCATACCAATCTTTGCCCCCGCCTGGATGAGTATCGCGCTTCTTTAGCCGCATACCACCAATTCGAAGCCGCGCTTACCCATCATCCTTATTCCCTAACACCAGACTACATGTCTCCCCCGATTACCATTTCTCATCCTAATACTGACATGACCGAACCTTCAGCCACTATTTCCTACCTTTCCTCATCCCCGTGTTTCCCGGCAACTGACCCTTTAGTGCCTTCCCCTGACGTTTCGCCTACCCACTCATCTGTTCGCTCTGCTGTCACCCCTCATGCCGACACACATGTGAGCCTTCCCCCTAAAAATTAGGTGTCTCATATTTGTACCTTCTTAGATCCTCCTATTCCACCCACTCTTCCCATCTTTCAGACTGATAAATACATCATGGAAGACATGACCGAACCTGATTTTCTATGGGACAATATGCACCATCGTGCATACTTCCTACCACACCAATCCCATGACCAATATGCCCTCGAATCTAAAGACTTCATTCCCGATCAAGTTGATTGGTTCAAAAACCCCATCCCCGCACCTGACACTTTCGAAGAAGGCAATATGGCTAATATCTCTCCTACCATCAAAATAGACATTTCTGTCAAACCAGGTATTGAAGAACATATCACCATGGGCGCCCAATGCACTCCGGAAGAAATTGAAGCCTACACCAAAATCTTCAAATAATTTCGTGATATTTACCTGGTCCTACTCAGAAATGCCCGGACTCGATCCTGCCATGTAGAACATCACATCGACACATTGCCTGATGCCATTCCGGTCCGTCAAAAGTTGCAACCCATTCATCCTTCTAGACGTGAAGCCATCAAAGCTGAAATCGATAAGCTCCGGCAGGCTGGTTTCATTTACCCCATTGAATATACCACTTGGGTGTCTAACCGAGTTCCCCTCCTCAAAAAACAAGGCACCATTCGTTTTTGCACCGAATTTCGCGATCTGAACAAAGCTTGTCCCAAAAAAAACTTCCCCACACCATCTATTGACCAAATCATCGATGAGTGTGCGGGGCATGAGATTCTATCCTTTATGGATGGCTTCTCTGGATACAACCAAATTGTTATCCGTCATGTTGATCAACTTAAAACCGCATTCATTAGTCCGTGGGGAACTTTCGCATACCGAGTCATGCCATTTGGCCTTAAAAACGCCGGCGCCACCTTTCAACGAGCCATGTCTTATTGTTTCCATGACTTAGCTCATATTATCCTTGCCTATTTAGACGACCTTACTACGCGTTCTAAAAATCGGGCGCAACACCTTCATGACCTACGTATCACTTTTCTCCGATGTCGCAAGTATAACATTCGCCTTAACCCATTGAAATGTGTCTTATGTGTTCCCGCTGGTCGCCTCCTTGGCTTCATCGTGTCTAAAGACGGGATAACTCTTGACCCTTTTAAGGTTCAAGCCATTCTTGAACTTCCTATGGCTCGTACCCTATGGTAGCTACAAAGAATCCAAGGCAAAGCTAATTTTATTCGCCGATTCGTTCTTGACTATGCCACTACCGCACATGGATTCCTTAGAATTCTTCGCTTTCACACCCCATTTGTCTGGGATACATACGCTCAAGAGTCTTTTGATGCCCTCAAGCATGCTCTCACATCCAATCCCTTGATCCGTCCCCCTGAATTTGACCGAGATTTCATCCTATACATATCCGCTTCCACCTATTCGGTTGCTAGTGTCCTTATCCAGGAGGATGATAATGGTATCAAACATGTAATCTATTATGTCAGTAAGAACCTTGCCGATCCACCTGTGTCCTACTCGCATGAAGAAAAATTAGCACTAGCTATCGTGTTCTTGGTCCAAAAACTGCATCATTATATCCTCATGTGTTCCACCAAGGTTGTGATTGATTCCAACCCTTTGGATTTCCTATTGAGTCACCGCATCCTCAGTGGGAAGTACGCTTGTTGGGTGGTTATCCTCCAAGAATTCAACCTTGAATTTTTCACCCCAAAAATTAAGAAAGGTTTAGTCCTCGCTGAACTCATTTCTGATTTGCTTACCAGGGCGCCTGATACTCCAATTAATGATGCTCTTCCCGATGAACATTTGTTTTCCATCACCACTGACGATCCTTGGTACGGTGACATCCTTAATTACTTGCGAACCCAAAATTTCGCCCTTCATCTTGATCGTGATGCTCGACGACGTATCCGACACCATGCCTCTCACTACCTTCTAATCGGTGATGACATTTATTGTCGTGGAGTAGATACTGTCCTTCGTTTTTGCCTCACACACGCTAAAGCCAAGCAAGTCCTCAATGCCTGTCATAGCAGCACTTGTGGTGGCCACCTCTTCGGCCTCACCACTGCCCAAAAAATCATGCGTGATGGATATTTTTGGCCTTCTCTCTTCAGTGATTGCATTGAAGCAATCAAACACTATTCCAATTGCCAACATTGCGCCCCCAAGGCGCGAGCTCCTCCTGCTCCTCTCCATCCTGTCGTCACAGCTGGTCCTTTTTGTAAATGGGCCATCGACTTTATGGAATGTCGACCTCCATCTGCTGGTAACCACAAATATATCATATTGGCGGTTGACTATTTCACTAAATGGGTCGAAGCTATGCCAATGTTCAAAAATACGACAGCCACTGCAACCCTCTTTTTCTTTAACCATGTCATTGCTCGATTTGGAGTTCCAAAACAGTTAGTCTCGAACCATGGCCGACATTTTGAAGATCAGATTTGGCATGAGCTATCCTCCCTATTGGGTTTTGAGCACCAATATTCATCTTCCTATTACCCCCAAGGTAATGGCCAAGTTGAAGTGGTCAACAAAATTCTTAAGACCATGCTTCAACGAACGATGAATAAGCACAAAACCAATTGGCATCTCATGCTCTTCCTTGCTTTGTGGGCTTATCGTACTTCTGTTAAAACCACCACCGGTTTCACTCCTTTCCACCTTGTTTTTGGCGAGGAGGCAATCTTACCAATCGAGTGTGAAATCCCTTCCCTTCACTTGGTCATCAAACTTATCCCTGATACCCAACCTCTAGAACAACGACTTATCATGCTCGAGCGCACCTCTAAAGACCATCGTGTTGCATTACAAACTCTTGAAGCGACCAAAAAGCACACCAAAGCTTAGTATGACCAAAAATTCCACCCTCGTACCTTTCATGAAGGTGACCTTGTTCTAGTATATGACCAGGCCCACGATACCCTCGGTCATGGGAAGTTAGACTCATTATGGCTAGGTCCTTACATTATCAGTAAAGACCTTGGTAAGGGGGCATATATTTTAGAGGAATTTGAAGGCCACATCCTTCCTAATCCTCGCAATGCACTCTATCTTAAGAGATATTACCCTTAGCATTTTCCATTCTAAATGCGTGTTTTATTTTCTTCTAGATCACCAGCATCTGTTTGTTTTTCATTTCGCTACTTCACCAGGACACCTGTTGTCCACGAAGCCTTACTTCACCTCCCCTCAAAATCGGATTTTCTCACTTACAACACATGTCATTGGGGGCACCACCTTGCCTCTATACTCATTCCTGTATGTGTCAATTTCCATCATGAGATACCACTTTGTACTCCTTTTTTTTATGATCCCCTTTGGATCATCCCCCATTTCATTATCATCATTAATGTCCGTCTATTCGTCGCTCTACTATTTTCTCCCGTGCCTTAGTTAGGGTTCCCTTATTGCCTCACCTATGGCGGACCTACTTCTGTCGACATCAGCTCATTTACTCCAGAAGCCAGGTCTAGAGGGCAGTGTACCTTGGTTCGAGCTCTTTTCAGCATGATCGTGATCAATGCACTTGATGGTCCAGTGATGCAGTAGCAGGTATTGGTGATTCCTGGGCGTGTGTGAGATGTCTCAACCCTCATGAGGGGGTGGCCCTGCAGGTAGCCCCCCACATGCCTGGATGACTTCTTCATTTTCGCCCTTGATGTAGCTCCTCTCATTTGATGATCTCGGTCTCAACTGCTTGCAGCGCCTCTTCGATTTGCATGTATCAGTCAGATTTTGCGAGCCCTTCCCTGTGTGTAGGGGGCCTTTGGGTGTATTTATATTTCATGTACTAAAATATTCTTGTATAAGTCCTGATGGTTATTCCAGGCATCGCATGTATGTGGGATTCATCATTTTATTTATTTGGCTCATGTTTAGGCCTGCAAATGCTTCCTTATTGCGTTCCGTGGTTTTTCGGGCGCCTTATTCTTTGTACTCTTGTCTCGGTGGGCATAGGTATGCCTCCCTCGCTGCCTTGAACACTGGTACCACTTCATCAACTAGAGACTTGTTGCACCTGTAAGTCTCGTCTCCTCAGGGTCTAGTCCTTTAGCACATTAGACTACCTTACATTTCTCTCTCTCACTCCCCTCTTCATGTCTAGTGACTGATTTCTTACAATGTACTTCGGTCATACGATTTTCTCCTAACACTCGTACGTTGCGGGGCAATCTGTTACACCATTTTTTTGGTCATCTAACCTATTATCATTAGATGAACCCAAGTACACCATGTAAGACCAATTTTACCCTAAGTAAAAGTGCTTTCACCATGTGAAATAACATTTTTCTATATTTCCTGGTCATATTTAACCCAAAACAAGGAAATTAATTAAATAAATCATTATTTATTTAATTATTTCCTAGGAATAATTTATTTAAATCATTATTTAAATAATATTCCTAGTTAAATTTGACCAAATCATTTTTAATTAATTAAATAAATCATTATTTATTTAATTATATTCCCACCATCTCCCTAAAATAATAAATAAATCATTTATTTTTTTTATTTTTATAAATAAAGGAATTGACCCAAGTCAAAATACCTTTTCCCTCCAACAAATATAATAAAATATTCCTAAAGGGTGGTTCTAGAATTTGATTAATAATATTTTATTCATGCACCAAGTTCTAGATAACCCTAATATTTTGTTATAAATAGGAGGGTTTTCCCCATTCATTAGTGACCTCCATTGCATTAGATCACTCTAGATCTACTCTTGGTCACCATTTTCCATTTTTGTTTTGTGAGCTCCCATTGAGTTCTATGTTTGTCTAGGTTTTCTACACCAATAAGAGAGAGGAATTTTAGATCTGAAACGCTGAGGACTTTCAAGAACCCATCCCATTGAGGAGAACCGGAAAACACCTTTCTTGTTTTCCTCTCAGGTGCCCCCTTTTAATATAATACAAAAAATTCTTTCAAATACACTATTCTTGTCTCGTCTATTGGATGCATGGAGCCTTATTTTACTTTATCTACTTAATGTCTTTTATGCTTAGATCTGGATTTGTGCGGCATTATTTGGATCATCTAATTGCAGATTTAAAGATGTTTGGCAGCCATAATTGATGTTAGGGCTATTTGTTATGCGTAGCTAAAGTGATCTTTTACGACAAAATATTCATACTAACACTTTCCTAAACACTCTTTCTTCTTCTTTGGGGTCCGCCTCTTCATGGATTTCTCCTTCTCCTGGAGGCATGATTAATGCTACTTCTACTTATTTTGGAGGTGAAATAGGTGGTGGAGAATGCGGAAATCTTTCCCTCCTTTTTTGTGGCTCCATTTGAGAACCTCTTTCTTCCACCAATTTTCCTTCTCCTCTCTTAAGATTGAGCCTAGTAAGCATGTAAACCCTTGCAAATAGTTTAAAAAAATCTTTGCACACTAAATCACCAGAGAATAAAATCTAGCTATGATACCAACCTAATTTGAAAGGAGTGTATTAGTTTTTTGTGCTAAGTGTCCTTTCTGTAATAAAAACATGTACAAATTGTCTCCATTTGTTTTCTTAAGGAATGATTTTTTTAACCATGAAACATAGATGAATTTGTGATTTTTAAGCATGAAAATAAGCCTAAATAACATTGTACAATAGTGTATAACAAAGAAATAACATCACACATAATTTTTACACAACAGGCATGATGAAGCAATTCAGCACTCCTGGGCTACATCTGCTGGTCCATCTCCTAATGACATGTCCCTCTTTGTCATTATGCTCAAAATTGCAAATACATGTGTTTACCAGCCTATAATGGCGATTTTCTCTGCACTAGTGGCTCTAGAATGCTCAAATTAGTCTAGATATTCTCTTTCTTCACCCAAATTGGTCGAGAATCGATCTCCCAAAGTTTTTTCCCAATAAAATCTATAAAACCTCCACTAATTGTGGAGAACTGTAGTTAATTTGGTAAAAATCCCAAAAATTTAGCCGACACTGAAGCCTCCGCCAGTATAAACTATTGGCATTTAAATTTAGTGGTTAGGGGTGGGCGTGGCCACATGTCGACCCCCTTAAACCCCGCAGTTACATTTTATGCTTTAAACTCTGCCGTAAAGATTGGAGTGGAACCCGGAGATCGGAGTTCCATTTTAACCATGGCAATAAAAGCCACAACTCGCACATATGATAGCTCTTCAGACCTCCACCAGAGTAGCCATCCAGAAACCGTCACATTAAAAAACCACAAAACCATTGCCATGTGATAAGGAATAACTTCTGGAGGTTAAGTTTTGTTATAGCCATAGCATTGAACGTCGGTTTTGAAATTTTTTAACATGTGACTAGGTTTTTTTGCCACCGTTTATATAGCCGCTGGATTAACTGTGTATTGTCGACGTCGGGAGTAATATGTGACCACCTCTGCTGGGGCCACTGGTGGTTCCCCCCCCCCCATATGCAACCTTTATAATGTTTAAATATAAGTGGCGCCCTATAGGGGTAAGGAACATAGATAGAGGAGATGGTTAAGGTCTTGTGTAGGCGCGCTGGAGGTCGTAACGTCGAACCCCCTAGACTCCACCAAAATTTTGGTCAATGGTCACGACGCCATGTGGAAGCCTCCAGGCTATCCATGTGTCACCCATCCAACTACCCTCCTAAAACTCGTACATATCCATCCAATGTCCCTCCTAAAACTCGTATATATCCATCCAACGTCCCCAAAACTGCCACTTATCGAAACATGACTAGATTTGAGAAAAGGTAATATTTTGAGAATATGCCACCCATGCTGACTGTACCTGCATGCTGACTGGGCATCCCAGTCACTCCTATGACAAAAATTTAGCTATTTAGGAAAACGATCAGAAGGTGATATCTTCCTCATACGACATCAGTGTTTCGAACCGTTCACGACGTCATAATCACAATGACGAGACCTATCCAGTCGCTTAGGTTTGGTACAGTTTTGAGCACTTTAAATTTTGAGATAAACACATGATCTCCTGATCAGAAGAGTATCTTAAACTGTTAGATTTTTCATATAACAATGGGTATCGGGAATCCTTGAAGATGAGTTTGTTTTAGGTACATTATGGGAGAACTTATAATACTCCTATCATTTATAGTGAGCCAATAAACATGGTATTGATTGAACTATATATATTGGAAGAGATTTAACAATAAATGTAGGTTATTAAAATGAATTTTCAAGTAGCATAGGAAAGGTAGGAATGTTATGCAGATCATCACAGGGTATTTAAGGAGTTTCATGTTGGGGAACATGTGTACTTGCACATCAATCCCAAGAAGGTATCTTTGAGGATTGGATCATGTTCCAAGCTATTACCTCGACATTTCAATACTTCTTAGGTCCTTGATAGGATTGGATGAGTTGCCTATAGACTTGCACTACCTCTGACAAAGAAAATCCATGATGTTTTCCATGTTTCATTACTTAATACGTATTTCCATGATGTTGATCATGTGATTGACCGATATGTGCTGTAGGTGGAACCAAAGGGAGAATTCCATCCAGAACCACAATTCATATTTCAACAGACATAAATCATGCTATGAAACTGAGAAATCGAGTAGGTTAAAGTGCAGTGGAAGAAATTTTTGCCTGATGAAGCTACATGGGAGATGGTTGAGAAAATGCAAGCTTTATATCATTCAATATTTTATAGTTCAAGAAAATGAGTTTTGGTATATGTATATGGATGTTGATCATAGATATGACAATGAGCTATGTTATAAAGCTACAATAAGTGGTATTATAGTGATGTTGATTATGTTTTGTGGGAAGTATGTTTTGTTTTCACCATATTTTTTGTAATAGGTCTCATAGAGAACCGGGGACAGTGTTCCCCCAAGGGGGAGGGGTTTTTAACAACTCCTATTTGATTTTCCATGTAAAAAAAAAAATTAATACCAAGGTCATGGGACACATATTCCAAGATGAATGTTTGGAAAATCATAGTGATCGGGTATCATTTGTGATTAATCGATGACTATGGAAATTAGGAAAGGAATTAACAAAAGTAAAAGTGGAAATAATTTGCATTTATTTATGAAATAAAGGAAAATAGGAGAAAAGGAAAGAGAAGAGACACTCACTTGCATGAGAGGGAAATTGAGGGAAAAATGAAGGAAAATAAAAAAAATAGAGACCTCAATGATTTCTGGATGGATGTTATATGCATGTGAGTTTTTGGTTATGTGTTGCCATTAGCATGGAGGTTTTCCTAGATTGACAATGGTTTTATCCTCGCCTTGTAATTTCTTGGATAATAATGGTGTTGTGGGTTTCTACACCTATTGTTTTTCTGATTGGTGCTCAAGTTCCTTATTGTTGTGGGCTGGAGAAAATTCTCTGGAAGCCCCGTAACAACTTGGGTTGAGTTACTAGTCTTGTACCATAGGTTCAAACAAACAATCTGGAACCTTTTGTGGGTTGAGTTACTAGTCCCTAGAGTTGGGTTGGATAAATGATCTAGAGCCCTGGAAGGTTTTGGGTTGATTCACTAAATCCTGGAGCCTTATACAACTTCGGTAGAGATCAATATATTTGGTGTTAGTGACGTCCAACAGTGGAGGTGGAATCACTGTGGTTGGTGGTTGAGGTGGTTTGGCATATTGAAGCCCTTGTTTGGTTTCGATTTGGTTTATTCCATGAGATCCCACATTCATTCTTGGAATATGGCACGTGGGTGATTATTAGAGAGAAAGATTTGGTTCAGCCCAATCTATGTTTGAGTGGTACGTGGAAGTCCCTAACTTGTTTGGTATTGTCATATGTTAATATGAGAAATTTTCCTATTGTGATCCATGAGCATTTGTAGTCGTTATGTTGGAAATATTATGTGTAAGTTTCCATGATATTTATGCTAGTTATTTTCTAGTTATATGTTGGTTATATGATGTGTATTATTTATGGCTCTTGTCATGAATTGTTTATTTATTAAATATTAATGAATATATGGACTAATAAGTGTTTTTGAAACTATGTTAAGATGGAATAAGGCATTCTTAGTGACTCTCAGATGAATCTCAAACTATTTTGATTAGGTATGCATTCATGACATGTAGCTTACATGTTTACCATGTGTTTGATGAAATGTATATTGTGTTATAGGTAGTCTAGGTCAAGCTTCTAATTTAATATTGAATGTTTACCTACGTTGTCAAGTTAATTAGGACTCTGGAAAGTCTCAAGAAATTTTGGGCAGTGGTATGGAGGCTAGCCTAAAAAGGTGGCTCAAATCCCAATATTACACCCTCTGAACTAAGAAAGTTGGATCATAACCACACGGAGGCAGTCTTTTGCATGTGTTTGGACGGCTACAACCCCACACATACCTTGTCATGCATGAAATTGGGGCTTAATATTGTGTAAATGTAGTTCCAGCTTAGGGAATGGTCACCAAGGGTTTTCCTTTGGCCCTGAGTGTCATGTAGCCCTAAGGGATGTTATGAGTTATCAGTTTCTCTACCCCACTTTGATAACTAGAGGTTGGAGGTTCGTTCATGTCATAGTAAATATTCATCTCATGTTTACCATAGTAGGATGGTGAAATTGGATAAATGTGGGAGGGGGTGTTACAATATCAATCATCCTTGCTTATATGCTAGTTATAGACAACAATATTCATGTTATCAGTGTTCTTCCATACTATAGGATGGAAGTCCCCTGGTTGGTGGAAGAGACATGAGTAAAGAATATTATTGAATAGGGCTTGAGTTGATTAGTGTTCCAAAATGGGAAGAATTCGAAGCTGTAGAAATATAAACCATAAATGCCTCTAAATGATCACATTCAGGTGCAGTGACTGACTGCAAACAACACCCTTGTCTTGTTAGTGATCACCAACAACAACATGAAGATAAATTATATGTTATGTCAGGCATGAATGTTGTGTTCAATTTTTTTTTTAAATATATTTGTTTTTGCTTCATTTATGATGTTCTAGAGAAGGGTCGAGAGTTATGCGCTAAACTTGACGAGATGTTAAGTAGAATTTTGTTCCACAACCTTTTGTAGAATGATATTATTTTCATGTTGCATATATAGTATCTCACGTGAGAGATGGTTTTAATTTGAAGTAGAAACAAGTATTTGTGGGGCTTGGTAGCATTACTTGGACTTCAGGTGTTGCATTGCTTGAAGATGGAACATTTTTTTTAAAACTTCCAAGGGTGGGAGGCCAAGCTAGTTTTCATATTTTTTAGAAAATACATTTAAATTTAATCCAACTACTCTTACAATATTTCTCTTTATGTTTTTTATAATAATAATATTTTCTCCATTGTACCTTTGTAAAGGGATCTTGATCATATGGTATAAACATAATTTTCCTATTTTTGGACAACATAATTCAAGTGGTAGCACCATTATAAAAATTTCATGGCCTTTTCACTTCCAAGGATGCAATTCCATCAGTAATGGAGTTTATTCAAGTCATTTTTGGGATGGAATCCTAAAAAGTACCACTTAACCCTTCAAAGTTTGGGTGTCAATAACCATTTGGACTTACACAAACCATTAGGGGTAGAATTATGCAACATGTTGATCTCTCAAGCATCAATAAACTATGTCAACTAGATTTTGCTTTTCAAGAAATTTTGTGGCAAATACAAAATGATAATAGACCCTCATGGATGCCTCATAGATGTCAAATGTGGTTGCAGAGTTGATGACCAAAATCAAGAGAAGATCTTAGTTTATCATTCTTAGAGATACATGACGTCAAGTTGTGATGGCTAGAAGTTATATATAGATTTTAGAGAAAGGTTTTTCTTTTCTCAACGCATGAGTAATAAATGACACACATTGTTCGTTGTTTCAAGTCAATATTTTTTTGACATGTCAATATAATCAAATGATAAGTGATGGGGACCTGTCGAAATGGCATTAGAGAAATTTTGAGGTCTAAAATGGGCCTCCTAAGGAAAATGTACAACCAAAATAAAATTTATGAGAACCAATAGGATTCAAGATGATGATGTCAACCATGGACGATCATTCACCATTTTTGGGGCAAAAAGGTAAATAGATTAAAAAATAATAAAATAATAAAAATATATTTTTAACTTATATCCCTAAGGTTTTACGTAAATTTCAAGTCAGAGTACTCATTGTGTTAGTATAAATCTTAATTCCAAGCATATGAAAAAATACCACTTTAGTTGCGCATAACAAACAGCCCTAACAACAAAGATGGCTGTCAATATCCTCAGATTTGTAGTTAGGTGATCAAGATAAATGCTTCAAAAATCTAGATCTATGCATTAGAAGACATTAAGCAGTAGAAAAAATAAGATTTACTCCATGCATCCAATAGAGAAGACAAGAATATGTTAAATGAATTTTTTTATTAATGGCACCTGGGAGGAAAACAGAGGAGGGTGCTCCCAGTTCTCCTCAATGGGATGGGTTCTTGTAAGTCCTCATCACTTCAGATCTAAAATTCCTCTCTCTTGATGGTGTAGAAAACCCAGACAAAAATGGTAGAAAAATATGACTATGATGGTGGATCAATAGTCAGACCAAAAGTATATATCCAGAGTGATCTTTAGGCAAAAAAAGGTGGTAAATTAATGGGAAAACACTTCTATTTATAACAAAATATTAAGTTAGTCTAGATATTGGTGCATAATTAAAATATTATTAACCAAATCAAGATCCAACTTTTATGAAATATTTTATTATATTTGTTGGAGGGAAAAAGAATTTGACTTGGGTCAAATCCCTTTATTTGTAAATAATAAATAAATAAATGATTTATTTATCATTTTAAGGATGTGGTTGAGTAATAATCAAATAAATAATGATTTACTTAATTATTTATGGGTGATTTAGTCATATTTAATAAAAAATATTATTTAAATAAGGTTTAAATAATTATTCCTAGAAAATAATAAGATAAATAATGATTTATCTAATTAATTTCCCTGTTTTGGGTTAAATATAACCAGGAATATTAATTAAACTGTTGTTTAACTAATTATTCCTTGAGGAAAATCAAACAAATGTAGATTTATTTAATATTTCCTCATGAGGTTTCCTGTTTAGACCATAAACAACTTAATAAATATTGTTTACTAAGTTATTTCATAAGGAAGGAATTTTACTTAGGGTAAAATTGGTCTTACATAGGAAGATTTTGGTCCACTCATTGTATATAAATACTAACATGACCAAGAAAAAATGGCTGTATTTCCCTAGTGTACAGAAAAGGAGCTACCTAGAGACTAAGTACGTTGTGGGGAATCTCAACTGGCTGGACACCGAAGGGCCAAAGAGAGATAAATATAAGGTAGACCAAAGTGCTGAGAGAACTAGACCCTGAGGAGGCGAGAGTTACAGGTGTGACAGGTCTCTTTTATGAGTGAGTATTTATGCTATAGGCGGCGGGGGAGGCATACCTATGCCTGATGAGACAAAGTACAAAGAATAATGCGTCTAGTAAACAAGGGACTGGAAAATATAGTACATGATGTCATAAACGTGAGCTAGATAAACAACATGATAGTGAATCCCACATACATATTGTGCCTGGGATTATAGCTAGGACTTGTACAATAATATCTAAGTACATGAGATACAAATATAAGCCACATGCCCCTGTAAACAGGAAAGGGCTCTGAAAATATGTCTGATACATGCAATCAAAAAGTCATTGTAAGCGGCTGAGGCCGACATCATCAAATATATGGAGCTGCATCGAAGGCTGAGATGAAGAGGTCATCTAGGCATGTGGGGGGCTAATTGTAGGGCCACCCCCTCATGAGGGCTGAGACATCTCACACACACCCGGGAATCACCAGTCCAATCTGCTGCATCACTGAACCATCGAGTATACGGATCTCGATCATGCTGAAAGGAGCTGGAGCTAAGAAACAATCAAGTGAAAGGGCTATAAGGATTCCATTTGCCTAATCTGAGGCATCAAACAAGAGTGGAACCTGGAATCGAGGTACACCACCCTCTAGACATGTCTTCTGGAATTAAATGATCTGATGTCGACAGAAGGAGGTCCGCCATAGGTGAGGCAATAAGGGGTCCTCAAATATGGCATGATAGAAAATATTAGAGCGACTAATAGACGGACACCAGGGGTGATGATAAAATGGGGGGGAATGAGTAGCGGACGGATGACCTCCCTTATTAGAGCATAAAGGGCATGGATGATCTGGTAGCGACTGAAAAAATATCATGAGGGATAGGGGGCAATGGGACTGGAGGCCATAATGTCCGACACGGGAGAGGGACAAAGCAATGAAAGATGGAGAAATATAGCGGGATACAAAGGGACTCGGGATAGACTCCATGAATGCGATGATGACTCAACTCAGATGCTCGGGCGAACCATAAAAACATGAGTACAAGATGGTAACTCATGACGAAAGTCGACACGAGCATGGAAAATTATGTAGGCAAAGTGGTGCCCCTAGTACGAGTGTTGCAAGTGAAGAAATTTGACTTTTAGGAGGGGTGAAGTGACACTTCTTGGATAAAATGTGTCCTAGTGAAGTATCAAATTACTAAAAACTAACATATACCCATTTGAGGGCTCGGTGAGAGCTCTTCAACGATACAGACGGTTCATCAATCTGAGCTATGGTTTGGCTGCAACAGGCGAAAGAAAAATTAGGGGTTTTCTTTTAATAAGGAAATTTCCCTCCAAATTCACTCATTTGTATGTGGAGTTGTGGTGAATGTAGTGAGGAGAGAAGGCCCTAAATCGTGTGGCGATCGTAGCAGACAAACCAACTGTTGGAATTGAGATCCGTCAGTTGCAGGTAAGAGGCCTAATCCTACTCTTTCATTTTAGTGGATTGAAAGTTCAGTTTAGGTACCTAGAGCTCATGAACAGGCCAGGTTGCAATTTTTTGGGGTCTATTTTGCGACCTGGGTAGCAGGTACTAGGCAGAAAACTACGACCTGTCCCAGGAAATGACCTGAAAAGTGCGACCTATTAGAGAAAGGGGGTTTCAGTGCCGTTTTTGGCTAAGATATAGGATTTTTGTGGTTGAGGGGCATAAATGCCCCCGAGCATGTTGTGGTCATTCCAAAATGTATTTATAAAATTGGGAATCTAAACACATTTTAATGATGTGGTGTGCCATTTGTTTTCATTATGGTTATGCAGTTCAAGAAAGGGAATGGAGGAGTATCGATCTCTTTTGGGACTGCATATATGAATCAAATGGAATTTAATTTTCTGGGTTGGCATCCATGGTGTCACTATCCCAAAGAGAGGATTTGGAGGTAATGAACTGGTGCTCTCCTAGAAAACTCACAGGTTGGTCAACAACAATGTCTAGGGGACTAGGTTGCTGAAGCACGATGAAGGAATGATGAGGGGTATCATTCCTAGAGTGATCTGAAGTGATATGGGACTCTAGAGGTTCTTATAAATGTGGAAGAATAATGGTACTAGAGTCAATACGAATATATACACTAGAAGAGTTGCGGAGAATTTCTTCTCCTGGTCTCTCAAATATGGGTGCCCCCTTACCCAAACATTAGGTGTCAATGTAATGGCCACAAGGTGTATGTGGTTTGAATGCATGGGTTCAAGGTAAAGAGGGAAAGATAAAGTCAGGGGTGGTAAATACTTTCATAATGTCATCATCATAATAGAATATGGGGTGACTAGTGTAAGAAAAACCACCTAACGCGGTGAAGCTACCTGACTCAGCATCATGAGAAGAGAGGTTCACACTACAAGAAAAAAGGACATTGGTGAGGGGAAAAAAATGTCACCATAAGCTCATTGGTGAGGGTCAAAAGAGCCTTCGTCACCAAAAACTTAACGTCACCAAAGGTGGCGTCGCCGAAAGTAAAGGTGTTGTGGTGACATTCAAGGTCTGTCACCAATAATGGTTTATAATGACGGATAGTGACCGTCACCATTTCATATGAGCAATGGTGACAGACAATAGCCTCCATCACCAAAAACCTGAACGTCACCAAAGGTGGCGTCACCGAAAGTATGTGTTGTGGTGACATTTAAGATCTGTCACGAATATTGATTATAATGACGGATAGTGACCGTCACCATTTGATATGAACAACAATGATTTTTGGTGATGGACCTTTCATGGTCGTCACTATTGGTGCATATATATGGCGACGTTCGTTGACCGTCGCCATTTCATATTTGGTGAGGGTCAAAAACTGCCATGACAAGCTCATTGGTGACATCAAGGTCCATCACGAATAATGACTATAATGAAAAACAATGACCCTCACCATTTCATATCAACAACAACGATTTATGGTGACAGACCTTTTATGGTCGTCACTATTGATGCATATATATGGTGGCGTTCGTTGACCGTCACCATTTCATATTTTGGTGCGGGTCGAAAAATGTCACCATAAGCTCAATGGTGATGGTCAAAAGAGCATCCATCACCAAAAATTAATCATCTTCATTCCCTATGAATATCAGGGCAGGATGGAATTGAACCACCAACCTCCTGCTTATAAAGCAGGTGCTCTTCCATTGAGCTAGCACCCTTTAAAGAAGATACTATAGAAACGTTATTTGCAAACCACTAACATAAACAGAGCTAAGAAATATTACTTTGTAAAAGAAATATTCATGGTCAAATTAACAAGAAAGTGACTTTTTAGCATCGTTGCACTAGTGCTTCTCTTACAATATTTGGCCTAAACAATAAACAAAAAAAAACAAAAACAAAAACAAAAAAAAACTTTTCAATTTAGTAGGAGCATGCTGGGAAAATAATCTCACAAGAATACCTAGCATTCAACATTTTGACCCACTAAATCACTTTTACATCCTTTTGAAATCCTTCAACAAAGGGCTTAAAGTTGGGAACAATGTATGATATGGACATTTGTCCTTCAGGTAGAGTTATGAGACACAGAACCACTTTCACCCTTAAGAAAAAATGTGGTTGTAAATGCATGGTAAACTCTCTTAACCATAAATATGCTCTTAGTATGGTATTGGATTCTCAGACTAGTGTCAGGTTTAAGGGTGCCAAAGACTTTAGATTTTAACTATGATATGGTGCATGCTAGGCTTAAGGACAACATATTATTTAGGAATTTCATGTTGGAAAACCTCCAAATTTGTGTCCAGGAAAACTCAAGTTAAATGGAAATATTTTTGTATAATGGTTGTGACTCATATAGATGCACATTAATATACATTTTTTTTTCCTAAATTTGAATAATTTATGTATTTTTTGGTCAACCAGTTTTTTGATCTGATTTTATCTATTTCCGATTCAATTCACATTTTTGAGGTTAACCATTTCGATCACTAGTCCAGTTCATGTAATTAAATAGATCATAAAATATAAGGTCGTATTAGTGTGTTCATGAGAGTGTTGCGTGCATAAGTAAGATGGGAGTTACAAAAATCTTCACCTATGCCTAATTGGAAAATTGCAGTGTCGTAGATGTAATAAAATGTGTAAGAGAATATCCTAAATTTAGAAATAAGAATCTTATGATGTGTCATTGGGGAAAAAATATTTCAATTACCTGGCAATATCTTCTTGCACCACATGAAAACCTTGCAGAGTAAGAGAAAGAATGCACATGACAAATACATCTAATTATGAAGTAGAAGGTTATAGACTTCAAGTGAAAAAGCGTTGGACAACTCACTATAAATAACATCAACCACTTCAAGAACAAAATGGTATAGCATAGGATGTCTCAATACATCAAGAAAATCAAATACATATGCATTACCACATTTTGTTTCAGAGACAATATTTAAATCTCCTACCATTCAAGAATTTCAGTAGTTACCAATTCGGGCCATAAAAATTATAGACAAAATAGCCGTCTTGAAAAGAGAGAGCTCAGCTAACTCCCTTAAACTTGGACTCTTCTTAGGGAAACAAAATAACAACATAAAAGTTGTGTAATTGTGAATATAAATAGCTAAACACTCTAAAACTATTAAAGAAAGCCATATCAATGCAACAGAAATAACAAGCAGGTAATAAGCAGTGAAATTTAGCTCAAGGAATAAAAAGTAGAAGAAAAGTTCTCAAAAGTATGGCATGTAAAGGAAGCTCTAAGACACTAGAACAGCATATACAGTGAGAGAATCAAAGGAAACTAAAAATATCAAGCAATAAAAACTACCCACCAAAAAATGTCAATTATTGAATAAGCAATATATGATGTCTCAATCCTAAAGAATACATCCACAAAACTAAACAACTTTCATACTTCCCAGAGTTTACAAGAACTTGGCTAAAAAATACATATGAATTATAAAAATTATAGAACAATGTTAAATGCCATAAAAAGGTCCAAAATGTTTAATATTTTTCACTCACCTTTACACGTTTTCCATAAAGCACTGAATGGAGGTCTTTAATGGTGTTGCGAGCTCTGCTCCTCATGGACCATTTATACACCACTGCATAATCAAGAAAGTCGTATTGTTGTCAATATTCATAAGCAAAGATTCTAATACAATGATGCAATGGAAAATTATCTGAAATGCTACGATGCATAGTCAAGAAAGTCTTAATGTTGACAATTTTCTTTCTTAAGTGACAATTCGGAAGCAAAGAATGTACGAAGATACAATTGAAAATTATCAAAAATGGATTCTGATCCGAAATGCTTGGTAGGCTTTCCTCATCATGAATAGGATATAGACTACCCTCATAAGACTAGAAAATTATGGTTGATTTCTTAAGTTGCAAGTAAATATGTGTCTTGAATACCACACACCATTACTTTCATTGCCATAAATCAAATACACACACACACACACCAAACTCCATGACAGCTAGGCCTGTTAGAGTGGCAACACTCTATAACTATTTTTCAGGAGTCATTAATACTTTGCCACATTTTATTTTTAATATGTGACCAATGTAATCTTAGATGTTGTAGTTGGGGGTAGTAATTAGTGGTCAGGATTCATTAATACATTGCTGCATTTTATTTCTAATATGCAACCAAAGTAATGTTAGATGTTGTAGTTAGGGGCTATGTGGTAAAACCACCTAACCAATATGAAATTTCATAAATGTGATATATAGTGTTTTATAGTGTGTGAAGAGAATATATGCTTGCAATGTGAATAATAAAGTAAATATTTATTCTCACACACCAACATTTTTTGTGGAGGAGGTTTGCACCCTAATGTCTTGCAAGACCTTTGGGCTTTGAGCAATTTCCAAAGACACATTTATGTTTGTATAATTCCATTTATTATTTATTTCCTTGGGATCAAAAGAGTGATAGATACTTGATTGTCTTCCAACTATTGGTTTTTTATCACAAAATGAGATGAAGTCATTAACATAGGCTTTCATATTTCTTTACAAGAGCTCTTCCAAGAAATGATTGCCTACTTCCCTTCCCTTCTCAAAATACCTCAAATTATAACCACTGTGGCAGCACTATTATTAGACTAGTCATATGTTTCATGTAAAGTTGAATAGTGAACTGAAGTTAAGTCATGGACGCTGGCAATGATCTCCCTTTAGCAGAAGAGTCGTACTTTTTTCCAGGGAATATGAACAAGTAAACTAAAATCAAGTAGACAGTTAGTGATGAAACACTATATTTTCACTTTGCACTGTGCACTTGAAGATTGTTTTTCTGGTTCTTTTCAAATAAAAAATAAAATAAAATAAAAATCATTTTCTCCATGGAAAAAAATAATCCTAGAAGAAACTTTGGACATTCCTTGCAAATCATTACATTCCTTCCACTATTTGGATAATTTCATAAATAAATCTTGTAACAAATAACTCATCAAACAGCATGAACTGCTATTATTGAATTCAGGAATTGATCTGCATGAATTCAATTAGCTCTTCAGTTGTTGTTATCATCTACACAACTATTCTCCTCCTTCCTAACAATTCAAAAAATAAATAACTCCCATTTTTTCTTCTTTAAGTTGTTGTTAGACAACCATTTCACACATATTTATTCACTCGGTAACACTGCATTTGTCCAATTTTAACATTTTCAAAGTTTCAAATAGCAATGAAGAAATTCTAAATAGACAACTGTAGACTCCTTCAAATTCCAAGTTTTTGGATGGAAGACATTCATCCAATAAAAGTTTAAAATATAAAGATAATTTTCACAATGGAGGATGGTCAGGACTTTGTGTGACTTATTAAGACTTGAAAGGAAAAGATTATTGAGGATGCGTTCTTGAGTTGCAGTGTCACTCAGGATTTCTCCAGTTGGATCATAATTGAATACTCAATGTTGTTTTGGGTCAATTTGTAGTACTGACCCACTAATATCTTCGCGTACATGGTTCATTCATATTCTCAATGAATTCCACCTAATTGTATAGGAAACTTTCGTAATGCCTATCACTCCGCCTGGAGTTTACAACCAACACAATCCACTCATAGAGAATTCAACTTAAAAATGGCCCATACTCTATCAAAGGTTGTGATTATCACGTTAGGAGGGAGCTATATATATGGCATTGGATACACATACCAAGCAACCAATGCAGACTTAAGCTTTCTCTAACTAGGTGGGGTGTCTACTCCCTATTGGATTTTCACTCAGAAACACATGAAAAATATTAATCGAAGGCAAACCTAAGATTTCATAATAGAGTTCTTGACATCATGCATTGCCTCCGGTTATACACTAGGCTTATTTAATATGCCATGATGGTCAACTCACTTTGTCAATACGATAGGAAGCAGCTATGATCTACACGATTGAACTCTGAAGAACATAAACTGTTGAATCAATGCTTCTAGCATTCCCTTGTAGTTTAAATCCAACTTCTAAAATGTGAGGAAATTGAAAGCTAGAACAAACTAGAAAATTTGATTCCAACTTTTATGTTGGCCATCTATTTAAACCCACTTTTTCAACAAGTTACTCATTGCACTCAAATATAAGAAACAACATTCCAAGGAGCTTGCAGAAACTGAAATCCTGCTAAAAGTTTCTCTTATTTTTATTCCATAATCCAAAACTCTCTGAGATAGTTACAACCCTGAATTATGTGCTTCAAAGGATGGCTCAAATTTTCTATCCATGTCACAATAAATTTTACACTCTGCATTACCCCTTGTCAAAGCTCTGACATGTGTTTGCACACTAAGAATCAAGAATACACCATTCAATCCTAATGTTATGTAAAGACCTAGGAACAATATGGGGAAATTGAACAATATAGAGCTTGATATTCCTGTAAGCATATACTATGTATGAATTTGTGATATTCCTGTAAGTATATACTATGTATGAATTTGTGATGGCTTCTGATGGTTTTATTGTGATTACAGTGGGGTGATGTTTTTTATTTTTTGGTTTTGCAGAAGAGGAGGTGGCTCAACAGATATTTTTCCTACTGCTTCGCTTGATCTCCATGGATGATGATACAGAAATAAGTATGAGTTTTGGGGTTGTATTACAATAATCCTAACACAACTCTAGCTGCTTTGAAAGATGAATATAATCAAAATTGATAGTTTTTCCAGAATGCAGAAAAAGAGTTCACCCTGCAATGACTTTTATATTGAAAACTCAACAAGCTAGAAATTGAACACAGCCCTGCATTTGGCTAATGGGATGCTCTACCACTGCGTATTCATAATATATATCATTAAATCTGTCTTTCGCTGGATATTGCGTGTACGCACTAATCTGCACTCTGGTCTACTGCAATTGTACATTGCAGCGTTCACAGAAATAACAAGAAGACCACCAAGTTCACAGTTCTCAGATATATAGGAGGAATAGTTTCTGCCCTCTTCATCGTTTCTTTCATTCCCAAAGCACAAAAGCTTTGAAGTAGAGGCCAAGGGAGCTCTTAAGCAACAGCCATCAACTCTCAGATCAGGTTAGCCATATTGTTTCTATAGAGTTCTTTTAATTTATTTTCCCCTGTTTCTGGGTTGGGGCTTCTTATTTATGCCCTGTTTCTTTTGATTTTTTTTCCCTGTTTGTGGGCCATGGTTTTTTATTGATAATAATGGGGGTTTATATGATTATGTTTCAGAATTAAGGATAAGTTATTCATTCATGGCGGTGCCCAAGTTTGGTGGGTGGGAGAGCTCAACAATGCCCACAGACTACTCCATGGTATTTACCATCGTTAGAGAGAATAAAAAGCAAAACAAGATTGAAATCGACCTCAAGGATACTAATAATGTCAGAAACGGTGATAATAATCTGATTTCACACCAAGATCAGAACAATATAGAGCCTGATATTCCCGTAAGTATATACTATGTATGAATTTGTGAATGGTTTTATTGTGATTACAGTGGGGTGATGTTTTTTTATTTGTTGGTTTTGCAGAAGAGGAAATGGCTCAATAGATATTTGGCCTACTGCTTAGCTTGATCTCCATGGATGATGATACAGAAATAAGTATGAGTTTTGGGTTGTATTACAGTAATACTAACACAACTCTAGCTACTTTGAAAGATGAATATAATCAAAATTGATATTTTTTCCAGAATGCAGAAAAAGAGTTCATCCTGCAATGGATTTTATATTGAAAACTCAACAAGCTAGAAATTGAACATAGCCCTGCATTTGGCTAATGGAATGCTCTACCACTGCGTATTCATAATATATATCATTAATGGTTCGGTTTGAAGTTGTGGATTGGTAATTCCCCTTAATGGTTTGGTTTGAAGTTGTGGATTGATAATTTTCCCTTAATGGTTTGGTTTGAAGTTGTGGATTTGTAAATTTCCCCAAAAGTTGTGGATTTGTAATTTCCCCTTAAGCCACTCTTTGCCTCAATCATCCTGACCAGGGATTGAAATTACAACAAAACACCAACTGACATGCTGTTTTTGTTCAATGTGAAAGTGTAACTTGCTACCTCCAATATTTTCTAGCTAGTAGTTGCTATGTACAGGATTGAAATAAAACTGCTCAAAAAACTTTATGACTCACTGAAAGTGGGAACTTTTGAATAGATGTCTCCTTAACCTGGGCATAGCTAGAAGCCAAAGTCATAAATAAACACAAAATAATGTTCATAGCTTCACTCAGGAACTCTCTTTAACCTGGGCATAACTAGAAGCCAAAGCCGTAAATAACACAAGAATTTTCGCAGCTTCACTGAGGAGCTGTCTTTTAGCAGAAAGTTTATCAAATTACTAAATCTATATGAGTAAATGGTCATCTGAGTGAAGATAGTTATTGATTAATTAATTTGTATATATATTTTATAATATTATACAGTGTGTTTTACCACCCCAATTTTTTTAATTTCATAAAGTTAATGAACTCTTTAATATCTTCCTATTTTGAAAATAGACACTATAAATTAATTTAGGTAAAAAAATCAACAAACACGTTTCATTGAAATTGGAATAAAAATAAAATAATATATTGCATGAGTAGCTCTTTGATAAGCACCAAAAGGTTCAATCAAAATGCATAGCATATAGATTAGGCACGCTCCCCTTTATACCCTAAATCATTCATGCATTCAACGTAAATTCAAATATATTTTCTCCTTTTTCACATGATTTATATTTAAAGTTTCACTTAAATTAAAATCTATAGACAGAATTTGAAGGTTTTTTATTCCTGCACAGTTAAGATGGATGCATAAATTACAAATTTGTTCCCTTGTAATCAGTCACTTCTTGCAAAATAACACAGGAATTTTCGCAGCTTCACTGAGGAGCTGTATTTTAGCAGGAATTTTATCAAATTACTAAATCTATATGAGTAAATGGTCGTTTGAGTTGAAGGTAGTTATTTATTGATACAATTATGGGAAAAATTACAGGTTTTGAAAAATGCTGCATGAGATACTTGAAGATAGTTATTGATAGAGTTATGGGAAGACTTACATGTTTGGATAAATGCTGCATGGGAGGCTTGTTCTAAAGAAAAGTTTAGGTGTTGGAATCTGATTCAGGTGTTTCTTTTGTGTACTGCAAATAGCAGGCATGAGGTCTCTATGGGAACCTTAAAAGATGCTTTTTTGTGGCTCTCGAAGAAAATTAGATGTTATCCTTATTGATTAATCGACTAAAAAGAAGCACTTCCAAAGATTAGGGCTTACTAGAACCTCTACTGCTATTCCCTACAGAAGTCAAAATTAAAGGCTTGGTCATATCAGAACCTTAAGAACATAAGCCATATATAGAGGATATTACAGAAATCCCTGTTAGTGCTTCAAGGGGGCACAATGGAGGAAATTTAAGGAAAAAAACAACAATCAAGGTATTGAAAAAAAAAGGAGAACATAGTAGATGAAAGGGGAAGGGAATCAATAAATATTGATCATGGCAGACGGATCTTCTCAGTCTAACTTTGGTTGAAATTTTAAGATTTTTTCCTCTATACTACTATTTCCTATGTTACTGCTTTACAACATTTCCTTTGCAACATATGGTGCAATTGCTAGTATATAAAATTTTAAAGGTAAATATAGTGACCTCATTAACCAAGACTAGATCTTGTGAACTTACAATAATTCACCTTTTTGTGCAGGAAGGAAAACTTCCAAACATCACCAACTACAATAAAGTATATAAAAATGTTGATGCAGTGTTATGCAGTATAAAGGAAGCCCGGTTTCAATTAATAAAGCACACTATTCATAGGCAATGAGGGCATGGTGATGGACAACATAAGATTCCATTCCATTTTTTAATTTCCAAGATAACACCCCTATTTTTGTGTGCTGAAATGTTTAAGCAATCTCACAGCTAGGCATGTCTTGAAAACTACCTAGTTAAATGAGTTTTAGTCCAAAATACAAATTCTTAGAAGGAAATACTCCCACATTTCACCAACTGAAATACAGTATACAAACTCAAAATAGAAGCAATGCCTCCACTTAGAATTCAAGTAGGAACAACGCACATACCAATCATGTTTTTGAAGTATGTTAGTTATGGGGAAATTAGCTTGTTAATGAGCTTGCTCCAATTCATCTAATACCAAGTGAATACGTTCAGGTTAGCCATAAAATGAAGTATTTTTTATTGTTGAAAGTGCAGGGTCTGCTATAAAACACATGCAAGATAATAAGAAGGGAAACTAAGTTCAACATTATGTTTTGCGGTTACTCTGTTAACGCTAGTTTAACCAATTTGTTTTCCTGTTTCAGTCTCTTTTGTTGGCAAGCATGGTTTTGCTGCTTGGTATGCAAGTAACACTTCTATTCTCTGTTTTGGGCATCATAGAAAAATCAACATCTTGGTATTTTGGCTGGAAATCATAGAACAGGTCCCCTGTTTGTTTCAGACTTAGCAATAACCTTGCTGGAGTTGAAATAATAGTGTTTGAGTTGTCCAGAGGAATCAATAAACATATTGTGCAGTCTAAATTTCATGTCCAACAAAGCTCCAGCATACCCAATATATGATGCAAAGTATTTTTTTTTCCAACATTCTACTTCATCGGCAAGGCCAGTTACAATTGTTCTCCTAATTCGAACAAGCCCAAACCTCTGCACAGGCCGGAAACTACTTCACCCAGATTCAAATGTGAAGGTTTGTGCTTAGCTCCCATATCATAACTAAGCATCACAAACATACCTGCAGAACTGGCTATCTCCCTTCTCTTACCAGTTTCATCGCAGTTACCAAAAAAGAATTAAATAATGATCTGGAATCGCTTATTTGATAAAATTTGTTGCAGAAGCTGCTGTTTTGAGGAGCAGAAAAATGGCATGGCTGAAGAATTTTTTTGGTGAGGTGCGTTAAGCTAAAGAGTAATGTGGTGGGGCTGCTAAGATTCGAGCTACGATTGCAAAGTTGAGGTGTAATACTGGTGCACAGGCTTGCAGAGCCTAAATCCTTCTAGTGGATATGACTCTTCATTGCTCAGGATACATTCCTCCATGCCCTGATCCATAATCTTCCTCCACCTCTCATTTTTCATGGCCATTCGGAAAATTCACCATTTTCCTTGGTGGATTCCCACTACTCTGGGTCTAGGGCTGCATCTTCCAGTATTTTATTCAGGAGGAGTGTTATTGAGCATCTTATACATATTTTCAATTGATAATTCACCATTCCTACATAAATTAGGGCTGTAGATCAACACTGTATCAAGATATGCTTCCTTTAAATATGGCAGTTAACATTCTCCATCAATATCTAAATATATATAAATGTGAACTCTTCTTGTTCTACCTGCATCTTCTCTCACTCTCGCTACTGTTGTTGCTACTTCCACTTCTACTCGTGTTGTGCAGTGGATAATAAAAAGGATAATTTATCTCGAAATCGTCACGAGGGTCCATTGCCATTCAAATTAAGTATGATGTTCTGTGTGAGTATCTTATTCCATATGGCCAAGCTATTGATTTTCTCAAAGATCCATAAAAAAAGATATGTGACTTCTGATTCAATACATTCGACTCTTCTTATTAAATAATAAAAAGCATGAATCCATAGAAAACTGGAAAAAACAAAACACAATCCATAAAATACAAAACCCATATATTAAACCCAGGGTAAACTCTAATAACACATAAGCGAAGAAAAGAGTTTGAAATTTCTCTGGAAAAAAAATGAAGAACAATAGCCTATCGGGCATCTCACCTAAGTATTACATTTTTTCAACAGACAGCAAGGGTTTAAGAGTGAAAAGGTATTTCTGTCAGCAGACTAAACCTTGAAAATAATTATACCTCAGCCTCTTCGTTACCGGCGCCTTCCTTGAAATTATTGGGAGACCCTCGATCAAATCTTTGGCCTCTGGTGAGGGAGTGGATAACCTTGATTACAGAAATTCAAGTGCTTGTCCAGAAGTATTATCAAGTTGCGAAGAGAGATGGAGGATTTACGGATGGGCCAGCGCCCCCAAGCTGGGGAATATTGTTCAGATTCGTTCTGATGAAAGAAATCACCGCAATTGAGGCAGCCGTCCTCCTCTTTCCTTGGAAAAAGCAGCGGGAAATGAAAAAAAAATGATATTTGATTTTTTTTTTTATATTTTGACTCTCGAATAAGAGGGAAATGAAAAAATTGGATATTTGAAATTTTTTGATATTTTAATATGAAATGTGTTTTTTTTGTTTTGTTTTTTTTGGTCACAAAGAAGACATATATGAAGGATAGAATCCAACTTAGGGGTGAGTAGGAAGGCAGGACCATTTTTTACAAAGTTTTAGCATGGAGAAAAATTCAATTTTTAAAAAAATATGAAATTATAGAAGTAAATATGTAAAAGGTTGAGTATATGAGGTTAAAGAGTCATCTCATATGTTTTTTGCACCTATTTTTCTAGATAATTTTTATATCTCTCTAAAGAAATAGACTTTTTGTAGTCTATTTGTGTGGTGAGTGGCTTATAGTTGGTAAATTCTCTATTATAATTTCGAGTTTTTTGAGGTCACTTTAGTTTCCTATATATGCAAGTTCTATAACGTACATAAATATATTCAATATTAGGGAGAAGTTGTAATGGGTTGCATTTGTTATTAGCTTTTGGTGTTCACTCTACATTAGAGTTAGGTAATACTATGCATGTTATTAGTATAATGGATTACTATTCTACCTATGTGTTTGTATTTGTACTATATTTGGGTGATCTATGTTAGTTTTTATTCATAATGAGGTTTGTTATAGTGGTTTAAATGGATGCTAATAATATCATAATGAATGTGATCCCCACTCAAATATTTAACATTTTGCACGTTACTTATTGGGAATTATTATATGTGTCTCAAGTGAGACCTTCTGGCCCCTATAAGGTGGAATATAATAGGACATTAGACAACAATAGGCCATATTTAGAAGCATTCCATTAACCTTGAGTCTATGATAAATCCAACACTCAATAATGGGAAATAATCGTCTAAAATCTTTGAAATATGGTAGATGAGTTAAATTAGGGTTTAATTACCGAGGGTGTTCGGTTTAACCTACAAAATTTCTTCAAGTGACTTGATTGTTTTTAACCATGACCCTAAATTTCTCCTAAGCTTATTTAGGATGCAAGTTATCCTTGTAAATGTGTTGGGAAAGGTAGAAGGTGGCATTAGGAAGAGGTGCTTGAGGAAAAAAAGTCATTTTATTGGCTCTTGGGAAAAATGGAAAAGAAATATTGCTTTTAGGACTTTGTTTTTTTATGTTAATGTATAATTTCTATCTCAGGATAGATGAATTTGTGACTAAGGCATTATGGCAATTGGAGTAGTTAAATACTACTCAAGTATTATCTAAGTGGATAGAGGAGGATATGGTATATTTAGCCATATTCGGGTATTAAGCTCCCAAGCCAAAGAAATTACAATTACAAAAGTACTAGACTAAGTTTGATATTAGAAAAATTGACGACATTGTTGGGTAGAGCATAGTTCTTGAGTGAATCTTCAATGAGTTTAAATCGTGTGTTCTAATTGAGATAAATCATTTCTTGGAGGGAAAAGAATATTTGAAGGTGTACATGGTAGGGATGAAAAGCAGGTCTTTTGTGTGATTTTCCCCCACAATATTCCATTCGTACAACAAAAACATTAATATGCCCTAGTCTTACATTGATCATTTCTTTAGGAGATGGAGGTATGAACTAGATCCATCCTAATAGTGGATGGAAAAGGAATACACTAAAAATTTTCCTTGATGGCGCAATGGATGTTGTTAAAATGTATGTTTCTAGGATTTCGCGTGGATTTGATTAGACAAATTGTGTGACAAGAAACAATCTAGAAAAAAGTGCTATAGAAACTATATTTTTATAGAGAATAACCATAACCATTTGACCTTCATTATTGTAAGCATAGAAAATATTGTTTTTACTTCTTAGATGATTACAAAAACAATTAATTTCCTCATACATAAGTCCTCACCATAACCATTGAAATATTCAAAGCAATGTCTTACAATTGTTTTTGTAGCTAGAGCAACTTCTTCAATAAGGAACGCCCTAGGACCTCAATTTTCAGTTCCTATTACATCCCAAACTTGGAAAATAGAAGAAAGAAATGACCACTTGTTATTTAAAGATGAACTTTATTTTCAAAAACAAGATTTAAAAAGAATGAACTTAAGAAAAAATAAATGCATTTCCTCCACAATAAAAAAAATGTCATTTCAAGCACAATAATTTTAATTTAGTCTAGGTTTTAATGATGTCAAGCTAGTGTATGGTTGCAATTCAATATGTATACAAGTGCAGAGACCATTTCATGAATATATTTTATATTTTTGGTGGTGATTTTTTAAAGCTCTATTAACATTCAACGTTTCTTGAACAATGAGATGAAAATTTGTATTTTCTTTGTTTTCCAAATCTAATTGGATTAGGAAATTAACTATGGGCTACGCTACTATTTTGGTCACTGGCGAATCATCTAGGAAATCTTAGTTTGTTCTCAGAAGAACTACCTTGAAAGGTATGGCATCTGATCGTCGTAGAGGTATAGATATGCTCAATGTAAGAGTCATGTCTACATTATTTCGAAGGAATTTATCTTCTCTCGATTGAAGATGAGAAAAATAGATGAATTTCAAAAATGGTTTGCAGTCTTTTATTTTATTTTGTAATGCTTCTTTTTATATATGACCATTTTGTGCAATACAGGGTGCCTTGTGAATATTTCCTTCCACGTTAATGTGGGCTCGAGTACTTACTAGAGGAAGCTCCTTATTGAATACGAAAAATGGAGATGCAACCTAAAATAGGTGGGTGCTTTACAAATTTAATTAATTTCCCATTGTATAGACTACATTGATTACTGCAATTATATTATGCAAGGGTTACAAGTTTATATAGCATGTTTGTGTTTCACATCTCTTTAGGGAAACCTCAATACATGGAAACCAATGCAACAAACATGGGGTGAAAATGGGGCTTTGAATAGTGGCCCTTTATGTGTTGTGTTTTAAATTTTCCTCACAACCCTCTTAGCAAGGAAAATTATCATTATAGATAACATTATTCTAGAGAATTGGAACTGAAATTCTACATACAATACCAATGCCAACAATCAAGCACTATAATTCTCTTTTCAAAGTCCTTTTCATATTTTCCTCACAATACTCGTTCGTTATCAGTATCTTGTCCATATTTAGCCTTGGACTAAAATTACCACCCAATTAGGGTAACATTCCCAAACAACTTGACTCGTTGACGGTGTCGCATGGTCTTGCTCTGATAGGTTAGTCACCCTATCAAGTTCCCCATTCAAAGGGACTTGGGCCTAGTATATTCAAAATAGGAGTTGATCACCCTACAAATGGCCCTTAGTCAATCTTCAAATGGTTCTAAAAAACTAATCTTATACTGCATTACCCTTCACACAAACTAACAACTCCACCCATCCACCATGGATCCAACATCCTGGAAACCATACAAAGGCAAAGCCCCTACGAGGGAGCCGCATCGATCCCCAAAACAAGTTTTCGTTCAAATTTCCTCCCACTAAGGTGTTCTTGATACAACATAATACTCGTGTTACCAGGTGTGAAAACTAAGAAAACTAACAATCGACCACCCTATAATTGACCCATGACCAATTTTGAGGTGAACCCAACTTCTAGCTCATTATAGAGTCACACTCTTTGCACACACAACCAATTTCCATCACCATTGAAAAAATGTGGTTGTGACTCTTCACAACATTCCAACTAATTTCCAACTAACAAAACTGAACTAGAAAGAAACTCGGGTGAAAAATCATCAAGACTGCATAGAGAGGAAGCACCTGCAAGGGAGACACAACAATCCCCTAAAGGGGGGTTCCTATTCAAAGTGTCTCCCACTAAAGTGGTGACCCAACATACCACGTCTCATGTGTTACCTTTTCCAAAATTTCATATTAGTGCTTAGGTTAACTCCATCAAGTAAGATTTTTTTTGGATTTATGAGGCTTGGTCTATGTTATTCTTCCTTTAGTAGACAAAAAAAAACTCTAAAATTTATGCTTCTTCCTTGATTTTTCATCAAAGATAACTTAGATCATCATCATGGAGAGTCAGGTTGTTATTAGCTTGTATCGTAATTCAGCTTACAATAACCTCGATCATATTTGCTTACATTCATATTTGTGCTCAGAATTGAGATTTTCCTAATCTCGACATGTTCTACGCTTGTAGTAATAAAACAAGACCCTTGGTCCTTCTATTATAATAGATATATTCGGACCCTAGTAGAATATAGATAATTTTAGACGTGTTAGCAACAATGCTAACGAATGCTAGAGTGTTAGGGAGGCATGTGGTCAGGATGTGCCAACGCGTGCAAGGAATGTTAACTAGGAGTTGTAAGGAAACACAAAGGATCACTACATCAAAATGCATGGAAATTAACAAATAAGAGTTTGTGATTGGACACACAACACTTTTTGATGGTGGACACACATAGCTCTTTCAATCCACATGTCTTGAACACATCTGGAAGGTCCTCCTGCCCTCCATTATGCAACTCCTCAATCTTCCTCTACCAATGAACTCAAATCCTTTGGGTTACTGAACTCGGCTCAAAAAAAAATTCCCTCTATCTACCGCTTTTTTCCTTTAATGTTTGCAACAATTAGGGTTTTCGTTCAACTGTTCACAACTTCGTTTTGAACAACTCTTTTGTTTGCCCACTTTTTCCATACTTCTACTCCAAGATGACAAGTCTATGGATATGGAGGTTTCCATTTTTCTTAATGACGCAATCCTCTACAATACAGTGAACTAGGGCTAGTTGGCTAGCCCACTTGACTGCTACTTTAGTCCTTCAAAGTTTACATGTCCTTAGGCACAATACACCTACCCTTCTACCAGTCTTGTTTTCCTTCACAAGTACATGAATTAGAGCCCTTCTTTGGCAGTCACCTAACAACCCTCCCATTGTACTTGGACTGCCATCAATTTTCCCAACCACAGTCAATTCTTTTATTGATCTAGTGCACACAACACTGCCCTCATATGGGGCTCTTCAAATATGCCACCTAATAGTGATTTGAGTCCTCTCAAAATCACTATTCTTGTGTACCAATTTCTTTTTTTTCAAAGCTACGAAAAAATATGAACTACTCATCTTATCATCCTTCTAACAATTTGTAGATGAATGAAATAGGGTCACAAATCATCCATTAACAGTCCATTGACTAAATGTTTATAGGCTGCTTCAGATATTTGTCCAAAACCCTATGGAATGTCCATGAAAATCAACTCCTCTTCATGTCAATCCATTCCTCATATGGCACATTTATTCTATGCCATCTTCTACTCAAGTCCCACCTTCCTTTGGATTTTCTATCTCTGCACATACTTCTTGAAACCATCTTCCAAATTTTCCGTATATATTGCAGAGATAAACCTCTCTCTAAGGGTCACAACCCCTCTTCTTCTATGCAGATCTATCACAGTCTTAATGGCATACCTTATGGATCTAACATGCTAGGAAACCTCCCTAAATATGGAGTTATACTTCTATTTTAATTGATTTAGAAAAAACCCTATCCACCCATAGCAAAAACGACAACTCTTTCCTTCATAAGAGACTCAGCCTAGCTCATATGGATCCATATATTATGGGAATTTATTTGACTGAATCTTGACCTGAAATTTAGATATCTACGACCCTCAAACTACGATTACCTCAGTCAATATTACACCTACGACTACTTTTTTTCTAGCCCTAAATTCTAGTGCAGACCCTCCTCCATTTGTGTTGGTCTTTATCACAAACCTTGAAACCTACTACCCACCACAAGGTAGGGTCTCAACCCTCTCTACTATTTCAAAATTTGATGCAGCCTTCACACAGAAACACCACTGGAATCACATGCCCAAATTCTCATGAGTCGCCACTCTTGAGCTTGATCTTTCATAAGAGAACCAACAAGATGCCATCCTACTTCCTATCTTGAACCCATTAAGGTGTGTGACATTATTGTGAACCCTCACATGATTATCTCACCCTTGGTGGATGATCATGGCCTCCCTTTAGCAACGCTTACTCATACCTCTAACTCAACCTATTTTAGGACTACATCTCTCCTGGCCTCCTTGATGAAATGAGATCCTTCTCACTTGATGTTCTTGCCTTCATACTAAGGCCTCCTTAAATATCTTTTCCTAGCTAGGCATCTTAAGAATGCTCTATAACTTACAAACTTTATCCACTTAGACCTTAGGAAATATTATTTTTTCTTTAAATTTTCTTTTAGATTTTAAATCCCATCTCAGGTCCAAAGCCCCTTCGCTTGGGTTATTTTCTTAAAATATGTTTGTGTAGGTTGCTAGTTGTATTTACTATTTACTTCGCTAATTTATTGAATATTTCATAAATTAACTTGTAACTTAATTCAAGCAGGAGAAGTAAATCAAGATACTGCAATAGGGTTTCTTAGATTAAGAAATTTTGACATTCCCTAGGTCTAGCCCCATTAGGTCACCTAGGGCAACAATTTCCCAGGAATATAGCTAGAGGGAAACTTCTATCTCCTAGAGGTAGCTGCGTTGCTGGGTGCCCTCCCTCTCCTCAGAACTTGGGCCAATTCCGACAGTGGAATCTCCGGATAACTCAAGCCCTAGCTCTAGTTTTTCCTAAGTGTTCCCAAGGATAGAACCTAGTAGGATCAATTTGACCTATCAAAGTAAAAACACTTGTCTGATCCTTTCCCATCACCTTGTCCAGGATAGGAACATCATTGGTTGCTAAATTCCATCTCCGAACCTGGGCTGGGTCCACTTGGCCCCGTGTGGTCCCATTTGGTGTCAAAGGCCTTTCATCAAGGACCATTTGGGAATCCGAGTTCCCAAAGGATTTTAGGGATTGAGAACTTCCTTCATAAGTCTTATTCTTCTCCCTCAACCCCTCAATCCCCCTCCTCTCTCCCTAGAAGATAATTCCTTTGATTAAAAGGAAAGCAAGTCCCACTCTTTATTGTATCTTAGGGAAAGGGTTTCGAGGGTCACTTCCCACCTATTCATTGACCTATACTCTACAAGTGACTTCCTAAACTACCGGGACTCCACCCATCGGTGAAAGTCCATGAAGATCAAGGAGCCTTAGCTGTGGTGACAATGGGCTAAGCTTCCATCATTTCCCTTACAGTTTCCCTCTTAGGAACCCCTTTTAGATCCACTACTAGTTTGAGTGGTAACAAGTTGTTCACAATTCCATTTGTGAACAACTCTTTGGTATTCCCACTTTTTCCATACTACAACTCTAAGATGAGAAGTCTAGGGCTATGGAGGCTGCCCTTCTTCTCACCGAATCAATCCTCTACAATATAGTGAACTAGGGCTAGTTGGTTGGCCCACTTGATTGTTACTTTAGTCCTTCAAAGTTTGAACATCCTTAGGCCCTATACACCTGCCCTTCTACCAATTTTTTTGTCCTTCACTAGAACAAGAGTCAGGGCTCTTCTTTGATAGTAACCTAAAAACCCTCCAACTATACTTGTCCTACCATCAATCTGCCCAACCACAGTCAATTATTTTTACTAATCTAGGGCCCACAATATTGTCTTCATCTAGGGCTCTTCAAATCTGCCACCTAACAATGGTTTGAGTCCTCTCAAGATCATTGTTCTTGTGTATCGACAATTTGATCTTTGTTGTCCAATATATGAACAAATATGAACTAATCCTCTTATAATACTTCTAACAATCTGTAGATGACTGAAATAGGGTCACAAATCAGCCACTAACAGTCCATTTACTAATTTTTTATGGTTTTCTTCAGATCTTTGTCTAAAACTCTATGGAAAGTCCACCAAAATCAACTCCTCTGCATGTCAATCCATTCTTCATATGGCACATTTCTTCTGCATGCTCAATCTTCTGCTCAGGTTCCACCCTCCTTTGGATCTATTGTCTCCACACATATTGAATCTGCGAACCATCTTCTAGATCTGCGGTCTTTATTGCAAAAATAACCTTGCTCTAAGGGTCACAACCCATATTCTTCTACGCAAATTTGTCACAGTCTCAAGGTCATACCTTATAAAGTAAACATGCTAGGAAACTGTCCTAACTAGGGAATTATACTTGTGTACTTATAATTGATGTAGAACAAACCCTATCCACACATAGAAAAACCACGACTCTTTCCTCCATAAGAGAATCGACCTAGTTTATATGGATCCATATATTCTAGGAATTTCTTTGACTGAATCTTGACATGAGCTTCAAATCTCAATGTCGACCCTCAAACTAGGGTTAACTCAGTCAATATTATGCCTGAGTTGACTTCTGTTATGGCTCTAAATTACAGTGCAAGCCCTCCTCCATTTATGTTGGTCTTTATCACAGACCTTGCGGCGTACTAACCACCACAAGGCAATATGGTATCGGCCCTCTCTTCTATTTCATGTAGAAAATCTAACCAACGAGATTCAATCTGATCTTGTAATCATGTACTAAAACAAGATACTGAATCCTTCCTACAATTTTTGTAAACAAAACACAATCGCACAATCACATATAAGTAAGAGAAACAATTAATTATCAATCGCACAATGTATCTGGGGAAGCATCTTCTCAAAACCCTCTATCTATATTTTGTATTAAGTCAAGGAATCATGAAACAACACAATGCTTAATCTCTCTTGAGATTCTCCAGCACTCTGCCAATTGTCTCCTGCTGATCTAGGAAAAATCGGTCTAGTACTTAGCCAATTCTCAGCCTTCCTTCAGCCTGCCTTGCTCACACAATTCCTATGGAATTATCTCCATATTAATTAGGAAAATCAACCTTCCTTGATTGCGCAATCCATCATGGCATCCCAGTGACTTTATAATTGCACATGGGAAATTTTCTATAAATACAACTAATAGTTATGTTCCTCTGAACTGTGTTACAATAAGGATCAAGGGTATTTTTATTATTTAAAATAAGATAAAACCCTAAAAAACCAAAACCCTATCCTGACGAGATGTAACACCAAGAGTTTATGGGCCTCATTGGGGTTAATTGGGTAGCCAACTTCTCGGGGTCGTAACTTGGTCATATGATCTTCATTTGACGCACATGATACCTCGTTAGAAAGATCTCTCTGAGGACTACAACTGCTAATATGATTTCTATGAAATCACCAAACCTTTCATGCCCAAAAAACATCATTTGGGGCCTCAAAAAGTTTCGAAAGTTCAGGACTTGAAAAACTGACAAAAAGAGTAAATTGTGCTATAATTAAGGAAACTGAAAAACTGAAAGAGACAATGGCGAGGGCCTAAGTGGAATAGGCGGGTGGCCACCAATATCCACCTCGATCACCTTAAATCAAATTTCTTGAGCTAACTCAATCATCATGACTTAGTTAATTGACACAAGTTGTTATGAGATGAAATTACAATTTATTGTCCAATTTATTTAAGGGAAAAATAAATTAGACGCCTCACATTCCTCACTCCTGGTACATCAAAATTCCTCACCATTGTGGCTGATTTTTTTTTTTCCTTTCTAGTCGCCAATTTCACCGTTTCTTGTTGCAAATTTCAACACTCCCTCTCAACAAGAAAGGAATTCAATTTATCCCCATCCGGTACCTTTGGAATGTTCTGCATGCTACACTTATCTAGTGTTGTTTGCACCTGCAAATCCTGAAATTGAATAGCCTCTGAACAACTGAATCAGTATAATTCATCTGTCATTAGAGTCTTCTAACTGCTGCTAACTACTGCACCTGTCTAGTACTAGATTCTCTACACTGCTACTGACATCTGCATCCGTGCCCTTTGAACTGTTGCTGACTCTATTTGTGCTCTAATATTTGACATTTTTCACTTTGATTTTTGTCTTGCTGACATCTGACTAAATCAATCTGACTATTCCTTCCTACAACTATTGTATTGTGGGCTCCTTGTAGCCATGTTTGATCCATGAGACACGCCATCTCAATGGAGCTTGGCCAAATTTCTTATCTTGGGATTATGTCTACACATAACCCCACCTTACACCTCGAGGTATGGTTGCTCCCTCTTCCCATTTGGCTCAAAATTTCACCCTCATGGAGGTCTCTGCTTGAGTGGATGCTTCCACTCAGTCTCCTCTCTGCTTCACCAATTGTGGCAGCTACTCCACAACCTTCTGAGACTGCTTCTCATGAGGATGCATGTTGAGAGGTAATTTATGCTCCCTCTAAACCACCAAGTCTCTAAATTCTACCTTTCTCCTCAAAGCTTTGCATGCAGCTGGTACCTCAAGTGCATATATGTTCTTGACTCACACACAGTGTAATTTTCCTGAAGTTACAAAAATTTTCTAAAAAAGAGTTGATTTTAAATCGATGATATCTCCCTCATCCGAGCTCTGATTTGGCCAATTTTTTTTTTTTTTTTTTTTGGTAGATTTTCGGAAGGAATCCAAATATTCTATTTTTTTTCGAAAATTTTACACCAAAATCTTCAAATATTCTCTACAAACTCACCGCCCAAAAAATTCATGCTCTGATACCATGTAGAAAATCTAACCAACGAGATTCAATTTGATCTTGTAATCTACTAAAACAAGATATTAAATCCTTCCTACAATTTACGAAAACAAAACACGATCGCACAATCACATATAAGTAAGAGAAATAAATTATCAATCACACAACAACATGATGTATTTGGGGAAAGAAAATAATCAAAACCCCTCTATCTCTATTGTGTATTAAGTCAAAGAATCATGAAACAATACAATGCTTAATTTCTCATGAGATTCTCCAGCACTTTGTTAATTGTCTCCCGTTGATCTAGGCAAACTCGGTCTAGTACTTAGCCAATTCTCATCATTACTTCAGCCTGCCTTTCTCATGCCATTCCTAGGGAATTAAATCCTCATTAATTAGGAAAATCAGTCTTCCTTGAATTCACAATCCATCATGGCATCCCAATGACTTTATAATTGCACATGGGAAATTTTCTCTGAATACAACTGATAGTTATGTTCCCTTTAACCTCTGTCTCAACTGGGTATTCCTCAAAAATTACATGCATGCAACTATTAATAGTGAATTATCAGTTATCTAATTGATCACTCATTGTGAATTAACTCTAATTTAATTCACTGGACCTCTCACTAGCTCATCACTCAGTTAGAACTAGTTAAACTGATTTTAAATCATTTAATTGAGTTAATTACACTTGCACCCCACTAATGCATCAACTTCAACTGGACCGTAAAAATATTAGAATCCCTCTAGATGCCTCATATTAGACCCTCAACTCGAATTTCTTGAGCTAACTCGGTCATCATGACTTAATTAACTGACACAAATTGTTATGAGATGAAATTAAAATTTATTGTCCAATTTATTTAAGGGAAAAATAAATTAGACACCCCACATTCCTCACTCCTGGTGCATCAAAATTCCTCAGTAGTGTGGGTGCATTTTTTTTTCTCCTTTCTGGTTTCCAATCTCACTGTTTCTTGTTGCAAATTTCAACATTTCAGAATTTGAAGCGGCCTTCACACAAAGACACCATTGAAATCACATGCCCAGATTCTCATGAGAAACTTATCTTAAGCTTGATCTGCCAAAAGAGAACCAACAATATGCCATCCTGCTTCCTAGCGCAAACCGACCATTAAGGCATGCAACATTCTTTTGAACCCTCACATGATGATCTTGCTCTTGGAGGATGATCATGACCTCCCTTTAGCAACCCTTACTCGGCCCTCGTATTCGACCTACTTTAGGACTACATCTCTCTTCACCCCCTTGATTTTCCAGATAGTGGGAATACATGTCAAACATGCTAAGATGTGCCAAGTTATAAGGCATGCCAAGATGTGAAAGGGTGTGTCAATGCGTGTCAGGGACTGTCAAGACAACAAAAGGGAGAAAAAAGTTAAACTACAAGGAAATGAACACATAAGAGGGTTAATAAGTCATCAATTTACCTTTTCCAAGAGGGGCATGCTAGGCACACTAACACTAGGCGGCAATAGGTGCCAAGTGCAAAGTCTTAGTGCATTCTAAGTGCCAAGTATTCCTTTGTTGCTTCTCATCTACTTTCCAACAATTGATCATCACAAATAAATTTAATATTAAACCACGCTAAATCATACCAAGGCATCTCAACGTATTCCATACATGCTAAGACTTTCCAAGTGCCAACACGTGCCAAGCGCCAATATGTGTCAGGGACTAGTGTTATGCATGTTATGAATTGGAAGGGAATGTTGAAGAGTGCTAAGGTGTGCTAGAGAGTGATAATGCATGTTGATGAGTGTTAAGGAGTACTAGGAAAAAACATTAAGGGAACACTAGGTAAAAATTCATGGAAGTTAATGAATATGAGGAATGTGTACTGCCAGATACTAGTGTTAATGGTCACTGTTAGTTGTCATGCCAAGGAGGGAGTGACAAGGTATGCTAAGCATTGGTAAGGCATGCTAGGGAATATCAAGGCATGTTAATAATTCCCAAAGTGTGCTTGGGAGTTCCAGGGTGTGCTAATTATACCATGTGCCAATTAATAGTGCCAAGATATGCCAATACATGCTAGGTGTTAAGGATGTGGCGCAGGGTGCCAGGGTATGTCAATATGTGTCAAGGAAACAAAAGGAAGAACTAATAAGAGGGTTAATAAGTCAGGACTTTATCTTTTTGAAAATGGGCATGCTAGGCACACTAATAATAGGTCCCAATACATGCCAAGTTGCATTTTGTGCCAAGTTCCAGGGCATGCTAGGGACTATATGCAGCATGCCAACACATGCTAGGAGAGTTCCATGTTGTGCTAGTGCATGCCACCATGTGCTTGGGCATCAGTGTCATCACAAGATGTTCTAGGTACAAAGATGTTCCAAGACACGTGGGGTGCTAAGAAATGTTAGTTTGTCCCAAAGCATTAATTTAAGGTGTGCCCAAATTGTTGAGGATTGTTAGGTATTTCTCATTAATAGAATTGTCAGAGCTCAATTATGTATTAAATAATATATTTCCTACACACAATAGTGGAACTTTATCTAAATGGAATTTTCTAGATAATAAACTTAATAGATATGAATCATGTGTTGACTCATAGGAAATCTCTATTCGACTAGTCATTACTTGAGGGAAATGATACACGCTTATTACTTCTTAAAAAATTGACTGACCCTAACCACTATGGCCTTGGACATATTATAAAAAATGCTCCACAATAATGGTATTAAATCGTTATCTTCTGAAAAAAAGAATATTAACAGGCACATAGTGTCATCAAAAACTCATTGGAATGATCAATGATGACAGACATTTTTTGATCGTCACCAAAAGTAACAAAAAGAGCATTGGTGAGGGTCATTAAAAGTTCATCACTAGAAGTGTCATTAAAGAGATAATTAGTGATGGGCCTTTAATAACCCTCACCAAAAGTGAAATGTCTTTGGTGACGGACCATAAAGGACCATCACTATATACACTTACAGTGACGATTATTAGTGATCAATGATGACGGACATTTTTTGACCATCACCAAAAGTAACAAAAAGAGCATTGGTGAGGGTCATTAAAAGTTCGTCACTAGAAGTGTCACCAAAGAGAGAATTAGTGATGGGCCTTTAACGACCCTCACCAAAAGTGTCATTGAAAATGTCTTTGGTGACGGATCATAAAGGACCATCACTATATTCACTTACAGTGACGGTTTTTTAATGACCATCACCATATGTGACATTGGTGACGGACCTTAAAGGTCTGTCACAAGCATGACCCTCACCAATGTGATTTTTTCTTGCAGTGTCACATGCGCATCATCACAGGGGGTTACAGAAGAAAAAGCAGATGAAGGATCCACCGATGTTGAGCCCAAGGTGATCGCTGAAGGGAGGTCATGTGAAATAGAAGGGGAAGTCCCAGGGAGGTCTTCCACCGAGGATCTCATAAATGATGACAGGTAGTGGATAGTGGCTGAAGACTCTGTCATTTAGAAATTTGGAGAGTGAATGTCAATAGGAGTGGATGTTTCCTCTAGTTCTGTTAAGCAAAACACGCACATAAGGGAGTGGTGGACTCATTGCGCTTGGCCTGGAATTGGCAGACCACTTACAAATAGGAGTGATACTCTTCAAGGTGGGGACAGAGGTGAGTATAGTGGCTATGGAAATCACACAAAGGACAAGGGTGATTTGTGTGCAAAGACTTGAGTTTTGGGACTGAATCAGGTATAGTGACATATACCTTTGGGATATTAGACTCCAGAAACATCTCATTGACCATGGACTTGAGGTGTGGCAACTCTGGACATGTATGGGTGGCATGACTGACAACATCACACAAATCACACTGGACGGTGCGCTTTGGAGGCCGAGGAGGGGCAGGTTTGTCGGGGTAGCCTTGTCTTTTGATGCCCTCTTTCCAGCTTTTCCCTTCTTACCTAAAGCGGTCACAACAGGAGCTGGTTCCTGTTGAGGTGGATGAGGCACTAGATCAATAGGAGAAGTCATGGGGACCGGTTGAACTGGGGTTAAAGCAAGATAAGATTTTGGTTGACCAGGCAGGGTAGTGGCTGGAGTATCAAGGTACCAGATGGGAATCCCAAGGGTCAAGTTAGGAAGGGAGAGGGTGGCCATGACAGGTGTCGTGTACACTCCTGGGGGAGGAGCTAGGAAAGGTATCTGACTAGAGGGGTAATGGCCAGGTGGGGTGACTCCTAAATGGTTAAGGCCTAGAGGAACCGCTCCTAGAGGGTAAAGAGGCTCATGGATACCAACTGAAGGGCTAGGAGTAGGCTGTGGAGGGTGAGGAGGTTGTTGACTAGCCAAGGCGGGCTGCTTGATGGTAGCCCGAGACAATTGCATCATGCAAACATTTGATGAGCTGGGATCAGGGACAGGAGGAGGAAGACCACAGAATGTACCCAGCAATGAGGAATCTTTGTAGACTCCGAGTGAGACACTAGTCAAAGGATTGACGGTTTGCTTATTGGCCACCGAAGAGATGGTGGACTCAGGGGAGGTCTGAGACTTCGATTCATAATATGTAAATTGGTTAATGGTGACTATATTTCCATTATGAGGGAAGGACATCTTGCGGTGGACCGCAGATGGGACAACAGACATCGCATAAGTGTAGTTATGACCCAATAGAATGTTGTAATCTAAGGGTGCATCTATGACTTCTACGTCAACGCAAACAGTCTTGCCCGCAAGAGTAATAGGACAATTGCAGAATAAGCCAATGGGATGGGAGGTATGGCCACCCCATGCTCAGAGAGTGATCATGGAAGAAGCCAACTCAAGTGATCCGAGTTTCTTCCAAACCGAAGCAGACATCACACAGGTGGATGCCCCCTCATCAATAATGCACCGGGAAATGTTGGTGTTCCAGATCTTGACTGGGATTTGGAAGGTGATGAAAGCAGGGAGAGGAGGATGGTCTGGCCAATCAACATCAAAGACAATCAATTGATCGTCGGAAGTATCTACATTGCCCATGGAAGATAGTAGAGCTTTTCGTTTTGAAGGGCATGACTAGAGGAGTTCCAGCGTTGAAATGGAAGTAGGAGATTGTGCCAAATCATCTACTATGCTATACGAATGGGCAGCTTTGCCAGAATAAACATTTCGGTGTAGTGGTCCCTTAGGGATCTTGGTATGAACCTTTGCCTTAGGCTGAGAGATCTACAAGGGACCGTTAGGTGTCAAAAGAGACTCTGTAGAGACCGAAGGAGGTGGCTCGAGGACAGACGTAGCGGGAGACTTGTTGTACTAACAGGACCGAGTCTAAATATTGATGTATACGGTTAGAGGTTGATCAAAGTTCATCATGAGAAGCTAGTAATCAGAGGTACCAGATGGAAGAGGTTGAGTGGTCACCTGACCTTCAGGTGGTTGGGTAGCCACAAATCCTTGCAGAGGGAAAGGATTAGTAAACACAGCCGCCTGACTAGGCACAGTACTGGGAGGGACAGAAGGGGAGGCTTGTTTTCCTCGCAATGCTTCTTGAGACTCCAATATCTACTTCATCTATGGTAAAAGAGGACAATCGTGCATCAAATGGTTGTAAACACCACAATAAGAATAAGGCTGATTCATGGGAACAGGCTTGTCTTGCTTGGGCTGAGTGCCCTATTGTTGTTTAGAAGTTTTAGGTGCATTATTTTGAGCATTAGGTCCAGGATTACCGAGAGTGGATTGATTTTTAGTGCCTTTCCTCATCTCTTTGGAGGGAGGAGGATTAGTCGCGCCCTGCTATGCATACACCTGCCCTTGAGGAGGTGGTGGTTGTTGTTGCGGGGGTTGAGAAGGCAAGGGAGGTGGGGGTGTTAATGCTAGAGGAGTTGGAGCACCATGCTGTGGATATAGATAATAAGGAGGTTGGGTAACAGTGTGGTAAACAAGAGGTTGGGCAAAAAGAGGAGGCATGTCGTATCCTGGATACATGCTACTGGGAGGGGGAAAAGTGCAGGAGGTGTTGGCCTCCCCATTAGGAAAGCCATAGCCCATGGGAGACTGAGCGTATGGATTAGAGAGAGCTCCAACGATACCATCGGCAGCATGAGATGCCCCCGGTGCATTGGAACCATAGAGTCTAGGAATATCAGGTAGAACAGTATAAACATAACCCGACTCAGTGTAAATCGGGTCATATTTTAATGCAATTTGGAGAGCAGCTTATTTGGTTTGAGGAAAATGCGATACGAAATCTTTCCTGATAGGAGGCAAGAGAGATCTAAGGAACCAGTCCATGTAGACACGGTCTTCGAAGGTAGGGGCTTGACATAGGCTCTTTCTTTGTCGCCATTCCTGGACATGTTCGGATAGGTGAGTCGTAGATGATTGATGGAAAGAAGTCAAAAATTTTGATACCAGTGTCATAACGAAGGGGAATCTGAAAGTAATACAAAAAAACCTAGGCAAGAGTCGCAAAGGTGGTATGAGAGGAAGGGGCCTGATCAACATACCACTTAGAAGCTTCACCTGTAAGCGTACGTTGGAACAACCGAAGATGGACAGAGTCATCGATAATGGATTTAGACAAAAACCACATGTGGAAAGATCGAACATGATTTGTAGGATCTTCTCCAACAAGGCCTTCAAACTTTGGGATGTCAGAAGGGAGCTTTGTCAGTATAGCAGGCCAACTAGCATCATGGTGCATAGGATCATTTATCAACTGGTCAAAATTGGGAAGGCTGAGGCCTGCCATAAAGGGGAGTAAGGGCTTGGTTGGGGTAGTGTCTGTTGCGGCCCCACTAGTGGTATTCCTAGCATGAGGGCTGTGGTTATCACCAGCACTAGGTCCTGCACCAGACATGGTGAAGGTGATAGGGAGAGAACCGAAGGCAGAACGAGAAGGAGAACCCAAAGGACCAAAAGAAGAGTCGGTGTGCAGACTCGGTGGAGGCCTAACTCGAGTCCTACGTGGAGGAGTAAGTATTCCTACCAAAAACTGAGGATGAAGGCCAAGAAGTCTCCAAAATAAACACCTTGGTGGTGCAATGATGACGACACAAACACGACACAAAGGAAAAAGAGACCGACAAAAGTAGGGAGGTGCAGGATCAACTGATTACAATGTCGAAACAAGGGTAGAGAGGTGCAGGATCAATTGATTTCAATGTTTTAGAGTCTTTTCTTAGCGGTGTTAACCAAGCCCTTTTTCGTTTAGGGTGTGTGTGTGAAGTGTGTAAATTTTAATTTTTAAACCCAAATGTTTGTAGAGAAAAAGAAAAAGTGTGTTGTATAGTTGTAAATAAACCTGCAAATGACAATATATAAGCCTGCAAAAAAAGAAAATAAACAACTAATAATGCAATATTCTATACGAAAGGAGGTGGGCCTCTCAAAAACTAGTCTATAGGCGAGTAAAAAAATAATCAAAACACACTAAAAAATCCAATAGATCTAAGGTCAGGAGGGACAGGGATCTAAAGGGAAAAATCTGCTGGAAAGTGGTGCAGAAAACAACAACAAATCAAAGGAAAAATTATTGTAAAAGAGGTGGTGAAAGGCTATCTCTTGGAGGGAAAAGGAGTGAACCCTAGAGGAAAAAAAAAAAAGAAGCTAAATGAGGTGATTTTGATGGATAACAAGCCGATCTGAAGCAGATCTGAAGGTTAGGTATCAGATTTGAAAAATGATGGAAGACTCTGAAATTTCAGACAACCCACAACAGAAAAAACTCTTCCACAAGAAGTGGAGGGTACTGAAGCCCTAGGGGGCTAGGTTCCCACTTATTTGAGCAAAAAATAACAAGTACAGGTCCAAAACGGGTAGATCTGGAGGTCAGAAAACCCTGAACAGAGGCTCAGACAAACCCAGAAAACTTTCAGAAAAAATCCCGCAAAAATTCCAGGTCGCAATTTTTGACCTATTTTCAGTAGAGGTCACAGTTTTTGGGCTGAAAGGTGCATCCTGAGGGTCTAGGTTGTATTTTTTGGACCAAAAAGTGCGACCTACACTTCTGGCACTCTCGGCGGCAGATTTCAGAAAAAAAATTGTCATCTCAGCTGCGGTTGATGTATGTCACCTGTGTAATAGGTCCGAAAACACACGGAAGTTAGAATTTTTATCGTTTTAGGGTTTTATAGGTTAAAAAAAACATCAAGAAAAGAAAAAACAAGAGGCTAAAAAGAAATCCTAGGGTTTGAAGTAGTTGGATATGCAAGGATCAGAAAAATGACAGAGGTCGTAATTGTAAACCCGTGTGGAGTCACCAGTTGTTAGTATGAATCTTAATTCCAAGCGTATAAAAGAAGAACACTTTAGCTACGCATAACAAACAACCCTGATAGCAGAGATGTCTACCAATATCCTCAGATCTATATTTAGGTGATCAAGATAATTGCTGCAAAAATCTAGATCTATGCATTAGAAGACATTAAGCAGTAGAAAAAATAAGATTTACTCCATGCATCCAATAGACAAGACAATAATATGTTGAATGGATTTTTGTATTAATGGCACCTGGGAGGAAAACAAAGGAGGGTGTTCCCAGTTCTCCTCAATGGGATGGGTTCTTGTAAGTCCTCAGCACTTCAGATCTAAAGTTCCTCTCTCTTGATGGTTTAGAAAACCCGGACAAAAAAGGTAGCAAAATATGACTATAATGGTGGATCAATAGTCAGACCAAAAGTATAGATCTAGAGTGATCTTTAGGCAAAAAAAGGTGGTAAATGAATGGGAAAAACCTTCTATTTATAACAAAATATTGAGTTAGTCTAGATATTGGTGCATAATTAAAATATTATTAACCAAATCAAGATCCAACTTTTATGGAATATTTTATTATATTTGTTGGAGGGAAAATGAATTTGGCTTGGGTCAAATCCCTTTATTTGTAAATAATAAATAAATAAATGATTTATTTATCATTTTAAGGATGTGGTTGAGTAATAATCAAATAAATAATGATTTATTCAATTATTTAAGGGTGATTTAGTCATATTTCACAAAAAATATTATTTAAATAAGGTTCAAATAATTATTCTTAGAAAATAATAATATAAATAATGAGTTATCTAATTAATTTCTTTGTTTTGGGTTAAATATAACCAGGAATATTAATTAAACTGTTGTATAACTAATTATTCCTTGAGGAAAATAAAGAAAATGTAGATTTATTTAATATTTCCTCATGGGGTTTCCTGTTTAGACCATAAACAACTTAATAAAGGTGGTTTACTAAATTATTTGCATAATGAAAGCAATTTTACTTAGGGTAAAATTGGTCTTACATGGTGTACGTGGGTCCATCTAATGATAATAGGTTAGATGACCAAAAAATGGTGTAACATGTTGGATGAAAAGTTTTATTCCTTATCCAAGGAGTACCCATGTTGCATACTTTCGATGGACCCTTCTACACGAAGAATGAGAAATACATGAAAAACGTGATTGCAATCACGTTTCTCATGTATTTATCATTTTTAATGTAATTGGTTCCATCGGAAGTATGCAACATGAGTACTCCTCATATGAGGAATCAAATTTTTCATTCAACAAGTGTTCCCGCTCGGAATCAGAGTAAACCCATAGGGAGATAAGTTGAAAATACGAGGTGAAAAAGTAGTTTTTTCTTTTTCCCTCTAAAATTTAATGATGTAATATAATATTATTTTATTATTTCCACTATTATTTTATAATTTCCTTAGGAGGTCCATTTTAGACCTCAAAATTCCCCTTATGTGGTACAGATATTTACCTTGTTCAAGAATTTATTCATAGAATAATTCCATGCAACATTTTTTTTTTTTGCATAAATCTATATCCACAAGATTCTCTTTTTTAATATTGTTGCATTTAGGGAAATTAAAGATACATTATTTGTGACACTATTTCTGAATTCGATAAACAATATTTTCTGACCAAGTTGCTAGAATATTCTTTAGTAGCCCCAAGAAAAGATATTTGTTGACTTTTTAAAAGCTAATAAAGAGAGTAAAAATCATTATGAATTTCTATACCTACATCAAATGCCATGACTTATTCGTCATGAAAACAGTTAAATGATCAAGCTGCAAATTAATTATCCGAAGTCTTATTCTATGTATTTTCAAGTTGATCCTATTTATGATTTATATGATTTTTAGGGAGAGTTGTATACTAGTCCTCAAGTAGATTTATTTGTAGGAAAATGGGAAAAAAAATCATAAAATATGGGGATAAAAATATGGCAAGAGATTTTATTATGGACTCTCCTCAAACCAAGAAAGTAACAAAAGCATATATGAATCAACCTCTGGCAAAATATTTAAGAAGAGCTCATGTTTCCTGACTCTTGTGGTTATATGAGAGAAATAGATATCAAGCTAAAATTCAATCATCACATGTATTATTTTGTAGATTTCAAGGGTTCTCCAGTCTATCCCTCAAAGGATTCTAATGATGATCCGAATTTATGCAGGAACACAACAGAATACACATATAAAAATAAATACAAAGGCGTAGTGGAAATAACACTTCATTTCATTAATATCAAAGAGCTATAATTTGTTTACAGACAGAATGGAAATAAACTAGCTAGGGCGTTGGTAGCTTACCTATGAGAAGCGATGTGGTGGCTACAGGCCTCTGAACTGTGTTAAAATGAGGCTTGAGGGAATATTTATTATTGAGAAACAATTGAAAACTCTAAACATCCAAAAACCTAACCCTGTGAGATGAAGAGCCAAAACTATGGGCCCCATTTGGGTAAATTAGTACATCAACTTCTTGGGGACGTAACTTTGGCATACGATCTCAGTTTGACGTGCACAATACCTTGTTAGAAATATCTATCCAAGGACTACAAATTTTTATGTGAGAAACATCAAAGGGACTACCATGTTTATCTCGATTTTTCCAAAAAAAAAGTCATTTAGGGCCTCAAAATGGCTCTGGAAATTCAGGGCCCTAAAAATTGATAAAAATAGTAAATTGTGCTACAATTAAGGAAAATGAAAAACTAAAAGAAACAATGGTGGTGCCCCAAGTGGAATAGGTGGGTGGCCACCAATATCCACCTGGATAATTCCTCACTCCTTAGGAATCAATGGTCCCCATTACGTTGAGTTGCTCCATGAGATGCAGAAAATTTTGCTAAACTTGGTCTCTGGTGATCCACTTTCCTTTGTGCAACAGTTGGCCAGCTTTGACAACCCAATACAGTTGGATCTTCTACTGGTGAGTGTTCTTGATTTGCATGTCCATGATAAGATCTGTGGTGGTATCTTCCGTCCAGTCTGGGTTCAACTTTGTTGGTGTGAGTTGTTCTACAATGTCAGAGGTGTCCAGTAGAAGTGGGAAGTAGGGCTGAAGGTAGTCCACATTTAACACTGGGTGCAGACCAAGGAATGGTTGAATACTAAGATCGAAGGCATTAGCCCCTACAGCCTTGGTGATGGTGTACGACCCATATCAGAGCAGACGAAGCTTGAGTGGGATCCAACTAGGTGCTCCTTCTGCAAATGTAGCCACACTATGTCATCCACCTGGAAGTTGTGTGGAACCAAATTCTTATCATGTTGTTGCTTATACTTAGCATTGCCTCTATCCAATATGTCATGAACCTATTGGTGGATGTGCGGAATGTGCTAAATGAATTTGTTCGCCTTGTCAGCTTCAGACTGGACATGAGCCGAGTCGGCCCGAGTAGCTGGAAATGGCATAGCTACATAAATGGGACATAGTGGCTGGAATCCCAAGCTGACCTAAAATGGGTTTTGGAAAGTTGAGTTGTGGAGAGGCCAGTTATAACTGTTTTTTACATAGGGAAGGCTCTCATCCCATTTGCGTGGATGATTTTAATTGTACATGTGCAGAATGTGTACGATCATCTAGTTGATGACCTCTGTCTGGCCATCAGTTTGGGGATGGGAATTTGTGGACTTGGTGACATTGGTGTCCAGCATTGACCAGAGGTTGGACCAAAATGTGTTGATGAACATGCTATCTGATATAATATGATATACTATGTGATCCCAAAGTTCACCCACAATCGTTCAAAGAAGAGTCTAGAAGTGGTTTCTGCTGTGATATTCTTCTTGGAGGCCGCCATAATGGCCATCTTCAAGAATTTTTCGACGACCACGAAAACACAGTTGTTTCCATGCTTAGTAGAAGGAAGGCCCAACATGGAATCCATAGAGATGGATTCCAAAGGTAAACTAGGGGTGGGTAGCAGAGTATAGAGGCCTTGCTTTTCTATGGTTGGTTTTGAAATGGCGCAAGCAGTGTAGGATCTGATGTAATTACCTACATCTTGTCAAAGTTTCGGAAAATAGAAATACTTCTGCAGTACTACCACTATTTTCTCAACCCCAAAATGCCCAATGAGCTAACTATAGTGTGCTTCCAAAATCATCTTTGTACACTTTCTTGAAGGAACACAAGGGTGTCCCAGGTGACATAGCAGTGCATCTTGGAGGTCAAAATTTGGAACTTGCATACCCTCCAAGAGTGTCTTGATTGTGTGGACGAATTATGAATCACTTTTTTAGAGAAGCGACTAATCAAAAGTCTTGTGCCTACAAGAGTTGAGAATGATGGTTAGCGCCACAATTAATGGTTGGTTGAGGCTGTCTACAACATTATTCGTGTTTCCCTTCTTGTAATTGATGTTCAAATGAAATTTTTTTAGATATGTGGACCACTTTTTATGGTGATCGTTCTGAAACTTCCCTTGTGTCTGCATGAATTTCAAGGGTTGGTGGTCTGTGTGGATGACCATTTCCTTCCCCAAAATGTAATGCTTCCATTGTCGGCAAGCTTGCATAATGGAATAAATTTCTTTTTCATAAGTGGGACACATATGGACTGTGTCAGACAGGCCTCTGAACTATATTACAGTGAGGCTCGAGGGTGTATTTATTATTTATAAACAATGGGAAACCCTAAACATCCAAAAACCTAACCCTAGGAGATGAAGTGCCAAAACTATGGCCCTGTTTGGGTAAATTGGTACATCAACTTCCTGGGGATGTAAATTTGGCATATGATCTTCGTTTGATGTGCACAATACCTTGTTAGAAATATCTATACAAGGAATAAAAATTTTGATGTTAGCAACATCGTTTAGGGCCTCAAAATAGCTTCAAAAGTTCAAGACCCAAAAAACTGCTAAAAATAGTAAATTGTGCTACAATTAAGGAAACTGAAAAAATGAAAGAAACAATGGATGGGCCCCAATTGGAATAGGTGGGTGGCCACCAATATCCACTTAGATGAAATGAAGTACTAGAAATAGTTCTTCATATTAATTTGTTTACAGATAAACCTACATAAGAAAACCAACAAGTGGATGTTTTTGGACAATAGTCTCTCAATCAATTTACCATGTAAAAAGGGCTATCTTGTGTGAAGAAGTTGCTAAATGGGGTTTTTTATCTTTTCATTTTAGGAGAGAATGTTTCACATGGGTCATAGGTCAACATTCCACTTCAATTTGACTGTATGCATTCTATTTCACATAGGGATATGGAGCAACCTAGTTCCAATTTCTGAGGCCACTGTTAAAAATTATTTTCAATAAAATCCAAAAGGTGAAAATGGGAACATACAAACGACAAAGTTCTATTTATTAAGAATGTTGTTGGTTGTATTATTGGGAAAATATTTCGAGTGTAAAGGTTATTTTAACAATAATATTTAAAGCTAAAGATATTTTTGCAGTTGATGAAGATGATGCTCTTTTGATGAGCTTTGCTGTTATAAACAAATTGTTATTGGTTGATCATCGCAATATATTTTATAATGTTTTTATAGACCTTGTGGTAGATTATATTGATTCATACAATAGTAGCTAACATGCATCATTCTATGAACATGTTCCCCATCCTCTAAATGATCAAACCTTATATGCAATTTTTTTTTTCGCAATCAAAGTGAAAAATGATACAAGTTCCAACACCCTTAAGCTATCATGGTGTCATTGGAAAGCTGATTTCACTTTAGTATCAAAATTTGTATAATTATAATAGAATATTTGTATATAAATAGGCTCAGGAAGTGAACATTTATTTTTATTTGGAGCTTATTATAATGTTCTAGTTTATGAATAAACAACATTGCTCCAAAGAACAAATTCTTGAGGGAGATATCATTTTTAATAAGCTTCACAAAACATTATAGATAGATTCAACGGATTGACTCCATTCCCCAAAAGGAACCAAGTATGTTGTTCTTAGTGTCTTGCAAGCAAGACACTATCCCCGAGTGGAGCCGATGTTCAATTTTGTAGGCACGTTTTGTACAATTAACATAGAACTCCTCTCACCAAGTTCTGAGGAATTAAAATCAATGATCTAATTTTGAATGCAACTAAGTTGGGAGGAGCATCATTCGATTTTCACGACATTTGTCAACCACTTTTGTTTTTTCACAAACCCATGGTTTTCATGTTCAACACAGAGGACACCAATGTGTCTTGTAATGATGACCTTGTTCCACTAGGTTATCAGGAGCTCTCACCCATATCAGTTGTTTTTCAATTCAGTTACACTAATAATGTTACTATAGGATGATCCCTGAAAGCTAAAGGAACGTTGGAAAACAAAATGCCTCTTTATTTAGGTTCAAGTATTATGAACAAAGAGAATGAAAAATTACAAAAACTTATGTAAGAAGGAAATAAATTTCAGCCAATGGCCTGAAAAATATGTGAAAGAAAAAAATTCTTTTATTGGCTATATTGGAATTGAAACTGAGATGTTTGATTTAGTGCACGAATTGTAGTTTGTTAAAAATAGGTTGCAAGAAAGGAGGATTGCAATCCTGGGATCCCATCTTACACAATTTTAATCCTTGTTCTAACAAATGTTTTACAATAATGGATTTCAACAACACCTTTATTAGTAGAAGACAATTCTGGAAATAAACTTTCTATGATACCCTCACACGAATCAATTGAAGGTCTTGTACATGATTCCTTTGTTTACATTACTAGGAATTTAAAATTTGAGGTTACGTTGCCTACTACTCAAGATAATTTATTTTGAGTCTATCAACATGAATCCCTTGCTCTTATTGAGGTTCGATTAAGGATTCTCAAATATTGAATTCTCAAGAGGTAGCAGTACATTCATTTCCAAGAAGTCAACACAATCAATTATCAGATACTAACCGATAATTTCCAAAATTTGCTTATGTTAAATCTAATGGTTAGTTTCAACACTAAAAATTCACTGTTTAAGTGATTTAAATTTATATTTCATACTTAAATAGAGGAGTACTTTTATTGGTTACAATTTAAATTTTTGTATCGAAAACCCATTTAAACACTTCTAATATTCACAAGTCTTACCGATTTATATTTTGTTTCTTCGTCTTGATTGAATGAACAAAGATACCAATTATGGACTTGGACCCTAGGGAAGATGAGTCCTTTTTTGCAATAGAAGAATCCAAACATCTATATAAGCATCATAAGATGGAACTTGTTAGGTTAGAACAAGTTACAAAATTTTCCATGAAAATATCTCTTCCCTCCAAAGGAGCCTTTGCAATCTTATATGGTCATCATTTAAAATATTTCATCAAAATAATGTGGTTCCAATTGGAAGGGAAACACTATATATCATTATCGATATTGATTTGAGCAAGGAAGGATGGGCTAATAAAGTATCTCTTCAGCAAGCAAGGATTCTATCCATTAAATAGATATTTTTTACAAAGTTACTTTATTTTCGAATATCCTACTATTTTTTTATATGAGATGGTGTTATGTAGGATCATAATTCTATGGTCTAAGGTCATGGAAAATAAAATAAATATTCACTAAGTTAATAGCATAGAGGGAACTTTTGGAACAAGTTTTCATAATAAGTGTGTTGATTCTTGTCATTTTATCTTACTTTTACAAATTGATGAAACTATGTAAACATATAAATAAGTAGGAAACGCCTTTGGAAGGGAAAAATCAAGCATCGCATTATCCATTTTCATAGGTCGTGGACCAAATGAGGTATTTTGGAGATGTTTGGCGTGATTGAATTAGAGTGTTCCTCATTACCAGTCATATTTGAATCTAAACTTGGCTTGAATATGACCATTGGAACAATGGAACATCATCTAAACACATATTCTCTTACCTATTATAGCCTAAATGATCGCTTTGAAAATTCATTTGTACTTCAACTATAAAAAAAAAGAACTGAAAGTGGGAAACTCTTTGGTGGTCATTTGCATCTCAATCATCCTTGCTTACATGATGTTTATAGACAATAATAATCATGTTCTTAGTGTTATTCCTTAATCCAAGATGGAATTCCTTTGGTTTCTGGAAGATACGTAACAATGAGGATTCTTGAGTAGGTCTTGAGTGGGGCTTGAGTTGATTGGTGTACCCAACTAGGAAGAATGTGAAGTTATTCCAATTCAACCATAAATTCTTGTAAATGGGTGCATTTAGGTGTAGGGATAGACTGCAAACAACACCCTTGTGTTTTCAGTGATCACCAATAACAAACTCAAGGAAATTTTATGCTATGTTAGTATTTTTTTTGTTGTGTTCAAGTTTTTTCCTTTTTAAATCTATCTGTTGCTTCTTCATCTAATGATGTCCTAGATAAGGGTGGGGAGTTCTACACCAAAACTTAGCGATATGTTGATTGGAGTATATTTGCATAGAGTTTTATAGAAAAATATTACTTTTGCTCTCCATATATAGTATCACTCGTGAGGGATGATTTTAATTTTAAGGGGAAACAAGTAGTTATGGGATCTGGTACGATTACTTTGACTTCATGTGCTCTATTGCCTAACCTATAACATTTTTGTTAAAACATATAATGGTGGGAGGCCAAGATAGTTTTCACATTTTTTAGAAAGTACAATTTCATTTGATCCAACCACTCTTACAATAGTTCTCTTTATGTTATTTATAATATTAATATTTTCTCTATCATTTTGTCGTAAAGTGATCTTGAGGCATTGGAGTAAACCTCATTTTCATATTTTTGGAAAACACATTTCAAGTAGCAACTCCATTATCAAATTTACATAATATTTTTTCTTCCAAGGATGAAATTTCATCAGGATTTGAGTTTCTCCAAGTTTTTCTAGGAATAGAAAAGAAAATATACCACTTAGCCCTTCAAAGTCATGGTTTTAGCAACCATTTGGACTTGTGCAAACCATTTCAAGTGGAATTATGCAACATGTTGATTCTCTCAAGTTCCATTCAACTATGTTAGTTGGGTTGTGTTTTATAAGAAATTTGCGGAAAATATAAAATGATACTAGACCCTTGTGGATGCCTCACATAGGTCAAATGCGGTTGCAAAGTCAACAGTATCAATCAAGAGAAGATATAGTCTATCAATTTTAGAGATCCATGTCGTCAAATTTTGATAAATATAATTTTTATATATATTTTAGGAAAAGGTTATGATTTTATTAATACATGAGTAATCAATGGCTTGTAGCATTATTTGTTTCATGTCAACTGTTTTCCAATTGGTCAATATAATTGGAGTATAAGTGATGGAGATCTGTCAAAATGGTTGACTTTCCAAAGAACCCATTTCTAGATATACAACCATGATTAAGTCTGACGAGTACCCTCTCATATTTCCAAAACCACCATAGGGTTGTCGGATGATGGTTATTGGTTTCCACAAAAACTATTATGGATTTAATGATCTGGGTATGACAAAGGTTGGGGCCGCACGACCCTTTACACATATTAATCATTATTTGTATGTCCCGGAGTTCAGGTTCATTTATTCACATCAAAATTTATTCTGTATGTATATACTGGGAAGCACAAGTTTATTTAGATGAGGAGTTTAATGTTATATATATATATATATATATATATATATATAATTGTTTCAAATATTTAATATTAACAATGAAGTGTGAGTTTTATTTTACATAATTGTCTAAAAAGTAGTTCCATAACTGATCTTTGATAGTTTTTTTTGGGGAAGCAAAAAAATTCTAAATGGAACCTTTTGTAAGGGTTCATGGTCTATAAATTACGAGACTTTTGTAATGAAGAAATATTTGAGAAATTAAGAATAAAAAGCTAGTTTGATTCCATTTTTGGGGTAAATTGTAGTGTGTCTCATGTCTTGTTTTTCTTTCCATGTTTTTACCATTTCATGTTTTTCTTTTGTTGTTATGAGTGTATGTAGAAGCAAGTTTTTTTAAGTCGCAATTATGAATTTACCTTGAAATGGTACTAATGTTTTTTTATTTGAATCCCTTAATGGGTGCTCCACCATTCCATAAATTCGTTCACAAATTCTTGTTCTTCTCACTATTATTTTTGAAGGGTTAATGTTCATATTCTTAACTACTTGAGTTATAATGTTGTCCTTCTTTATTTTAAATCTAGTCATCTATTTAGTTTAAAAATATGGAATCCTCACTGACCTTGGCCACTATGGTTTTAAAAGATAGCATTCTAAAGTATAACATGCATTTTAGCTCTCATGGTATTTCTCTCTTTGACCATTTCCTTACAAGTTTTTATCAGTTTTAGTGGATTTCTTCTGCACTGGCCTCTTGCATCCACATATTATCTCTAGAGTAAAACATTACATATGAAGAAACAAAACCCTAGGAAGGTGTCCCCCCAAGGGATAGGGGTTTGTGACAACCCCAATTTCCTACACTCAATGTCAATATTTTTATAAATGGGCTAAGTAATGGGACACATATTCCAAAGGTTGGGGAGGTTTGTTGCCTAGGATGGTGTAACTTCCCTTAAGGTAGGAAAATATAAATTTTTGGGACAACCATTGAAGGCTGGTTGTTTTATTCCTTGATGTAATGGTTCTTAAATTTAATGGAACTACAAGGAGGGTACATAAGACCATGCTCTCTTGAAGAAAATGAAAGAGAGAAGAGGAACCTGTGTTAAATGTAGTGGAGGAAACATTGTTGAATAAGGAAGACTAAGGCCTACATGATTAACAAACCATTGGATGGATGTAACAAACACGTAAAATAGAGAAATTCAGGGCACACTTTTCATTGGCTCACAATATTCTAGTGGAAGATTCATTGTCATAAGGTTAAGCAAGGAAGAGACAATTTTGAACTACCAAAGTGGAAGGAGGAGGGGACGACGACTAAATTTCGGATGGTAGCAAGAAGGTAGGATCAAGTAGCTCTAATACGAACTTATGCAGGAACGCAATAAAATATATAAATATACATAAATGCAGAGATGCAACATAAATAAGACTTCATTTCATTAATATCACATAACTAAAATATGCTTACAGAAAGAATGGAAATACACTAGCTAGGGCGGTGGTAGCTTATCTCTGAGAAGAGATGTGGCAGCTACAAGCCTCTGAACTATGTTACAATGAGGCTTAAGGGACTTTTTATTATTGAACAATAAGAGATTTCCTAAACAACCAAAACCCTAACTTGAGGATATGTAACACTTTTTCATCCACTTGGAAGGTATGTGGCACCTAATGTTGATCATGTCACTGCTTGTACTTAGCATTAGCTCTATTCAATATGTCATGAACCTTTTGGAAAATGCGTTGAATGCACTCAATGAAGTTTTTCACCTTGTCAAATTTAGACTCGACATGAGCATAATCGCCTTGAGTAGCTGCAAATGGCATGGTTACATCAATGGGACATAGTGGCTCAAATTGCAAGCCCACCTGAAAGGGGCTGTGGAGGGCCCGATTATAATTGTGTTATAAATAAGGGAGGCTATCATCACATGTGCATGGATGCTTTGAGTTGTACATGCATAGAACATGTATGATAATCTTGTTGATGACCTATGTCTGGCCATCAGTTTGGGGATGGAAATATGTGGACTTGGTGAACTTGGTGTCCAACATTGACTAGAGGTTGGACAAAAAATTACTAAGGATGATACTATCCTGATCTAATATTATAGATTGTGGGATCCCAAGGTGTACCCACACTCTTTCAAAGAAGAGTTTAGCAGTGTCTTATGCTGTGATATTCTTCTTGCAAGCCACCATAATGGAAATCTTTGAGAAACTGTCGATCACGAAAACACAGTCTTTGCTATTCTTAGCAGAAGTAAGGCCCAACATGTAATACATGGAGATGGATTCCCAAGGTCTAATAGGGGTAGGAAAAAGAGTATAAATACCTTGCTTCTTGATGGTCGGTTTGGAAATGGTGCAGGTAGTGCAGGATCTAATGTACTTCCTGACATATCGTCAAAGGTTCGGCCAATAGAAATACTTCTACATTATTTCAACTATTTTCTCGACCCCGAAATTCCCAGCGACCCAACTGTAGTGCACTTACCAAATCATCTTCGCATGCTCTCTTGAAGGAAAAAAAGGTGTCCCAAGTGACATAACAGTGCATCTTGGAGGTCAAAATTTGGAAGTTGGTTACCCTCCAAGAGCATCATGTATGTGTGGTCGAATTCTGGATCGCTCTTGTAGCGAAGCAACCAATCAGAAGTATCATGCCCACAAGAGTTGATCACGGTGGTTAGCGCCATGATCGGTTTCCAGCTAAGGCAGTATGCAACATTATTGGTGATGCCCTTCTTATAATTGATGTTCAAATGAAATTATTGGAGAGATGTGGAACACTTCTGATGGAAATCATTTTGTAACTTCCCTTGTATCTATATGAACCACAGTGGTCAGTGGTTTGTGTGGATGACCATTTCCTTACCCAAAATGCAATGCTTCCATTGTCATAAATCCTACAGAATGGAATACATTTCTTTGTCATAAGTGGGATACTTCTAGACTATGTTAGACAATGTCTCACTGTGATATGCCACTAGATGCCCCTGTTGAGTAAGAATTTCCCCAATAGCATAGTCAAAGGCATCTATCCTAATCTCAAATTATCGTTCCAAGTATGGTAATGTGAGCACTGGGCCGAGGCAGAGCCGATGTTTCAACTCTATGAATGCCTTCTGTTGAGATTGAGACAAAAATAATTTTTCTTTCACTCCTCCCTTGGTGACTTGTCTCAAGGTCCAAGTGATATGAGAGAATCCAAACATGAACCTGGGGTAGAAATTAGCAAGAACTAGAAAGTTGCGGAGCTCTATTAGAGTGGTTTGGGCTGGACAAGCCCAAACGAATTTGATGTTAGATAGATCCACATGCACCCCCTGGTCATCAATAATGTATCCCATATACTGAACCTGGGTTAGGCCAAAAGTGCACTTCTCCAATTTTTCACACAACTTGTGTTTTTGTAGTGTTTGTAGGACCTTTCAGATGTGTTGGAGGTGCTCTTCCCAAGTTTGGTTAAATAAATACACTACTACAAATGAGTTGGTGAATGGTTGCAAGATGTCATCCATTGGCCTCATGAAGGTTGTAGGAGCATTTTTCAACCTGAAAGGCATGAAAAACCATTCAAACAAGCCCTACTTGGCTTTAAAGGCAGTCTTGCACACATCAGAGGGTTTGATGGTACTTGGTGATAACTGGACTTCAATTCAATCTTGTTGAAGTATTTCCCCCCTTGAGTTGGTCTAGAAGGTCATCAATCCGTGGGATCGGGTACCTATTCTAGAGAGTGATCTTATTCAACACCCGATAGTCAATATAGAATCTCCAAGTCCCATCCTTCTTCTTCACCTGCATGATTGGACTCCCACAGTGTGATTAACTCGGCGGGATGTGACCCTTATGAAACAACTCCTGAATCTATCTCTTATTTCATCTTTCTCCAAAACATAGAGTCGATATATTGGTCCATTGGGAAGCAGTGGACTTGGGGTCAGATCGATGGGGTGCTTGAAATGAGAATGCAGGGGCACCCCTGTGTTTGAGTTGAATATGTCCCCGTACTCCTCCACGACCTTGTACATTTGTTGTTTTGATGCAGAGGAAGCATTGTTTAGAGGTCATGGCCACAATATTATTCTTTCCCTGAGGGCGGATCATCAAGAAAACAAATTTCTGAATTTTGGAGATGAACTTACTGGATTGTCTTGTTGTAATCAAAGAGATGGTGACAGGTGGTGCTACCTCTGGTATCTAGTATAACTTAATTCCCAAAGTAAAAATAACAGTGTGAGGCCAGGACTCATACACAACATGTCACTTCCACAAGTATGTTTGGTCTAATAATAATACACAAACATCAAAAGGGGCAATGTGACATAATAACTCATCCGTGAAGGGCTTGATGTTGTAGGGAAGGTGACACTACTAGCTGGCACAGATATCTCGTCCTTGGTGAAGCCACCTGATGGTGTATGGTTGTGGGTTTGTTGTGGTCGGAAAGCCTATGCTTCACGACCTCTTCTAAAATTAATTTCTTTTGGCTCCGCCATCGACAATGAACTACAGTGGGGAACCCTTTACCCACATATGGGAATGGAATAGGTGCTCCTCCTCCTTTGAATCTTTCGCTTCCTCCTTCTGGATATTTGTGGTGGAATAGTGGCGTTGGGCTCTGCATTGATAATTTTCTTCCCTTTTTCATTTCCCTTGTCAAGTTATGATTTAGAGTCAGAGCATGCATCTGATTCAGAAGCCTTTAGCTCAGCCATCAGTGACTACTTTTCCCGACACTCACTTGTGTTGTGAGTGGAGATATTATGGAACTCACACCACTTTTCCATATCCTTCTTTGGATTCGCGGCATTGTTATTTTCTTCCATCTTTGGTGGGTTATCCTGGGTCACCCCACCTTGGCTTGTCCTTTATTTTATAGTTTTGGGGCACCTTTATTTTACTTATGATTCACAAATCCAAAGTCTCACTTCTTTTGCTTGAACTTATTCTCAATCTTGGCAGCATACCTGTATGCTGCACCAAGAGAGGAGATGTTGAGGAACTCCATTTCCTCCTGAATGTATCTATGCAGAAAATTGTGGTACTTCAAGACCAAATGTTTCTTTGAATCTTTGATACCCACTTTTTTGTGTAGGGTATGGAACAAATTCTTTAGGTCATTCACATCTTGATCCCTTTTATGCCATAATGTAGACCATTTTATGCACTTGTCCTCATAGCTCCCCATGGGATAATATTGCTCCTTGATGGCATCTCAGAAATAATTCCAAGTGGGTGTGGCCAAAATTAGAGAGGGTTCCCTCTCGTCCTTTTTCTCACACTAGGTTTCTCACCAGTCCTTGACATGAGTGTGGCTTTGAGTAGTGCAAAAGTAATCTTTTCCCAGTTTGAAAATTCATGAACTGAGAAATACCCTTCTAATAGATTCAACCATCTATATACAATGTATACATCTATTTGACCCTCAAATATGGGAATGTTAAAGTTTTCTTGTACCTTAAAATGAGTTGCACCTCCATAGTGGTTGTTTGATGAATATGCGCCGTCGGTGGGCAATCATTGAATAATTTGGACAAATTTATCCATCATCACATTACTTTGTTTATCGACAGACTCATAGAGAAATATTTTGATAAGATCTCATGCTCCCTCATCTTTCTTTTCATCCCCCATGGGCGATCATCGGGGTTTGCAAGGCTGATCTTGCAAAGGTTCAACCAGATTGAGCCCTAACTCCTTATACCCCAACCTCGTTGGGGATATGAAAATAAGGTTCGAGAAAGAGCATACCCCTATGATACCACTAATTCAGACTTATGCAAGAACGCATTAAAATACAAAAATACACATAAACACAAAAATGCAGTAGAAATAATACTTCACTTCATTAATATCACATGACTCGAATATGCTTCAAACATAATGGAAATAAAATAGCTAAGACACTAGTAGCTTATCTATGAGAAGAGATCTGGGGTATATAGGCCTCTGAACTATGTTACAATGAGGCTGAAGGGCCTTTTTATTATTGAACAGTAAGAGAAAACCTTAACCCAAGGAGATGTAACACCAAGAATTTATGGGCCCCGTTGGGATTAGTTTGGTAGCCAATATCCTGGGGTCATAACTTGGTCATATTATCTCCGTTTGGTGTGTATGATACCTCTTTGGAAAGATGTCTTTGAGGAATACATATTTTGTTGGAGATTGTTTCAAATAATTGAAGAAATCATGCCAAAAAATTCGTTTTGGGGCGTCAAAACGACTTTGGAAGTTCAGGACCTAAAAAAAATCTAAAAATAGTAAATAATAAAACTGATAAAACTGTTTAGGTGGAATAGGTGGGTGGCCATCAATATCTACTTGGATCAATATTGGAAAGGAAGAATAAAAAGAGAGGATAGAGGAGAAATAAAATACCTTTGTTTGGCAAGATTAGTCATGGAGGAAATCACTTTGAGGTGGGGAAGAATTTTCCTCTCGAGTCCTTAATGGTTAGAGGGTGGAGATGTGATTCTCAAAAAATCCATAAGGGTTGGAGTGGAGGAATTATTCCTGGGAAAAATCATACATTATTTCTAGATGGATTCCTTTTTGTATGTTTCATTTTGTTATGGCTCTTGAGTCCCAAATTTGGGTGGAACTACGGTGTTGAGTTTTGAAGGGTGGAGATGGTGAGTCTCTAGATTAATTGTGTATTTTTTTGCTTATAACTTAGTTTGGTAGTGGAGGATGAAAGATATCTATAGTCCCTAGAGAAACTATAGTTTTTGTTTCAAACCTTGAGAAACATACCCCTTAGTCTTTGGAATCTATCTTGAGGGTGATAAATACAAGTGAGAATTGATTGTGAGCTATCTATGGTTGGGAGGAGATTCATTGTCCTAGACTCATTTTCCCAAAAGTTTCCAAGGTAATTTTTCTTATGTGTTTGAAATTCTAATGAATATATGTTTGCATTTATAAACTGAAATCATGTATATAAATGTATTGAACATGGTTTATGTTCTTAATATTTACATAAATGACTAACATATTCCTACTACTGGCTTAAAGGAATTGGTATAATGTTTATTGACATGGGTCATGAATGAAATAGTGATTGGTATGTAAGTCCTTAAATTATTATGCTATAGTTATGATGATTTTTAGTCCTTATAATATTTCTTATGAGACTGTGTGGACGTGTGGAGGACTTCTTCTTCTTTAGTCTTCATGGTTTATAAGGAGGAATTATTCAATTCGTTATTGGTACATACCCTGTTTATGGGTTTGTAATTTTATAATTTTATGAATTCTTATTTTTAAATGAATATTATACACTAGTTTTATGCAAGGAACAACCTCACGATCTTGGATGACTTGATTTCATGCTTTGTGATTTCTGTAAAGTTATATATTTTTTGTAACATATCCATTCATGTTGAATATGTCAGGGCAAGGCACCTTATTTTTTAAGTTGTCTCAGTAGTGAGATTACGTGATAGCTCCTTTCTTGAATGGTTGGTTATAACCATGGTGCTTGTCCTGATTGGTAATCCATTAGTGGGTATTTATATGCTAGTTACTTTTGTCAAGAATTTTCCGGGAACCTCGTGAGCCCTGGTATTGCATCAAAAATGTTGCAACTCCCAGAGGCTACTCTACTCTACTTTAACTACCAGGGGTTCGTACAAACTTGGAAGTGACAATGCTATATACACATAAAATTCATTCTACTCATGTCATCCTCTTTTGACCTCTACGAAAGGGTGTTATTTCAAGGGTTTCTGAATGAAGGCTGTCACACTTATGAATTTAGGCCTAGGACTACAAATGATTCAAATTCATTACTCTATCAGAAATCAAATAATTATTCTCCATCAAGAAAGTACATCTAGCTATTCTACAATGAAAGAATCTACAAATTAAGCTATGGCAAGAAATGGAAGAAAACTAGGCATCTTTCATGAAGTAAATTGTTGAATTGAAATTGCATAAAGAAGACTAACCTAATCACACATTGCGGGGCCAAATGGCTAAACACACTTTATCTACTTAATTATTTAACTATCATTATTTTGTTCATGCATCTAATCATGACCTAACTATGCTTTTAAATGTACTGTTTTGCAGCTAGGAGGATAAAGTACTAAGGTGGTTTAGGAAGGGCTTGAACTCATGGGTGCAAGGTTGAAGGTGTTTGGGTGGTTTTTGCAGGCATGTATCAGGTGGATGATGGTTTTTGGGCCTAAAGAGAGGCACATTGGTGGTGTTGCAAGTGACGTTATAGGTTTCCTATAGTGCTACAAGAAAGCCGTGAATTTCTACAGGAAATAGTCTAAGGGAAAACCGAGGACAAAAATGGTGGAGAAAAGCATAGGGAAGGTGGATTGAAGGTTTGTTTGGATGAGTGGAGGGTGGCCAACACATTGGAAAAGCTCATTACCTCTTGTGAAGCTCATCTTTCACTTCAAGGGTTTTCTCATAGTGTGAAGGTGAAAAATATGAAAAAAGAGCTGATGGCGATTTGATAGACAAAAGGCTGATGATGGGTGAGAAATGAAGCTAAGGGTGCATACATCAGATTTTTTCTTCCAAGGATGAAATTACGTCTGTAATTGAGTTTATCCAAGTCGTTATAGGAATGGAAAAGAAAATATACCACTTATCCCTTGAAATTCAGGGTTTTAGCAACCATTTGGACTTGTGCAAACCCTTGCAAGTGGAAGTATGCAACATGTTGATTCTCTCAAGTGTTAGTCAACTATGTTAGCTGGATTGTGTTTTATAAGAAATTTTGGGAAAGTATAAAATGATACTATACCCTTGTAGATGCCTCACATAGGTCAAATGTGTTTGGAGAGTCAACAATATCAATCAAGAGAAGATATAGTTTATCAATTTTAGAGAGCCATGTCGTCACGTTTTGATAAATATAAGTTTTATAAATATTTTAGATAAATGTTATGATTTTATCAATACATGAGTAATAAATGGCCCGTAGCATTATTTGTTTCAAGTCAACAGTTTTATAATTGGTCAATATAATTGGAGTATAAGTGATGGAGACCCGTCAAAAGGGTAGAATTTCCAAAAAATCTATTTCTATATCTACAATCATGATTAATTCTGATGAGAACTGTCTCATATTTCCAAAACCACCATAGGGGTGTCGAAAGGTGGTGATTAGTTTCCACCAAAACCATTACGTATTTAATGATGTGGGTATGACAAAGGTTGGGGTTGCATGACCCTTTACACATATTAACAATTATTTGTATATTCCAGAGGTCATGTTCATTTATTCACATCGAACTTTATTGGATATGTATATGTTGGGTGGCACAAGTTTATTTAGAGGAGGAGTTTAATGTTATATATATTTATATATATAATATTAAAATGTTTCAAATATTTAATATTAATAATGAAGTGTGAGTGTTATTTTACATCATTGTCTAAAAAGTGGTTCCATAACTGATCTTTGATATTTTGTTTTGGGGGAGCAAAAAAATTTCTAAATGGAACTTTTTGTAAGGGTTCACAGTCTATCAATTATGAGACGTTTGTAATGAAGAAATATCTAAAAAATTAAAGAATAAAGAGCTATTTTGATTCCATTTTTGAGGTAAATTTTAGTGTGTCTCATGTCTTGTTTTTATTTCCATGTTTTTACTATTTCATGTTTTTCTTATGTTGTTATGAGTGTATGCAGAAGCAAGGTTTTTTAAATTGTGATTATGAATTTACCTTGAAATGGTACTAATGTTTTTTATTTGAATTTCTTAATGGGTGCTCCACCATTCCATAGTTTCATTCACAAATTCTTGGTCTTCTCATTATTCTTTTTGCAGGGTTAAAGTTCATATTCTTAAGTGCTTGAGTTATAACATTGTCCTTCTTTATTTTATCTCTAGTCATCTCTTTAGTTTAAAAATATGGAATCCTCGTTGACCTTGGCCATTATGGTTTTAAAATATATGCTTCTAAAGTAGAACATGCATTGTAGCTCTCATGGTCTTTCTCTCTTTGACCATTTTTTTTACAAGTTTTTATCAATTTTAGTGGATGTCCTCTGCACTGACCTTGTTAGTATCCTATAAATCATAGGATCTCAAGGTGATTGAGTATTTCATAAGTTTGCAATTTCATATTGAGTATGATTTTCAATATTCGAGTGATTTCCAAAAAAACATGAGACAAGAAAAGAAAAGAGGGTTATTGAAAAAAGTAAATAGAGAAAAAGAAAAAGAAAGAAAACCCCAAAAAGAATAATACTGAAAGAGTTTCAAATTAAAATGCCACTACTGATTAGATAGGTTTGTTCAATCATGCTTATACAATTTTAAATTTATGTTGATAGGTTATAAAATAAGGATTTTCCAAACTATTTAAGCTTGGCATATCAGTAGTTAGGTAGAAATAAAATTGACTCAACACTTTAATCTCAGTCAATGGAAGAAATAAAGATAGATATAGGTCAAAGTTGTAAAGAAAAAATGATTTGGGTATGCGAGTCTAAGTGCACCCTGCAAAACAACAAAAAATGTTAGATCAGTGACATGGGTAGGTAGGGAAGAAAGAGTAAAATATAAAGGAAGCATGGGATTTGTTCCAAATATTTATCCTAAAAATTTCATGTTCTCTATGGTTGAAGAGAAAAATTAAAACACAAAAGTGTTTTATTCTAACGTTCGAGAATTAAAGTTCATTTGAAAATATATTGTGACATACTTTATGTTATAAGTATATCCTAGAGTTCCTAAATTATATTCCATCTCCTCTCTTCATTAACAATCCCCGACCCTGCCATCTAATCACCCGTCCCATCATCACTAAAAATCCCCCATCTTCCATCCCATCCCCGTGCCCTCCTCTTCATCCGACGGACTATAGAGATTTTTGGCCCCCTGTCATCCTCTGAACATTAACATCAAGAGGGGGGGGGGGGGGGGCGCAGGGGGGTGGGGTGGTCCGGAATAGATGGTATTCTAAACCGCCTCGATTTCTACGTGTCACACGCCATCGTTTTTGTACCCACCCCCACTCCTTCAGCTTACTGCTCATACCCCACTACGAAAAGTAGTTTTCCCCCAAAACGAAACCACTGCGCCTATGACCATTTTCATTAGGGGAATTTTGAGGTCTAAAATGGGCCTTCTAAGGAAATATTAAAATAATAGTGCAAATAATAAAAAAATATTTGACTACAACATCAAATTCTAGAGTGAAAAACGAAAAAACTACTTTTTCAACTCTTATTTTGAACTTATCTCCCTAAGGTTTTACTCAAATTTGGAGAGGGAATACTCGTTGTATGCAAAATATAATTCCTCATCCAAGGAGTACCCATGTTTCATACTTTTAATGAACTCTGCTACACGAAAAATGAGATATTCATGAAAAACGTGATTGTAGACAAGTTTTTTCATGTATTTCTCATTTTTCATGTAGAAGAGTCCATCAAAAGTATTCAACATGGATACTCTTTGGATGAGGAATTAAATTTTTCATCAAACGAGTACTCCCACTCGAAATTTGAGTAAAGCCTTAGGGAGATAAATTGAAGACATGAGTTGAAAAAGTAGTTTTATTATTTTATTAGTTTTTAATCTTTTTACCTTTTTACTCCAAAAATGGTGAATAATCCCCCATTGTTGACATCATCACCTTAAATCCTATTGGTTCTTATAAAGTTTATTTTGGTTGTACACTTTTCTTTGGAGGTCCATTTTAGACCTCAAAATTCCCCTAATGATAATAGTTGCGCCATGGCTACACCTTCCTGTCCTCTCCATCCAATCAGTTACACTCCTGCCATAGGCCCGTTGGACAATTAATGGCTCAAGCTGTTACCCAACGGGCCCGCGTCATGTCAAGGGTCACCCAAGCACTTCATAAAAATAAAATCCTGCACCTGTGGCAAGGTTTACCATTTTTTTTGCATCCTATTATTGTTGGTGTTCTATTTGTAAATGTTTTACAACAAAAGATAGGCGCAGAGAAGGTTTCAGTTCTCTGCAAGATCAATCAGAACTCCCTTTCCACTATTTCCCCTCCCCATTCTGATATGAAAAAGTTGCCTGTCTTCATTCCCTTCTTCTTTTAATCTCGTTCTTCTCTGCAACAGTGAAAAACCCACTCAGATTATTTACAGAGGACAACAATGCCTCTAAAGAAGGAACAACAACCCTTTAATCATATGGTTTACCCCCATGTAGACTTGGATCATGTGGCTCTGGATGACATAGACTATAAAATCCATGAGAGAGAGTCAGATTTCAATTTATTCGATGTCTACTGCTAGCTTGAGGATACATTGATAGATTAAGTTGATGATATATGGTTATGGGAGACCAAATTACCCTATTTTATATTCCCAAAGACCCATAGCTGCCCCGAATTTATTAGGAAATGTCATGCATGTTATGACATTAACCAAAGAGTTGTAGTAGCCCCCATAGGGGGGATTTCTCTTTACTGTCAGTGCCCAATCAATCCTATAAATGATGCAAGCTCCCACTATTGAAGAAACCATCCCATTTTGTTATGAACCTCTCAGAGAATTGTATCAAAAGTCGTAATTTTCTAGCAAAGCTAAAACATTAGAGTTTTTCATGGCTACTGATGACCCAATGCCCAAAAAGAATACTCCATATCCCTCTTCCACTTTCCTTGATAGAACCCAACATATTTTTACGCTCTTACCATATTTTCTAGGGTATCATTAAAACCAGTGGGTAGATGAGGCTATGATAGGTTTCCAGTATATTCTTTCACCAGATTCTAAGACTTCAATCATGTTAAAATTTAGCCAATTCTTGGCTGATGCCATCCATGATCAATTCCTAAAGTTTCACACAGAGGAAGTGTTCAAATATACTTCATTTTTGGTCTATATGTTTGTCTATTTTCAGGCCAGTAGATTCCAATTTGAAATGACAAAGGTTAATGATGACTCTCGGCCTCAATCAATCATCTTTTGGATAAATATGCTAATGAAGGAGCAGAAGAATTATACTTACAAGACATTTTTTGATGTATTTGTGCATCTAGCAATGAACATACGCAGCATTGCAATAGAACCCATGATTAAAGAGGAAATTAAGAAAATCATGTAGTTATCAGATCAGGCGAGAACTGGAGATTGGTACTTATACCAAAATTATACTGAGATTGGAATCTGTGGATGTGATTTGCCCCCTAAAAGCTGCCAAAGTTCCTCCCTATGAGGATCTTTGCCCTAGAATACATAAGGCAGATGATCAATGCAGACGAGGTGCACTTTGTATATGCTAAGAACAAATACCAATTTAGGATCAAGTCCTAAATTGGTCCTTTTATTTGTAATAGAAGACAATCATGAGAAGATACTGATAATATACTGAGGGACATGAAATTCAATCACAGTTTCACTTGGTCATATGACCCATTGGAGATCATCTCCAAGAATTAAAGGTTGGAGAAAAAATCAGCCCCATACATACACACCCACGAGCCTGAGATAGAACAATTTATGAATCAAGCAGATTGGGAAGCAAATACATTGTAGGAGGATAAAGAACAAATGATATCCACCTCAAGCATTCAAACCCCTACTCCACAAGAAAATTAGACTACAGAAGGCAAAGAAGACAAGGAAAAAGAGCCAGAGAAAGAGATAGCAGGGAAGAGACCAAGAGATGATCAGTATGATATGGAGACTGATACATTAAGAAGAGAATTTAAAATGATGTATAGAAAGAGAGCTAGATTCCACATGGACATTGACCAAAGAAGTGAAAAAGAGAAGCAGACAATCATCACCATCAGAGATTCTCCAAGTTCATCTCCAGCTAGTGGCCAAACCATATTTTCAACATCTTCAGCCACCATTCCATTCCAGCAGTAGAACTTACAAACTCCTACATCTACTACTACTATAGGGGAAAGGAGGAGAACATCTATGATACATTTAGAGAAATAAAAAGAAATAATGAAACCTTGAAAACTAGCACATACAACCAGTTCTGGAAGCAGAAAATAAGTTCAAAGAGTAGCCTTTTATTAGCCTTTGACTCAGAGAAAGGAAAGATGAGAATGGATTTCCTAGAAGCACAGATCTCTCAGCCTAAAACACTTGCAAAATTCAATCACACTGATTTTGAATTTGATGTGAAATACATCCATCCAATAGACCAGATGGCGATGCATAAATAGAATGGAGAGATGATTTCCTCCACATTGACCAACACTACCGTGAGCTTGTCTAAAATGTAGGTATCATTGGCCAATTTTGAATGGAGAAGATCTATTATCTAGCCAAAGATACAAGGATGAAATCTCTAGAGGACTTAGTGATAAACATTGGATATGACCCAACTAATGTAGCAGTTGTGGAAGAGATATTGAAAAAGAAGAATGTTAATATAGAAGCCCTCAGGAAACAACTCAAGTTGTTCGCAACTAAAGACCCTTTGACAAAGGACATTGAGGAAAATGAAGAACATAAATCTGAAATGGTGAAGTTAATCATGGAGCAGTCTACACAGCTGAAACAAATGGAAATATAGATGGAAAAATTGGTGAAAGAAAAGGAGAAAGCTATAGAAATGGCTAATGGTCCATTGGAGGTTGTTCCTATTGCATCCATCCCTACAACAACACCAAAAACCCGAGGCTCATCGATTGGTGTAGAGCAGCTAGCTAAGGCCATGGAGAGAATGACCCTACAAACAATAGAGATCAAGAAGCTAGAAGCAAAAATCAACACCCTGAAAGATTTGAAGAAAAGATCAGACAATGCTCATAAATTTGAGATACAGAGAGCTCATAAACATATTGAGAAATTAATCAAAGCAAACGGTGAAGCTTCTATTGGACAGACTATTGGCCAGGAAAAAGAAATTATTTGGACAAGTATTTTTGAATCCATGAATGAGATGTGGCCATCTATTCAAATAATTTTTGAACAGAAAGATCTGATTGGATTAGTGAGTGATGCCATAGATAAAACAAACAAAGAGCTGATAAGAATGCCTAAAACAAAAAACAATATCATCAAATTATTGAATTCCAAGATCAGTTTTGAATTAGAAGCATTAGGAGTGGAAGACAGAACAACAACCATCCTAGAGGTCAAGAAGGTACTCAACAAAAATAGTTTCGTCACACAGTTAGAAATTGGTGTCAGCAGATTCTTTAATAGAATCGAACCACTGACGAAAAGAGGATTGACATCTCTTTTTGTGATAAATGATAAGCATGCTCATGCACAGGCTGGATTATTTCAAGAAACCGAAGGAGATTGCCAAAGATACAACAAAATTTTCAATAAATAAAGGTTCAGTGACTGGAAGAGCCTTCTTAGAGGCTACAGACAATGATTTATATATACAGCATGAAATCAAGCATATTTTCCAGTTAAGGCCAATTTTCATGAAGTATACAGAAACGATGAGGTTTACAAGAAGCTAATCAGGATCAAGATCTCGAATGCATAGTAGTGGGTGAAATTATGTGATTACCAGGAAGGGTGACACCTCAGCGCATCAGCAAGACATTCAGCTCAGCAAATCAATTAATTCCATAGACCAGTGTATCAATTCATCATTTCAGCATTAGATTACCTAAATCTGCCAACACAGCAACAAGTCAAAATGCACAATAATGAACCTCAGAAGATTACGGCCACATGTCACATATATTCCATCGTGTCCACTTCATGGTCACATTTGTCAATTTTGAGTAATTATTGTAATAAATAACAGATTTCCCATGTAGGTATGGAAATCACTAGGAATTCGTTAAATACTGCATTTATATTCAGTATCAGAGGTCGGAGCTTAGATTGTAAGATTTTCTATTGGAGTATTGTAATTTTGGATTTGGAGCATCAATAATAGAAGACCATTTTGCAATCTTCTTGAGCTATTTTTATCTGGTGATGTATTTTCTTTACTGTGTTTAATGTTTTCCACTATTATTTCTTTCAATATATCATTTAATTCTAATTGTAAAACATAAATCTGAAGAATGAGATTTTATGCATAGAGCACCTTAATTCTAGTTGTGTTTACATTATAAGTGTTTTTCCTCTGAATTCTGGTTAAATAATTCTTAATTTCTTTTTAACCACGACCGAAATCACTCTTGTTTCATTTCATCTTCCATTATGTTTTAAAGATCCAGTAACCATAGTTAGCTTGCCTTGCAATTTCTCTGGAAAATTTGTTGCAACAACCCATTTTTTTATGACTCCTGAGCCCAATGGAAATAGGTTACACATATTCCTTAATCCAATCAAATTATCAATAAAAAATCAACCTTCATAATCAGCTTAACTAGCCTAATATAAAAATCCATTAAAAACAAAGCTAAATCTTGAAGAGAGATCCCTCTCTGAGTCTAGGAGGGCTAGATCCTAGGCTCCAAAGTGGTTTTGATGTTTTCATTTTATGGTTATTCTTTCCAATATTAAAATTATAGAACGATAACATAGTGGCGACCATAGTGGGGAACATAAACTAAAAAAATTGTCTTTTCATTCAAATTCAGAAACCTCAAGAAAAAGCATTGTATGATAGAAGTATTTTATAAGATTGGTTTCTTTTAGTCTATGAAACTAATCAGTTTGTTTGTGCTTCTGATCTAAATTCTGGCTCCCAAAAGGATATATACTAGATCTCTTCCTGATCCAAATCCTCCTCATATAGTGGACAATCCTGAGAAGATTTTAAGAAAGGCTCCTATAATTGAAAGTCAAACAAGTAGCAGATTTCTCCACAGATCAAATTCCCTCCCTAAAAAATTTGTCACTTTATAAGACATTCAATTTTATTTACATTTGGAACAAGGTTTATTCAGGACCAAATCTGATAATTGGACTGACCATACAGTATTGGATCCATCTATTTTGCATCAAATTCCAGTGAGAGAATATTACTCACAAACTCAATAAGATATTTAGCTTCTCCAAGATTTTGATACTCTCCAAGATTTGGTAATAGAGTTTACATCAACTATTGATAATGCTTAACTGCATTGACTATAGCAGCTTCTTCTTTTACCTTTCAAACTACCCATATTAAGTCATCTAGTTCTACTACTTCCACAATCCCCACCACTTATTTTGTTCATCCCCATACTCAAACCTTTACACAAACACATTCCCTCACTTTCTGTCCTACTTCATCCACTGTTCACCTTCCTCCACCACCTCCCCCAACCATGGTGGCTTGATATGCTCCATTGGTGTTGCCAACACCATTGGAAGTTATGCGATAGGATTATCAGTAAAAAAATTCCACAATTTGATGGGACTGGTCCTGTAACTGCCTAGCAGCATGTCGACAAAATGAATAACTTTTTTGACCTTAAAGAAGTTGATGTAGAAAGTGTCAAGCTGATAATGTTTGCTCAAATTTTAGCTGGAGAAGTCAGAAAATGGTTTTAGGGTTTGACAACAAACAATATTAATGATATCCCTTAATTTCATCAAACATTCATTAATAGATGGGAAATAAAGAAAAATCCTCTTCATATTTTATCTGAATATGAAAACATTAAGAGGTATCCAGGTGAGAGTGTTCATAATTATTTCACTAGATTCAATAGTGGATACAACACACTTCCTGCTCATAAGAAACCACTACAAGGTTTAGCATTAGTTAAATTCCCAGATGGTTTTGACCCGGAAATGGCTTATCAACTCAGGGAGAGAGATTCATCAAATTTATAAGAAATGCATAGGGATGTTATGAGTGTAGAAGCCAACTTGTTAGCAAAGAGAGCTAGGATGAGAACTGAGAGAAGAGTTACTATAAGAGATGAACCTGTAGCTTCTACATATGATGCTAAAATTGAAAAATTGGTAAGAACTATGGAGAGAATGATGGAGAGGATTAATTTGAATGAGGGAGATATTCCTAGAGAAAATAAACCATCTCCTCAAAATAGAAGTCAGAATCTTAGGAGAAACCCTCCCCAGATAAGACAAAGCGAGTAAAGAGGTCCTGATCAAAAAATTAGGCCTCAATTCCAAGAGAATTATGATGATGAAGATGAAGGAGTAGTTAAGGAAGTAGAATAAAATAAAATAAATTTAATGGGGATTAATGAAGATGACTCTATTTTTCTCACTAAAGAAGAACAAGAATTATTTTTATTAACTCAAACAGAGCTAGAATCTGAGGAATATTATGATTATAAACAAGGATTTGAGAATGCTATTATGGAAGTTCACATACAGTATAACCTTAGAAGTAAGAATTTTTTTGACAATTCCAATAAAAATAGTTCAGAAAATACTACCAAAAAAGTCTCTGAATCTAATCTCAATAAAAAATCAGAAAACTCAAAGAAAACAGTGAGTAATTAAAAAAAGAAGAATATAGAAAACAATACTAAGAGAACAGTTGATATCCCTACCAAAATTTCTCAAACAGATGTTCCTAGTACATGTAAACAAATTGAATTCACCTAAAAGGAAGTGGCTAAAAGAACCGATTTTTCAAATCTTCTCAAGGTTCAAACACCATTTAGTATTGAGAACGAACTTGCTAAATTAAAATATCTATTCCTCTCACTAAATTGATCAACAAGAATGTGTATAGGTCTCAGGTCCTAAAGGTACTAAACATAGGGGAGAATACTGATATTGTTCATTTAAATGATGATCAACCTGAAGTTTTGTTTGGGATAGAAGTTGATGGTAAACCCTAAGAAGGAGGTGTCCCTCTATTTTATGTCAGTATTAATATTCATGAAAAAAATAACCATAATTCCATGTTGGATTTAGGTGCATCATATAATCTTATGCCAAAGGATGTCATGTAGAAGCTTGGAATTGAAATCACTAGATCCTACAAAGATTTGTACTCTTTTGATTCTAGCAAATTTAGATGTCTAGGTCTTATCAAATATCTTTGTGTCACTTTATCTGAGATACCAGTAAAAATTCTAGTAATGGATATAGTAGTAACTGACATTCCTCTTAAGTATGGAATGATTTTATCATGCTCGTGGAGAGAAAAATTACAAGGGACCCTTCAAATCGACATGAATTATGCCACAATACCAGTGTTTTGTCAACTTAGAAGACTATACAGAGAAACCTTAATGAAGTACATGGTGAGTAGTCAAGAAAAACCACAAGATCAGCCTCTATAATCTGTTCACATTCACCTTGACTCCTTCATTCTTTATAATGATGGAGAAATTGATTTACAGGATACTCATAAATAAAATTATCTTAAAGAGAAACATGACATTCAAATGCAATCAGTGCAACAATATCCTAAAAATGAACCCCCTTGGAATATAATTTTTGATGACTCATGTGGCAAAGCAGGCTCAAGAACAGGTATTTGGGTGTATAATGCAGGGAACAATCGTGCACAAGATCACACATACATGCTAAATTTTCAGTGCACAAACAACATAACAGAATATGAAGCCCTACTCTTAGGATTAAAATAGTTGAAAATATTAGGAGCTAAGAGGATTTTTGTCGATGGTGATTCTGAGTTAGTCATAAAAGAAATAAAAGGACAATATGCTGCAAAACGTCCTAGGTTGAGAGCATACTGAATTGTTGTACTTGATTTCTTAAGAACATTTGATGAATGTTATTTAGAAGTTATCCCTAGAAATCAAAATGTCCTAGAAAATGGTTTAGCCTTTTCTCTAAGTACATGTCAATTGCCTCACCCAAACAAACATTACACAATAGAGGTTAAACATCGTCCTTCTGTGCCAGATAACATGAGGTATTGGCAAGTCTTTGGTAGTGACGAGCAAATTGAAATTTTCGTACAATATAAGGATGAATTTGAAAATAGTAATATAGACCTAGACTATGAAGAAGACAATCATTCTGATGTACAAATTAGAGTAGAAAAACAATATATTGTTTCTTATGTACATATTTCAACAAATAAAACTATACATAAAATAGAAATACATAAAGACCTAGAAAAAGAGGATTTGAGGTACTAAAACTCAAGGAAAATATCCTGCCTAAAGGGCTAGTCCCTTTAGAAGAGTTGTTTGACTTTAATGATGTGGCTAAGAAACCCAAAATGGAACCAACATGTACAAATATTGAAGAGTGTAACATAGGCACTAAACAAAATCCCAAAATCATAAAATTGTCAAAATCACTACCTATCATTATAAAAATAAGATATATAGCTCTGTTCAAAGAATTCATAGATTTATTTTATTGGAGCTATGAGGACTTAGAATATTATGATAATAGAATATTACAACCTAAAATTCCAATCAAGGAGGATGTAATATCCCAAAAGGGACTGCTCAGCAAAACAGGCCTGAAAAACGAATTTTTTAGGGATGTGTGCTTCAAAAACCAAGATCAGCCCTTGTATTCCTTAGATATCATAATCTAAGACCCAATTCCAATAGGAGATCAGAAACCAAACAAACTAGGTGAGGCAAACAGGCCTCCCACACCTAGTATGGCTTGATAAATGTCCAATGAGGGACTGCAGCAATATATAAACATTGTATTGGAGTAGAAGCAGTTTAATAACACATGGGATGTGTTAATAAAAACTTTAATATCATTATTATATGCATCAGCAAGGAAAGTGATCTATCCCTTCAACCAAAAGTGGGAAAAAACAGTGATTTAAGCCCTAAAAAGGTTATTTTCAGAAATCTGCGTAAAAACAGAGGAAAGTGACGGTTGGATCTGTTATATTAGGTCATGAGGGACTCCCATACCAAATTTCAGCTTAAAAATTATTCTAGCTAAGTTAAACAGATCTCCCACTCCCGAAGTGGCTTAAAAATGTTGATTTCCAATGACCTAGAGTATGCAGAATGTGACTGAAGCATATATGGTGTAAATTTATAAAGGAATTAGGTACAAATACATATGGAAATCATTAAATCATAACTATTATATGATTTATGCAATATATCATAGAAATAAAAAAGTTTTACATGGATCAAGGCTTCAAAATGAGATACTACAACACAAGAAAATGAAAAATGGGATTGACAGCATAATTTTCAGGAGGCTGAAGCATTATTTCATTATATCTCAGATCTAGGGAACATATTTACATAAAAATATAGATCTATTACATATCTATATGCCAAAGAGGCTCTTATTTACACTCCCCTTGGGGATCTCAACAAAAGATGGATATCAATGAATAGATCTAAGATCTAAACCACAGATCTGCAGTAATATTCAGAAATTTCTGAAGAATATGATACATAGCAGATCAGATCTGAAATTAACATGGATTGGTTGGCCAATCCATGGATCACCACAGTGAAGGGAAGGGTCCCTTTCACTAGAGATCTTTCCTCCAAGCTGATACAAAAAACCCAATGCAAATCTGCCTGCAAAAAGGACACAGTATCTTCAAGGAACTACATAGTTTACGATGGAGAGCACTTTTTCCTGATGCCAAGATAAAACTTGAAGCTCATATAATGGATGCACTCTTCTAGGAGGTTAAAAGACACACTCACTGAGAAGAGGCTCCAATACAAGCTAGATCTGAATAGATCTAGAGTTCTACTTTCTGCAGCTTACAAAATTAATCAAGCCCTCACTAGATCTACATTGTAGTTGGAAGTAGAAGCTTGGTCTCCAACCAGATAATGGACAAGCAATACAAGCTCTCCCAAGAGCTCCTCAATGGGAAGAGATGGAACTCCTAAACAAGAAATTACAATGCAATCTAGGCTAAGCAGCCAAGAAAGCTGTTTGTCTAAACAAACAGCAATTCAAAAATCAAATCATGAAAAACCCCAATAGGATGCCCTCCCCTTCCTTTTATAAGATGAGAGCTTGCCAAAACCCTAAACCACCTTCATTCATTTAACCTTTTTCACATGGAGGACCTCCTTCTAGAATTGCGCTGATCCTCCAGGAGGTTCAATGCATCTGGAATGTGTTTTGATTTGGTCCTGTTGACCCAGTCAAATGGCTCAATCCTATTTCACACACAAGTGGATTTTATCAAGACAGCCCTAATTTTAGCTTTGTTCATATTAATCTTTGAACAAAGAAAAAAAAATGAAATTGAATATTCCTATTAAAATAGGAATATTACAGTCCTCCCCTCCAAAATGTTGCTTGTCCTCAAGAAACTCACAAGGACTTTGTAAAATCTCCAATGGAGATGTCTCCTCCCAAGAATGCAAGTCTGCCTTTGGTGGATGAACCAAATAGCTGTCAACGTGAAGTAGTGGGAGATACATAAAAGAATCATATGTTGTCCATTGGTCCCTTCAAGGCATGAGGGATGGTAAACATTGGGCACTTCAACCCCCATGAGAAACTCCAATCTTCATGCTATCATCCAAACAGAGTGAGCCATCCTTGATGGCTCAAATAAATAGTCACCAATCCCCACCATATGCAATGTGTAGGGGTTCCATGGTTGGGAATGAGAGACAAGAATACTCAACTCACATTTTCTCTCCCTCCATCTATGATAAATATGCAACTGATGATCCTTGGCTGCAATAATATAGTCCTCATGAAGCCAAAAGAGACTTGGAACTTCATTATTCCCTTCATGGATTATAGTGAGCCTTCTAGCCCAATCTTCCATGCATATAGTGAATAGAGTATCTTCACCATATGTGCTCCAAAAGAAACATGGAATAAGTGTCATATGATATATTGGATGGTGACAATAGTCCCTCCCTTAAGACCAGCATTTTCCTTCATCTTGCTGCCTCAAATCATAGTACAATAAGTGACCATCCCATCACCTTCTTGTTGCAAAAATCTTCTCCAAAGCTTGGAAATAGTAGAGGGTAATAGGTGTTGGCTGAATATGATTCAAACAACACATGTCTTGCTGCAAATTCTCCCAAGTGAGAGACTTCTTCCCATGACATAAGCCCAACATATGGCTTCTAGCATAAGAAAACAAATGATATAATGTAGCAGCCACACAATGTTCTATCTTCCCCTTGAAGTACAAGTAAACATGGGAGATTACAATCCCAATGGACACATCCACACAATGTGTCATTCCTTCTCTCATGGCCATAAAAAATATTGGATCATTATTAACATCATGATATAAACAAGCTCCCTTATGCCACCTTATGAGAAAGTTACAATTTCTCCCAACCCCAAGTACATACATGATTATGATATCCCTCCTTAACATAAATACATGTACATATATCATAGACACAAGTAAATGTATGGACATGGAATTCATCATGGGGTGTCCATACTTCCTTCTTGTCAACCAAAGCAACCATGCCTCCTTCTTATGCATTCTTTCCTTGAGATACAAGGCATGAGACAAGAGAATCAAAAACCTTGGGTGGTATCCACACTCACCCAATAGAAACCAACGCAGGTCATCTCCTCCCTGCTTTATATTTGGATGAGGTAAGTGGTTTACATGCCACTTACTTTCCGCCCTCATAATTCCACCAAGGCTGAATGTGAAATGTATATTTGGTGCTTTAGGGAAGCACCCATCATGCTGGAGAACTTCCTTTAGCCCATCAAGGGGGTGGCCAAGCTTGAAGATAGTCCTGGCCCAAACCATCCCATCCAAAAGGAATGGAACCTCATCACCATTTGGCATCCAGATTACAAAAATGTTGATGGTCCCATGATACCAATGGTCTATCCAAGGGATACAACACAATTCTTCCAACTGCTGCTTTAGAATGTCATGTGGCAATTTGTCCTCCAACAAGGCACCAGTTGTGCATGATTGCTCATCTACTATGTGGCAGTAAACAACAATATATATCAGTTTTACATGATAAAAATAATAAGACAATGTGCCATGCATTCCTTCTAAGACATCATGATGAGTATGGAGAGATTTCAGCCCATACTCTCTCAATAATAGCCACAACAACAAGGACTCTTGCTGCCTCCTTGGATTATCAAAATGCAGATCATGGAGTAATAATATAATGATGGACATGTGAGATTCCTCATCAACATAGTACAAACCAGCTCCCTTATACATCATGGGGAAGTTATCCTCCTGTTGGAGCATAAAAAGGTATCTTTTAAACACCTAATTAGCCTACATTAATTATCAATCTGGGAGCGAATTTTTATTTCAAGAGTGTACTCTGTCTGAGGCTGCAATTAACTAAGAGTAATGCTATGAAGATTTAGTACAAAATTTTTAATACAAGAGTAAATAAATCTAATTATAGAAACATAAATGAAAATGTTCTGAAATCTTAACTACATCAATCTGCAAAACATCAATCAGGGATACAGTAGCAATAACTCCTTCCCTTAGAAATCGATGCAACTGAAATCACATTGAGGCAAGATAACCAATCTGGGAACTTGGAAGCAATAAGCAGTGTCCTCTACAGTTGGTGGTCTTGTTCTTAAAGAAATTCAAAATGAAATCAAACTCAAACTACTTGTTGATGAAAATAACTGAAAGGAACTTCCTCTAATAAAAAAATCTAGAAGGGAACATCAACTCGTAATTTCTATGTGTACATAGCAACTATAACCAATCTATCTTCTAATCCGAATCTATGAATAAAAAATGAACAGTAACCATAAATGGAACAGCAAGCATGAATTGAACAATAATTCTAAACTTGACGCAATCAAGCAACTAATCTCAATACTTCAACCCTGTCGACAGCCAATTACCATGAAACAGTCAATCATAAAGAATCATAAACCAATAGAACAACAACCAGAATTGAATATAGAATAGCAAAGCTTTATAAAGATAGCAAGGTAAATAAACAATGAATACACTTCTTGCAAATGATAAAATAGTAGTGCAATTCGTTAACACTCACAACAAATCTATGTTCAATCCAATAAAAATAAATCAACTCTGCAATCGTAATGAACTTAAACGAAACTTCACACAACAGTAAGCAAAGATTAGAAATACAAACAGCAGGGTAATTCCACCAGAGTCGGGCCCTTAGCACCAGTGAAACACTGTTGGGCTACTTCAAAACTTGAAAGATGAAATGAAACGCGTATTTGATATTAAATGAGCATAAAGTATTAAAGAGACTGCTCTCTAAGGTCGAGAGTCAATAAAACACAATATTACAAAGGAAATGTCTTTAATACAAGAATTTTTGACCCATTTAATCACTAAAGGCATTGCCTTACATATCAGACCCTGATGGACAAGACGAGGAATAAGATGAGGCTTGAACAACGATCCCTCAGGATCGAAGGATCTTGAGGGATTCGCTTCCCTTCATTTAGTTATCATATGGTTTACTTTGACCGAAGCCAAGCCATCCCCTACCTTTTCTTAGCGATGTGTTCAAATTTCCTTGTCTTTGGCAGGATTTGGTCTAACGATGGTGGAACAACAGTTGCATTCATCTTAGCCTCGCCTTTGGTACAACTATTCACTTCGTCTAATTCTTGCTTTATCAACAAAAAGAAATCTTTAGTCATCTTTTTACAATAAACATAAACCTTTCCAATTCTATCATAATTCTTATAATAAATTACCTTTCTAAGGTAAAAAGGATTATGTATATAGTAAAAGAATGAGAAAATACACAGTGATTTCATACCTTTTCCACTGCCCAACATACCCCACTTCTTAATCTTTTTCATGTCCTCATGAAAAATATAGTTCACATGGAGAGCAATTAGAGAATAAGCCGGATAAGGTTTTTCATCAAAAGGCCTAAAACCATGCAGTGCAGCTAATGCTTCGAAAACATGCTCTATTTGTCCTTAGGGTAGTTCATAAATAGATTTGTATTCTGTAGAAGGATACCATGCAATGGGGCATCGAAAACTACACCCTAGCCAAAATGGTCCTTCTTTTAAAATGAGATTACTATAGGAAACCAAGCGGTCTGCAGCTAGCCCAAATTTTTTATAATTAAATGGTTCTCTATTTTGTGCATTCTAATTGGAAATTCTCCATTGGACCTTAGCTACTATGTAAGCCTAGTTTCTAATAGATAGGAAATAATCTGTGCCATTCAATATAATCAATTTATGGATAGGCCCAATGCTTGGATAACACATTCCTTTATCATCAAACTCTTCTACCTAGCCCAAAATTGAAATGGGTCTTGAGGTTCACTCCTAACCCACAAATCCAATTCATTTTCCTACCTTTGAAAAACATTATAGGCTTTAAGCCATTTTAACTGATTAAAAACAAAGGAAATAAATGCCTGGTGTTGGACATCTCCCACAAAAGGGCTAGGGTTTGACTCACAATCATTTTCAAGTATTAGATTATGCAAATAAAACTCACACAAAAGGTGTTGTACCTTTACCCCATAGAGTTTGCAGCATGATACAAAGTCATCTATATTTTTTAGCTCTATAGATTTTCCTACCTTAACTGCCTTAATATTTAGCTGTAAATATCTTTCTAATAAAAATAAAGCATAGTTTTTTGCAGGGCATCTACAGGCTAAGACATCAGTGTACAATGAGGAGAGAGTGTCCATTTGATTGTGGGCTAATTTTAATTGATTCATTACCTTTTCAGCCTTCTCCTCTGCTTTTCGATACTTCTCATGGGCTTCAGCTTCCGCTTTATGGATAGTCTTAATCTATTACTTCAACTCCTAATATCTCTTCCTAGGGACAATGTCTTCTTCCAACCTTTTCCTTTCCAATCGAACCTGTGCCAACTCCTCTTGGAGTCTGGCTAATGTAGGGTCACTAAAAGTATTCTGACTACTAGCTTGCATGTTTTCACTTGAAGCGGGTCCCACTGGAATAGCTTTTGATGGAACAGCTGTTTGCTGTTCCATATCTCCATAATTAGGCTCAGCCATAACTTCTGCAACTCGGGGGTTCATCTTAGCGGCCACTTTTCTCTTTTTCCAAGCTCGCTTGGTGGCTATGCTCCTTCTCTTTGGGGCTCTCATGGGAATTTGTTTCATTATAAGAACCCTAATGGTTTTCTTGAGTTTTTCCACGAGTCTTTGAAGCTTCATTCGTTCCCTCCAAAGCTTTTCAATCTTGATTACTTTCCTCCTTTTTCTCAATGGAACGGTTGTTCTTTTTACTGAACCTATTTGCTCAACAGGGTTTTGGTCCTCATCATCGGTGCCTTCAGTTAGGTTCTCTTCTTGGTTTTCTTCTTCGGGTTCTTCTTCAATATTCATATGCCCTTGGCTAGATTCTTCGGGAATTACACCCTCAATTGACTCTGCAATCCCCTGAGAACTTTCAGGTTGGGATATTACTTCGATGTTCTCCTTTTCTTGTTCATGCCTTTCAGGGGAAGCAACCCTAGCTGACTCTATCACTTTGTTAGGGTTTGTTGTTTCATTCAACATTTCTTCAGTTGTTTCTTTATCGACAGCAGAGTGCTCTAGAAACTGATTAATATCAATGTTAATGTCCAAAGGGCTATGAGGCTGCACATATTCAGTCATACTGCCTAGAATTTGGGCTAATTGGTCTTCCCTTAAAGGGCTTCGTGGTGAACTTACAATAGTATTTTTGGGAGGCTCCGTTCCTTCTCTTTCACTGCTATGATCATCATCGTCCTCCTCACAGGTATGATAGCTTCCTTCTTCCTCATCCGAATATCGAATTTATCCCTCAATTTCCTCTTCTTCATTATTTGCTTCTTCTGCACTGGTTTGTTTCTCACCACTGGTGTGGTGGCTCATTTCTTCTTCATCCGAATAACGAATTTCTCCCTCAATTTCCTCTTCTTTATCAGTACGAGGACTTTCTCCTTCAAATTGTGGAGGCTGTTCATCCCCCGAGCTGGGAAATTCCCAGGGCTGGCTACTACTACCCGGAAGTCCTTCTATCATTCCCCTACTTCGTTTTGAACGGAGGGACTGTCTACGAATTGATGGCTCAGCTATTGAGCTAGCCATTCTCTTCCGTTTTGAGGTAGGTAAGGCTAACCCTCCATCAATGGAGAATATCAACTCTTCCTAGCTGGTCTGTTGTTGGGCGAGACTACGACTCACTATTAATATAATTAGGCAATGGTGGCTGACCACCATGTCTGCATGCTGAGCTTTTCTTATACTACGGGCAATATCATGCAGTAAGGAAATTAAAAATGCAGGAAAATTTACAGTGCATTTCTGTTTTAATACAGCCAGTAACTTAAGGTGGCAAGGTCTTACCACGTCTTTCCTTCCATCCCATGTTATATAGGCTTGCACTATCTTGGCCAATTCCGTCCATGGTTCTCCCAATGATGCTGGCTGAACTCCTTTGCCTTTGACGACCAATGTTTGTCAATCATCCTAAAAAATATTCATGGCTTCTTGAAGCGTGACATATAGTTACTTGCGCTGGTATACCAAACACCTCTACAATTATTTCATAGGTTACAGCTATCTTTCTTCCTCTAACCATGGAGTATCCTTCCTGCAATTTCTGTAAAAATTCGGTGGCCACTGCTTCATGGGGTTGTTGCATCTTCATGAAATATGTAATCCATACCAATATTTCCAAAATATCTCGTACAACATCAGAAACAACTAGTACTTGCGGCTCACTCTGAATAGGTCGTCCTCCCATCGTCTCTGCACACTGTTAGCTCTCTCCAAACATACAATCATTGTAATGGAACAACACAAAACGGTGAATTGGAATAATATTGTTAAATTTTTGTTATTCCCTAGAATGCAGGGATTTGGTTTGCACACAGGTAAAGAAATATTGGGATTTGATCTGCATGCAGACATCTGCGCCCCCCCAGAAGGATGATAGGTCATCCTCGACCGTCAATTAAGAGAGGAAAGTGTGGCACAACAGTTGTACAGTAGGAAAAAGCAGGCATAATGATGATACATTCAATCAAATTATAGCATTTACTAAAATCAATGCGTGTGATAAATCATAAATAGATATAAAAACGTTTGTAATGATTCAAAGATAAGGAGAAGGGATAGCTTAAGATAAGCATAAGTATATATGTGTTTATTACCTACTCAAACTAATGTGATCGATTTATGATGATTTTCATGTATAATAGGTTCGAAATCAAAGGTTAAGGATTCATACTTTTATTTGATATTTAAATAGAGATATAGGAAAAAGGGTTTAATGTTACTATTGATGTGTATAAATGTGACTCCAATACCATTAGCAGAGCTCTGTTGCCCACAGGTGTCCATAACCTTGACAAAGTTGCTTTCTCACCCTTGGAACCATTTTCCTTTATTTATGCTGAGGAAGTGCTTGTTAAATGTCATAACGAAGGCCATTGTGTTGGCTTGGTGACCAGATAAATCACAATGCCATTCACCGGGAAAAAGTGAAAAGTGGGTAGGCGAGCTCATGATGAGACCTCCTGTTCCAAGGACTTCTTAATTTCACAATTTTCCATTGGAACATATCCCTGGTTTGGTGGCCATGATGGGAATGCCACTTCACTTGCTTCCTTATGATCATGGTAGGCTGGCTCTTGATGAGAGCCCCTATCCTCCATCTGCCAGATCATAAAATTATTAGTGAAATATGTAAATATTTTTCTTTTTCATATAGCACTTTCCTACTTATACATAAAGGATGGCTCAACACTCCTTAAGAGTAGAGATGGTGGAAGAAGTCTGAACATCTCAATAGAAAATAATATGCCCTTATCCCTACTCCATAAGTAAAAATCAAAGAAAGTTATAAAATATGGGAAAGAACCATCATGATAAGGATAATCTATCATATTAATTCAGTGGTAGTAAGACAACAAAGTCATGTTATTGATTATGTCCCTTTTTCCTTTTTCTTATCATTACCAAACACTTTTCTTAAAAATGACGATTTATTTTGATTTCCTGATTACAAGAAGCTTTAATTTGTATGATTGTATATGAATAGTATGTTTGCCTTTAGAAGAGTCATCAGAAATCCTCAAAAATGCTGATCTAAAACAAAAAACAATCCACTCAAAAGGTGTTGTTCCTTTAAAAATAACAATAGGAACAATCTGTGGAAATGTTGTTCCTTCCAAAAGGAACAACAAAGAGAATCTGCGAAACTTCTGTTCCTTTAGAAAGAAACAGCAAAACAATCTGTGAAACAACGAAAACAAACAGCACAATTGCTGCTCCTTTCAAAAGGAACAACGAAAACACTCTCAGCAAACCTATTGTTCCTTTCGAAAGGAACAACAAAAGTTATCTTCCTTTAGGAAGGAACAACAAAAACTCGAAATAAACAGAATTTTGAAAAAAACGAATTTGATGAAACAAATAATCAAAATAAATGAACAAAAACTAAAAATAAATGAAATAAACAGAGTTTTGAAAAAAACAAATTCCATAAAACAAACAATCAAAATAAATGAACAATATTTATGTACAAAAATTTAAAAAAGGAATGATTTAATAAATGGGTGCCAAGGACGAGTTATCCCCTTCAGCCAAAATTTTCATGGTAGAATCTTCCCGTAATTGTTGGTAGAAGGATTCTCGAGTAAAAGGTTTATGATACAATCGTACTTGATGACCACTGACTTTGAAGGAATGTCTAGATCCATCAATGGTGGTTAATGTAATAGTGCCATTGTCATGGACTTTTTGTATTTCATAGGGTCTAAGCCATCATGTCTGGAGTTTCCCTAGAAAATCCTGAAACCGAGAATCATATAGGAGTGTCCAGTCTCCTTCATGGAAGATCTTTTCTTTGATAAGGGTGTCATGCCATTTTTCTCTCTGTTGTTGAATTAACGCTATGTGCTGAAGAGTAGAGAGCCTAATTTCATCTAACTCATTAATTTGTTGCATTCTTTTGGCCTGGGCTTCATTTAAATCTAGACCCACATTTTGAGCTGTTCTTAATGTCTGAATTTCAAATTCTATTGGAAAGATGGGTTTTTTTCCAAATACCAACTGATATGGCGAATATCCCGTAGTGGGTCTCCATGTTGTTCGGTATGCCCACAATTCTTTTGGAAATCTGTAGGCCCAATCACGTCTATGTGAGGCAATGGTTTTTGTTAATATAGATTCATTCACTTTTTTCGTGCTCTCTACTCGGCCGTTTTCCTGTGGGTGGTATGGGGTTGTAATATTATGCTAAATGTAGTAATTTTGTAGTGTTTCAGCTAATTCATTACCTACAAACTATGGTCCTCCATCTGTGATTATATCCCTTGGGAGGCCATATCGCACAAATATTTGGAAAATAAATTGTATTACAGAGTCCTCTATAGCTTTTGAAAGTTCCTCTGCTTCAACCCATTTAGTGACATACTCAGTTGCAACTAGGATGTATGTTTTTTGGTTTGATGGAGGGCTAGTAGGGCCAACAAATTCAAGCGCTCAGCGTTCAAACGGTTCAATTACTAGTTGAGAGTTCAAAGGCATTTCATCAGACTGCCCGGGCCAACCTGCCCTTTGGAAGCTATCACAGGCCTGCACAAATTTTTTGGCATCTTTAAAGATGGTAGGCCAATAATAGCCTGTTCGTAAAACTTTATCGGCAGTTCTACGATCTGCAAAATACCCACCACACTGCCCATCATGGCATGCTTTCAAAATATCAAATACCTCGTCCTCCTAAACGCATATTCTTATTTTCATATCTACCCCTGTGTGAAATGGGTAGCCCCCAATCTAAGAGAATCAGGTACTACGTTGTATTATCTGCTTTCGTTCATTAAGGGATAGATGTTTAGGTAGTTTACCTATTGCCAAATAATTTTCTATATCATAATACCATGGGGTTCTGACAGTAACAAAGAACAAATTTTCATCTAGGAAGTGGTCTTCAACTGCTTCTATGTCTGTTGGCTTTGGCATTCTTGACAGAAAATCAGCTACAGGGTTCTCTTTTCTAGGTCGATCTTTGATTGTAATGTCGAATTCCTATAATAAAATCAACCATCTTGTCACTCTTCCATTTGTAATAGGTTTATTTGCTAAAAATTTAATAACAGAGTGATCAGTATATAGTACTACAGGATACCCAACTATATAATGTCTAAACTTATTTACAACATGTACTACAGCTAAAAATTCCTTCTCAGTCACAGTATAATTTAATTCAGCAGGGGATAGATTTTTGCTAATGTAATAGATTGCATATGTTTTCTTGTCTTCCTCCTGCCCAAGTACTGCTCCAATTGTCGTGTCTGAGGCATCGGATGAAATTTGGAATGGAAAATTCCAATTTGGGCCCTGGCTGTTGAAACAAGCTGCTTCAGATCATTGAAGGCATTGTCACATTTATCTGTCCAAATAAAATCAACATTTCCAGTTAGTGCATATAAAGGTGCAGCTATTCGAGAATAATGTTCTAAAAATCTCCTATAATAACCAGAAAATCTAAGAAAGCTATGTACCTCTGTTTGTGTGGTGGGTGTTGGTATAAAAAAAATTATCTGAATTTTAGCTCAGTCCACCTGAGTTCCAGCTGCTGAAATATAGTTCCCTAAGATAACTCCTTCGGTCATCATCATATGAAACTTTTCATGGCTTAAACAAAGCCTAGTGTCAATACATCTTTGCAACACCTTTTCTAAATTTTCTAATGCAGGCTCAAAATCATCCCCATAAGGTGTGAAGTCATCCATATATACTTCGAGGCCTTCATTTATTAAGTCTGCAAAGATGCTAAGAATGGCCCTTTGGAATGTAGTAGGGGAATTGCATAGGCCAAAGGGTAAGACTAGGTAGGAAAATGTCCCCCATGGATAGGTAAAAGTAGTTTTGTCTTTTTCTTCAGGGGCAATCTGGATTTGATTGTACCCACTGAAGCCATCGAGGAAGGAAAAGAAATTCTTTCCTGCCAATGTGTCTAATACCTGGTCAATGAAAGGAATGGGAAAGTGGTCTTTCTGTGTTGCCTTGTTAAGTTCACGGTAATCTACACATATTCTCCACTTTCCGTTCTTCTTTGGTACCACTACTAATGGAGAGACCCACTTGCTATCAGATATTGGGTAGATGAAATTAACATCCAATAGCTTTTGTAATTCATCTTTCACAATATCTTTAAGGTGAGAGTTTAGTCTTCTTTGGGGTTGGCGAATGGGTCTCGCATCGTTTTCAATATAGATGTGGTGTGTACACAATTGGGGGTCAATTCCCTTCATATCTGGGTAATCCCATGCAAAGGCTATTTTGTATTTCTGAAATAGTTGGACCAACTTCTCTTCTTGTTCAGCAGTGATATTTTTGTTAATTTTTAGAGTTTTTCCTAGCTCAATTTCTACAATCTTACTATTGTACATAGAAGTAGTAGGTATTACTTGATCAGGAATGTCTTTCAGAGGATATTCTTCTTCCTTATTATCAAATGCTGCCTTGATCATGTGACATTGTAGATGGGATCCAATTTGTGGTTTATTAATAAAACTATCGATAATATCATCCTCTGTTTGATTTTTAAAATCAAGAGCATTTTCTATAGTTAGAGGTGATCTCATATTTTCCATAAGATATGATATAGGTTGTTTTCTTGTTTTGATTATTGATAGGTTTGGTTGAGCTGGGGGATATAAAGTTATTTCCCCTTGTTATTGTCATGTTTCCTTGTCGACATCCAATACAAGCATGAACAATTTCCAACCAAGGTCTACCTAATATTAACGGGTGTCCATCTAGCCTGTTCTTTGGATTGATAACCAGGAAGTCAGCAGGGTATTCCTAGGAATCTACAGATACCATTACATCTTGTAGTGTATCTTCTGGTTTGACTACTGATTGATCAGCCAATTCCAATAAGGTTGTTGTTGGTTCTAGCGATGTAATGCCAAGTTTTTGACAGGTGGTGGTGGTTAAGATATTGATTGCTGCTCCCAAATAAACTAAGGAATTTGAAAAAGATTGCTCATGGATTTGCACTGTCACTATGGGATTTCCTGGGTCTTCATATTTTATGGGTGTTTCCATTCCTGATAATAGGTTAGATAAAGTACTAACTATTTGGACAATTGGATTGGTGGTTGTTCTCCTCTTTGGCTTCTTTATGCATAATTCCTTTATGGTTTTTGCATATATAGGAATGTCTTGGATAGCTTGGAGGAGAGGTATTTTTAAACACAAATTTTTTAATTCTCCCAGAAGATCAAAATTGGGATGTTCTAATGGGCGTGGTATGATTAATCGTTCTGGGAATGGTGGAGAGGAAGTTTTTGCTTATTGTTGACTTTGTTGTTGAACCTCCTTCTCTTTTTGTAATGTTTATTCTACAGGTAACGGATTTTCAATATGAAAATTATTGTTTATCTTTGTTTCTACTATGTGTCCATACCTTAATTGAAGGTCATTACACTCCCTCAATTCAGTTTCTAATTCTGGGGGTTCCATTATTTGGACAAACTGAACTGGCCTATTGTTTGGGTTTGGGTTGGGCTAGGCTGGGAGTTGTGGTCTTAAGTTGGTCTGGGGGTTTTTATAGGGAGTTGGCACTGTAGGTTGAGAGAGAGGGATTGTTCCAGCTGGTTTATTTGTAGGTCTTTGCTAGGCCTGACTCTACGAAGTAGAGGGGGACCATTGTGTTGGATAGTTATTATTTTTCCAAAATGGTGGGTAGAAAGGAAAACTAGGCAAATTAGTTTGATTTGTTTGATTCAGCCATGATGATGTAGGGAATGGCTGTTGTGACCAATTGGGGAAAGGTCGTTGATTTTGCCACATTCCACTATATTGCTAAGAATTGTATTGAGGAGGTTGAAAAGAAGAAAATGGATCAGTCGGCATACCTGACTATCGTGGTTGCCATTGTCGGCGCTGATTAAGTAGACATACCACTTCTTATTCTTCTTTTTCCTCCTTATAAACTTCTTTTAGGCCAGGAAGCGAGGGACATCCTTCAGTAGGGTGATCTTTCATGCAAATGGCACAGACTTTGATTACATCTAGCAGGCACTCTTTATGGTTGTGTTTCTTCCTACATCTAGGACAGAATATCGCCAAATTTTTCTCTGCTTCTGCTTGCTTTTGTTTGGCTTTCATAATGTCAAACTGTGTTGTTAGAGTGCCAAGTATATCTATCTTAAAATATTCCAGCAGGTTTCCAATCTCTGCACGAGTTACACCTTCATTAGAGATCTTGTTGTCTCTTGTAATCATATCACGTTCTACTGATTTTAGCCTCGTGTTGCCCCTCGAACTCCTGATACACAAATCAATAATGTTAGCATATATTTCCTGATATATATCACCTTTTCCCATAATATTCAATGTTTCAACCCATTGATCTTTCATTCCCCTAATTAATGTAGTTTTCAGCACATTATCAGGTAAGGGTAAGGATGCATAAGGAGATCTCTGAAGATTATATTGAAACCGTTCCACATATTCTTCCAAGGCTTCATTTGGTTTTGCTGTCATTTGGAATATTTCATCTTTTAGTTCCCAAGTCCTGAAATAATCTTGATACTTCTTTAAAAACACATCTTTCATTTGATCCCAATCAGTTATGACACCCCCACCTAATCCCATAAACCATCGTAAGGCTGCTCCTTTTAATGTAGAAGGAAATAGTTTTAATTTTTAGGGATTGGTGGTATAATCATATCCCCTGCATAACACATTGAATTCAAACGAAAATGCATCTGGATCTTCTGATTTTAAGCCATGAAATGTGGGAATATTTTGAAGGGGAATGGCCTTCATAGGTGCATTGACTGCAGTATATACTATAGGATATTGTAGCGTAGAGGTTTGCTGGGGTGTCTGCTAGTTTTGATTTTGGTTCTGGGCCATTTGGTCAAAGATGTGCCAATATCCTTCCAGGATCTCAAGGGAATTCCTAGGCTAACTAGAAGGAGCAGGAATGACCTTGACAACATTTCCCTGGTCTGGAACAATATTCCTTGTTGACCTACTATTCGAGGAAATTCAGGACCTTAGTTTTGAATAATTTTAACAACACTTCCCTGATCTAGACTGCTTACTATTTGGGCTATTTCAATAGGATATTTTGGGTCTCCTGTTTCTCCTTTTTCCCCTTCTCCTTCAAGGAGATTACTAGAGTTCCCTTCTTGAGGGGAAATTATGCAGGGATTCTCAATTTCTTGGGAATCTTTCTCAATTCCTACTGTTTGACTATGTATCTCAGCAAAGGCTTCAGATGGTGACTCTATAGCCTAAAGGGAACTAGTAGGCTGTCTAGAGATAAATTTCCTAGGTCTTACTGATGGATGAGATTCAGTCCTTTTAAGGATTTCGTCAATAAAAGTTGTCCGCCCAAGGGTCACCGGTCCCTTAGGTTTTTCAATTTTAGGAGGAATTTTTTTTTTCTTAGCTAGTCTATTCATTCAAGAAAACAAGCCTTCATTCCTAGCTAAAGAAAGAAGCTTACCTACTTCAGCTGTGAAGCAGGCTATGAGCAAGTGTGTTTCTTTCCTGGTGCGCAGGTTCTTACCTTCCGTCTTTAATACCCAATTCTTCGCAAGCAGAAGAAAATCAATTGTGCATCACTCCTTTGAAATGGAATACACTCTCCCCGGAAACATCGCCAAAATGTTGGAGCATAAAAGGTATCTTTTAAACACCTAATTATCCTACATTAATTATCAATTCAGGAGTGACTTTTTATTTCAAGAGTGTACTCTATCTGAGGCTGCAATTAAATAAGAGTAATGCTATGAATATGTAGTACATAATTCTAAATACAAGAGTAAATGGATGCTTGTAAAGAAATCTAATTACAACAACATAAATGAAAATGTTCTGAAATCTTAACTACATCAGTCTGCAAAACATCGATCAGGGATACAGTAGCAATAACTCCTTCCCTTAGAAATCTATGCAACTGAAATCACACTGAGGCATGATAACCAATCTGGGAACTTGGTAGTAATAACCAGTGTCCTCTACAATTGGTGGTCTTGTTCTTAAATAAATTAGAAATGAAATCAAACTCAAGCTACTTGCTGATGAAAATGACTGAAAGTAACTTCCTCTAATAACAAAAGCTGGAAGGGAACAACAACTCATAATTTCTATGTGTACATAGCAACTGTAACCAATCTATCTGCTAATATAAATCTATGAATCAGAAATGAACAATAACCAAAAATGGAACAACAAGCATGAATTGAACAACAATTCTAAACTTTACGCAATCAAGCAACTAATCTCAATACTTCAACCCTGTCGACAGCCAATTACCATGAAACAATCAATCATAAAGAATCATAAACCAATAGAACATCAACTAGAATTGAATATAGAACAACAAAGCTTTATAAAGATAGCAAGGTAAATAAACAACGAATACACTTCTTGCAAATGATAAAATAGCATTGCAATTCGTTAACACACAACGAATTGATGTTCAATCCAACATCAATCAATCAACTCTATAATCGTAATGAACTTAAACGTAACTTCACACAACAGTAAGAAAAGATTAGAAATACAAACAACAGGGTAATTCCACTAGATTCGGGCCCTTAGCACCAGTGAAACACTGCTGGGCTACTTCAGAACTTGAAACATGAAATGTAATGCGTATTTGATATTAAACAAGCATAAAGTATTACAGAGACCTCTCTCTAAAGCCGAGAGTCAGTAAAACACAATATTACAAAGGAAATGTTTTTAATAGAATATTTTTCGACCCCTTTAATCACTAAAGGTGTTGCCCTATATATCAGACCCTGATGGAGAAGACGAGGAATAAGATGAGGCTTGAACAGGGATCCCTCACGATCAAAGGATCTTGAGGGATTTTCTTCCCTTCATTTAGTTATCATATGGTTTACTTTGACCAAAGCTGAGCTGTCCCCTACCTTTTCTTAGCGATGCGTTCGTATTTTCTTCTCTTTGGCAGGATTTGGTCTAACTCTGGTGGAACAGCAGTTGCATTCATCTCAGCCTCGCCTTTGGTACAATTGTTCACTTCGTCTAATTCATGTTTTATCAACAAAAATAAATATTTAGTCATATTTTTACAATAAACATAAAACTTTCCAATTCTATCATAATTATTATAATAAATTACCTTTCTAAGGTAAAAAGGATTATGTCTATAGTAAAAGAATGATAAAATACACAGTGATTTCATACCTTTTCCACTTCCCAACACCTCCCTCCAAAAACATTTCACATACATGAAATACATCTCAACCATAAATACCTATGAGCCCATGAGATATATCTCAAACAAAGGAAAATATATGGACATAAGATTTGACATATGATGTCCAAACTCTCTTCTTAACAACCACAACAACCATGCCTTCTTCTTATGCATTCTATCAATGAGACTCAAGGCATGAGATAAAGAAATAGAAATTTTTGGGTAGTGACAAAACTCACCCAAAAACAACCAGTGCAGCCATGCTTCTTGCTGGCCTTTATCATAGATCTGTAAGGGGTTTGGAAACCTCTTGCTCCATGCTTCCATCCACTCATCCCAATGTGGGTGATGGATCTCATTATGCCATGGCTTGGTATCCTCCCAAGGTAGGAAACCATGCTCCTCCAACCTTTGAAAAACTTTGCACCTCATTAAATGTTGAAGTGCACCTCCAATGGGATGTCCTGATGAGACCTCCTCCTCATGCATGACCTTCCAAAACCAACGAGGCCTTGGATCTCCTACAAGTAGAAGTCTCTCTTTGATTGTGGCATGCTCATTGAGAGACTGTCATCTAGAGAGGAGAAAGATTTTCTCATCCCAAGTTGTATACCCTTTGACATTTCCCCCTCCATGGCTTCCTGAATGAAGCTGGCATCTAAATTTTCCCATGAGGAATAGGTCCTTAACTCTTCATTTCTTCTCTTGGACAATGCAGTGCAACCCTGCTACTCTTGCTGGACTTTGGGAACACCTTGCATGGATGCAAGAGTTATTTCTTTCACAATTTTGGCTTCCTCAACTGCAGGTGTTGAAGGTTGCTCCTCCAAAACTGTCATAGTGCTGGTGCAAATGTCCTCAAGAGATAATGAGGGCTTCTCTTCCTCAAATCTCTCGATCACCCTTTCACTGCAAGGTCTCTCCTCTTCCTTCATTTGGATGAATTGAGGAAAATTTAGAGTCTCCTTGAAGACTCTAAAGTGACACTTGTACTCTTTCAAGTACCTACTTACAATCTCATGTTCTAAGTGATCTTCTTTCTCTTCACTCCCTATATGATAATAGGAAGTTCTTGGTCCTTCTCCTTCTTCTTGAAACCTTCTAGAGGTCTCACTACAACTTTCTTCTTTCTTCTGTTTAACCTATTTGGAGAGGCTCTTCTTAGATCTAAAAAATGATGAGAGTAATCTCATCCTCTCCATCATTCTGAACTATACTCCTTCTCTTTAGTCTTCTGATAGCTGGATTTCACAGGTTCAGCCAGAGATCATGCTTTGATACCACTATAATATCCCAAAAGGGTCTGCTGAGTAAAACAGGCCTAAAAAATGCATTTTTCAAGGATGTGTGCTTTAGAAACCAATATCAGCCCTTTTATTCCTTAGATCTGATAATCTAAGACCCAATTCCAAGAGGATATCAGAAACCAAACAAACTAGGTGAGGCAAACAGGCCTCCCACACCTATTATGGCTTGATAAATGTCTAATGAGGGACTGCAGTAATATATAAACACTGTATTGGAGTATCAGTAGGCTAATAATTCATGGGATGTGTTAATAAACACTTTACTATCAGTAATATATTCAACAGCAAGGAAAGTGATCTATCCCTTCAACCAAAAGTGGGGAAAAACAGTGATTTAAGCCCTAAAAAGGTTATTTTTAGAAATATTCACCACAATAGAGGAAATTGATGGTTTTATCTGTTATCTTAGGTCATGAGGGACTCTCATACTAAATTTCAGCTTAAAAAAATCATTCTAGCTAAGTTAAACAGGTCTCCCTCTCCCGACAGGGCTAAAAAAGGCTCAATCCCTATGGCTTGGCTAATGCAGAATTTACTGAAGCTTAAGCAGCGTGATTTTCTAAATATATTATATGAAAATAAGTATGAAAATCAGTAAATCAGACCTATGATATGATTTATGCAATATATCATAGAAAGGCAGAAGTTTACATGGATCAAGGCTTCAAAATGAGATACTAAAACACAAGAAAATGCAGAATGAGATTGACAGCGTAATTTTCAGGAGGCTTAAGAAGTATTTCATTATATCTCAGATCTAGGGCAGATACTTGCATAAAAATATAGATCTATTACAGGTCTATATGCCAAAGAGGCTCTTCTTTACACTCCCCTTGGGGATCTCAACAAAAGATAGATATCAATGAATAGATCTGAGATCTAAGCCATAGATCTGCAGTAATATTCAGAAATTTCTAAATAATATGACACACATCAGATCAGATCTGAAATGAACATGGATTGGTTGGCCAATCCATGGATAACCACAGTGAAGGGAAGGGTCCCTTTCACTAGAGATCTTTCCTCCAAGATGATACAAAAACCCAATTGCAACTATGCCTGAAAAAGGATGCAATATCTTCAAGAAACTACACAGTTGAGGATGGAGAACACTTCAGCCTAATGCCAATATAAAAACTGAAGTTCAGACAATGGATGCACTCTTCCAGGAGGTTAAAAGACACACTCACTGAGAAGAGGCTCTAATACAAGCTAGATCTGAACAGATCTAGAGTTCCACTTGCTAAAGCTTACAAAAGCAAGAAAACCCTTACTGGATCTACGTTACAGTTGGAAGTAGAAGCTTGGTCTCCAAACAAATAGTGAACAAGAAATATAAGCTCTCCTAAGAGCTCCTCAATGGGAAGATATGGAACTCCTAAATAGGAAATCCCAATGCAATCTAGGCTAAGAAGCCAAGAAAGATGTTTGTCTAATAGACAGCAATTCAGAAATCAAATCATGAACAACCCCAACATGTTGTATTCCACTTCCTTTTATAATATGAGAGCTTGCAAAAACCCTAAACCACCTTCATTCATTTAACCCTTTTCACATGGAGGACCTCCTTCTGGAACTGTGCTGATCCTCCAAGAGGTTCAATGCATCTGGACTGTGTCGTGATTTGGTCTTGTTGACCCAGTTAAATGTCTCAATCCCATTTCACAGACAAGTGGATTTTATCAAGACAACCCTGATTTTACCTTTGTTCACATTGGGCATGTATTTATTCTTTTATTAGGAGTTTTTGACCCTCCTTTACATAATTATTCTTTGAACAAAGAAAAATAAATGAAATTGAATATTCTTATTAAAATAGGAATATTACAGAGGATAAAATACCTTTCAAACAGAAACTGCGTACGATAAATCCTATCTTAATGCCTTTGGTTGAGAAATAAATCAAGAAAATGTATGAGTCCAAAATCATAGTTCCACTCAGATATTCTAAATGGGTATCCAATATTGTTCCTACAAGAAATAAAATAGGTGAAATCAGACTTTGCATTGATTTTAGAAATCTTAACAAAATATATCTTAAGGACAATTACCCTTTACCAAAATTTGACCACATATTGTAGAGGGTAGTAGGTTCCAGTAGGAGCTCTTTGTTAGATGGATTTTGCTGGTTATAATCAAGTTTTAGTACATCCTTATGATCAAGATAAGACAACCTTTAATACTCCTTAGGGGAATTTCATGTATGTGAAAATTCCTTTTGGATTAATGAACGTTGGAGCTACTTTTCAAAGAGCAATGGACATATATTTTGTAGATGAAATTGTCCATTTAATTGTGATCTATCTTGATGATATTACTATATATTAAAATACTGATGAAGATCAATTAGCACATTTAAGAAGAGTTTTTGAAAAATGTAGAAAGTTTGGAATTTCCCTGAGTCCTAGGAAAACATTTTTTGGTCTTGAAGAAGGAAAACTGTTGGGTCATATTGTTTCTCAAGATGGAATCAGAATTGACCCTAGCAGGATTGAAGGAACACTCAAGATTAGTCATCCCAAGAATCTCAAACAACTTCAATCTTTCTTTGGTAAAATAAACTTTTTGAGGAGATTTATACCCAATCTTGCAGAACCTTTGAGAAATATAACCAACATGCTTAAAAAAGATTCAGAAATTAAATGAAACATTTAAGCTAAACAATATTTTAATTTAGTCAAGCAAGCATTGACAGAATCTCCAGTCCAAATTAGCCTAGATTTTAACAAAGAATTTATCGTTTTTTCTTCTACTTCTGAACATACTATTGATGTTGTTTTATTAAAGAAAAGAAATGAAGACCATGAACAACCAATAGCATTTTTCAAAAAATTATTGAGAGATGCATCATTGAAATACAATATCATGGAAAAACAACCTTTTGCTTTGGTCAAAGCATTAAAGGATTTAAGATTTTATGTTATACATTCACATATTATTGCTTATGTACCCAATGCAGTAGTCAAAGACATCTTAACAAAGAATGGTCCTAATGGAAAAAGAGGCAAATGGATTGTCATTATTTTGGAATATGATGTGTAAATAAAACCCACCAAATTTATTAAAGGACAAGGATTAGCTGAATTTATGGATGAATCAATTTTTCATGCACTAGACATTAATATGGTTCATTCATTGGATGATTAGGAGGAATTGGCGACTCCACTAATTGATGAAGCATTCCTAAATTTCCCCTCGTATGAAGATATCTTGTATGTTTTGTTTAATTTGAATGCTCCTCCTAGTTTGTCCAAAACTAAAGCAATATTTATAAAACTCGAAGTTGTCAAATTCTGCATTTTGGAAAAGGTTTTGTATTGGAAAGGTATTGGAGGTATTTTACTCAAATGTTTGCTAAAATATGATGTAGATAAAGTTATACAGGAATTCCATGGAGGTGACTATGGTGGCCATATTTATTGGAAAACCATTGATAACAAGATCATGAAGTCTGGTTTCTACTGGCCTACCCTTTTTCCTGACATCCACAAGATGGTCACTTCCTATTAGAAATGCCAAATTTTTGAAGGAAAGAGAAAATTATTGCCTTTGCCTTTGAAGCCTATTTTTGTTGAAATCCCTTTCCAACAATGGGGATTATATTTCATTGGATAAGTTCATCCCCCATCCTCTGCCCAACATAAAGGGATTCTTACTGCCGCAGAATAATTTACCAAATGGATAGAAGCCACTCCTTCCGTAAATGCCATTGATTCTGTCATTATAAAATTCCTTGAAACCAATATCCTTTCCAGATTTGGTTGTCCTTAAAAAATCATTACTGATAATGTTGTAGCCTTCAAGTCTAGGAAAATGGTTGATTTTGGTCATAGGTATCATATAAATCTTGGGAATTCAACAACCTATTACCCTCAGGGTAATGGATTAGCTGAATCTTCAAACAAAATTTTGGTGAATATCATCAAAATTCTCTTGGAAGATAACAAAAAATCATGGCGCAACAAGTTGATAAATGCTCTTCGGGCTGATAGACTTACTACCAAAAAATCAATTAACATGTCTTCATACCAATTTTTTTATGGAATTGATGCATTTTTTCCTTCCTCTTTAGGAGTTCTAGTCATGAAGATCATTCAAGAAATTCAAGCTGAACCAAATGATATACAGAGAAGGATCAATCAAACTATTCAGTTGCAACAGTCCATAGAGGAAGTTTATAATAGAACTCAAGTGATTCAAGAGAATATCAAGAATATTTTTGATAAAAAAACAAATGCTAATGATTTAGGAGACAAAGTTATGAAATGGGATTCTAGAAGAGATGACAAAGGTAAACATGTAAAATTTGACAATATTTGGCAAGGGACATACATCATTGATGCTTTTAGAGGAAACAATGCCTATTTCCTTAAAGAGTTGGATGGAACAGAGATACTTGGAGGTCTTGTCAATGGCAGGATGCTAAAACATTATTTCTCTTAAAAGTTCATGTTGGTCTTTCATCATTGTAAATACCATAGTTTTACGGTTTGTGATTTGAATAATTCATTAACTAAGTTTGAAGCCCATGGAGAAGGCCCTAAGCCTAGTTTGATGAGCAATCATAAAACAGAAAAAGAAATCAGATGAAGATTTTGCAGAAAATGGAGCATTCAAGGCTGCTGGTCTTAGGTTCTTGACACTTCATTTGGAGAAGTTCCATCCCCAGATGGAGCCACTGTTAGTATCTTATAAATCATAGGATCTCAAGGTGATTTAGTATTTAATGAGTTTGAAATTTTATATTGAGTATGACTTTAAATATTCAAGTGATTTCCAAAAAAAATATGAGACAAGAAAATAAAAGAGGGTATATTGAAAAAAGGTAAAATGAGAAAAATAAAAAGAAAGAAAACCCCAAAAAGAATAATACTGAAAGTGTTGCAAATTAAAATTCCATTACTGATTAGATAGGTTTGTTCAATCATACTTGTACAATTTTAAATTTACATTGATTAGTTAGAAAATAAGGATTTTCCAGACTGTTTAAACTTGGCATATCAGTAGTTAGGTAGAAATAAAATTGACTTAACAATTTAATCTCAGTCAATGGAAGAAATAAAGATAGATGTAGGTTAGAGTTTTAAAGAAAAAATGATTTGGGTCTGCCAGTATAAGTGCACCCTGCAAAATAACAAAAAATGTTAGATTAGTGACATGGGTAGGTAGGGAAAAAAGAGGAAAATATAAAGGAACCATGGGATTTGTTCCACATTAGGGGAATTTTGAGGTCTAAAATGGGCCTCCTAAGAAAAATGTACAACCAAAATAAACTTTATGAGAACCAAAAGGATTTAAGATGATGATATCAACCATGGTGGATGATTCATCATTTTTGGAATAAAAAAATAAAAAGATTAAAAAATAATAAAATAATAAAACTACTTTTTCAACTCGTATTTTGAATTTATCTCCCTAAGGTTTTACTTGAATTTCAAGCACGAATACTCATTGGATGCAAAATTGAATTTCCCTTCCAAGGAGTACCCATGTTGCATACTTTTGATGGACCTTGCTACATGAAAAATGAGAAATACATGAGAACCGTGATAAGTAATACAATTTAGTTATTTTCAAATACAAGAGGAAAGAGATAAAATTGACTAAACTATTTATTACAAATGTTTAATTTTTATTCTTGAAGTGTTTAAGGATAATTTATTGAAAATAACATATTAACATTCATCTAAAACTTTGATTCCTTACATTATATCTATTATCATTAATATTTATATTATGTATTAAATTTGACTCCTGAATAATAGATTTTGTAAAAAGATTCTTACCTATAAAGTTATTTAACAATATATTAATATCATGTTTCTTCCTATTATTAACCATTTTAAATTGACACTAACTACTTTTCCTATGTTACAAATTTATTATACTAGTACAATGTTGGCACCACTTATAAATCTATAAGAGGAAATCTTTTATAAGCCTGGTTGTTTTGTTCAATTATCAAAATCATTTTTTATAAATTAGAGTGCAACAAAACAAAAAATTTGATTTATATCAATTATAATAAGGAATATTAAGGAAACTCAGTTCAAACATTATTACAAGTGCCTTACATTTTTTCATTCAGTGTTTAAATGGTTTATATTAAATAGCTACTCCACTATTTTTTTAATAGACCAAGTTTAGAAGATGTTTTTTTTTTAAGTGCATTATTGAATTTGATTATGCATATTTGATATGGTGAGAAGTCATGTTTGTCAAACAAAGCTTTGAAAACTTAAATATTTCATGGCATTTTCATGTCACTTGTATCACCACATGATTGCATTGAAATACTAACTAATCTAAAACTCCTCCAAAAATAATATGAAGAGAATATTTGATATACAAAAAATATTGAAAAGTGTGTCTAAATGTATATTAATAGATCCTTCAAAAAAAAATTACATTCATGAATCATATAAACGTAATCTTAAGATATTCGCTCAAGCAGGTCAAGAAAAACTTCTACACCATATTTATTTATCTTGGTCTTCTTGCAATGTTCTTTCTTTGGAATCCATGACCACACTATGCTATTAATTGGAATAGAACCAAGTTATGTGTCATCAGGATTTGGTATCCAATATTGCTCTAAAAAATTTCCATTGTATTACCCTGAAATAGGCTTCCACCAATCAAACCTTTACATGAAGATTCTCACTTACGTTATCCTGAAAGATATCTGAGATGGATTTTTCCATCCAAATAATCTCTCTTGCATCCTCATTTTTTTATCTAACAAGAAACATCTTTCCTTTCTCAACATCAATCTTTGGATTGAATGTTGGCTTTGGCTTGTTGCATTTGGGTTAAACATATACTGGTTCATCTATTGCATTATCAAAATCTTCATCCATAATACTTGAGATTACAGAGAGTGCATTACGATCAACATCAACATTGTGCCTTGTCTTGGGCCAGAAATAATCAAAAGATGAATCACTTCCATATATTATTCTATGATCATTATAGATTCCATCCAATGTATCAAGAAATTTTTCCCAATACACTACTTTATTTTTTCATTCCTCTATAATAATTGGTGAATCCTCACTCCCGATATTGACTTTCCACATTTTTATTTATGATGTTATCCCTTCCTTTAGTTCTTTGAAATAGGCATCATTCTTTTTGGAAGCTAAGAAAGATGGGCTCCCTATGGGAATTATAGGTCAACCTTCATCATTTATATTCCATAACTCAACTGGTTCTGACCACTCAATATCTCTAATGGATTCTTTGTACCTTAGTATTGGAATATCATTGGGTACAAGAAAATGGAAGTATTAAACATTAAGATGTCCAACTAGTGCAATTTTTTCGTCCTTGACGTATCCATTAAGGAAAATTTTGAAGTCATAGACCTTGTCAATAAGTGTAGGTGGAAACACTCGATTTTCTTCAATTATGCGATTTGTATCCATCATTTTAGGTAAACAATATATATCTTTACTTTTTAGGTTGGAAGAAATTCTTCCGTAGGTTCCATCTATGTCTTCACGGGTGTGGCCCATATGCAATAATCCAACCTCAATAGTTATGAAGAAACCAAGTGCAGTTAAAAGTGATAAAAACATGAAAAGATAGGGATTCTTATTATCACTTGCTGCATTTTCCAACTGTAACAAAAAATGTGGAGGAAGAGTTTTAAAATCAACATTTTGACTCTTTGATCTTCCATGAGATATAAAATCATCCTTGTACACTTGAAATTTTGAGTAAATAGAGGTGTCAAGTAATGCATTTGTAAGTGGGTTTCTTGAACTTCCACTCTCATAAAGTAGATCACCATACATATCAATTTGTGGGTCTTCAAGGTCCCTTAAGCACTTTTCAAGGGATGTAATAGTCAATTGTGATCCCATATGTACAAATGTAGGGATAAATGACCAAAATCTCATGCCTTATGCCCATGTATTAGCATACTTATCAATGAAAAACATAAATTTGTTCCTACAATTATTTTGATTTGACACGTGCCCTTGGTATTGAAGTCTTTGTTTTATCCATTTTATCATGGCTAATGCTCAAATAATCCTTTAGAAACCACTCTGACATAATTATATGGGCATAGTAGTAATACCATCCACACATAACAATCTTGTTATGTTTGTTAAGCCTACCTCGTGCCTTTTATTCCAACTCTTTTATAGTAGCTTACTTTATCTATGCTTTCAACAAAATACATTCACTGCATTTATTGAAGTTGGTGTTCTTTGAAAATGCCACATCACGAAACTTAGTATTCTGTATATTTCTCATTGTTGATTGTGATATTGATGGGCAATTGAGATTTTGAAGAGCCTCATTGATCTCTTTTAACAAATAATTTTGTGTAAGTCGAAGGGAGAAATATTAAAGGATAATATGTTTCATCTTCTTCAACTTGACGTGTTTGGTTTTGTGAAAAATATGAATTATCCATTACAATTTTGTGCAATATTTCTATGGCTACCACGGTGTGTGCTCCTTCTTTTCGTGTATTGGTGTTACCACGAATAACTTTGATCTATCCATGTTGGAAATAATACTGATAGTTATAGAATGTGCTTTGAGGAATCTTATGTATCTTATATCATGCTTTCTTACAAATAATATTCCCATTAAATCTCATGTCCTTTACATTTCTAGAAATAGGTGGTAGGCCATGGCCATCACTCCTTGACATGACTGTGTTTGACATGAGTGAATTCAAGACAAATTCCCTAATACCATTTTTATCTATTTGTCTCATACCCCTTCTAGCACTTGCAATGACATTCCTATCCACATGTTGAAGACAATATTTTCTACAACATACATCTTCTGCCGAAAGTCGAATTTATTTCCCTTCATCTATTTTTGTTTGAAATTTTGCAATTTTTGTTGTATCCATAACTCGTTTATTCCTTTTATATGGCCTTGTTACATGCATATCAATTGATTGTATATCCTTTTCATTACAAAGATACCCATCCCAATTTTGAAAGGATTTGTGACCTATATAACATCCCATATCACCATTTCCTTGGGTGGCTCCTTGAACTTTTCCTTAACCCTTAATATCACACCTTTTTTTCCACCAACTTATTTATTTTCCATCTAACCAAACAATGTATAGCCTTATCCCCAATTCTGCATATTTCACAATTTCCATCTATCTCTTCCAAAAAAAACCAAATTTTGTTTCACCTAGTGTTTCACCTTCAACAATGTCATCCTCGCGGGCATTAACTAGCATTCCTTTGGCAATGCACATGCTTGTTCCCATGCATTCATGTGTAAGAAAAAACCTTTGTAAATATGAATCTAACCCTATCTTGGGGAATATGTATGGCATGATCATGACAATGAGGTGCCAAATCTGATTCTAACCAAATCCCATAAGATTCCAATGCACCCCCTAGTGTATGCTCGAATCCTGTTGGATGTGGTAGAACAACATCACATTTTAAAATCTTCTCAATTTTAACCACTATGCATATTTTCTTTACCATATTTCCATGCACTTTATGCCCAAGCTCTGTATTGAATATGGAGTCGTCACCCACCTTCACTCCATGTTGCAGAAGATCTACCTTGTCTCCAATAGAAAATGTAGAAGAAACATTTGCACCTATAAACGAATGTAATAAGGTTAATATTTACTCAGAAAAAAGTATTATAATATCAATAATGTTTGAACACGTGCTTCAATATTTTGATTTACCTATGGTGTGCCTCAAATCCCCAACCTTCCATGGATGTATGTCCCCTTCATCAACATCCTCCTCAATCAAATGTGTTTGAGTGACATCAATTATCAAAATTGCAACGTAACATGCATTAACCCTTTCTCTGACATAATAAGTTCCAGACTTTGTAGATTCGGCCCTTCCTAGCCCAACAACTTGATCATTAATAAGGAGCTCAAATAGTCCCCTTTTTCCAAAATCATATTTTCCATTCTAGCTTGTATCAATTCTGTAACAACAATTAAATCATAAATTGTAATAAAAAGGTAGAACCATGTAAAGTGTGATTTTATATTTTCACAAAAACACACAAATTTCAAAAAAGTGATATAGATGCAATAATTTAAATAGTATGGGAGTCATATTGTATGCAATGAAACATTTTTCCCCACCATCTAGTGCATACTACCAAAAATGACTTTACATGCAAATTACACAAAAAAAAAAACATATATGAAGACCATGCAATTAGATATGTAGATAGTATCATAGAATGACAAATATCAGCTCATATCAAACCACCAAGTTCCTATTTAAGTTCTGAAATGACACTTTTAGTATTAATGCATGTGTATGGATAATGATCATATGAAATTTTTAGAAGTTGAAGAACCAAAATATGGTCCATTGGAAAATATAAGAAATTCCAAGATTGAGGCTACATAAGATGTCTAAAAGCCCCATGAAAAGGAGAATTTTTTTTTTTTCACTTAGTGAGGATGTTTGATGTTTGAACCTGATAATCAAAAGCCAAACTAGAGGTTTTATTCGAAATAAATTTTTTGAATGACAAATATCATCTCATATCAAACCACCAAGTTCCTATTTAGCTTCAGAAATGACACTTGTAGTCTTAATGCATGTGCATGAATAATGATCATAAGATATTTGTAGAAGTTGAAGCACCAAAACATGGTCCTTTGGAAAATCTAAGAAATTCCAAGATTGATGCTATATAAGATGTCTAAAAGCCCCATGAAAAGGAGAAATTATATTTTCACTTAGTGAGGATGCTTGATGTTTTAACTTGATAATCAAAAGCCAAACTTGAGGTTTTCTTCCAAATAAAAGTTTTGGTACTGTAAATACTAGATAATTCTCATTTTTATTCTAAAAGAAAAGAAATTTCATTTTACAAATCTTTAGCTCCAATGTTAGCACTCCCTACCTATACACATCTAAGGACATACTATTTAGGATGGATACAAAGGGATGTTAACTTTAGGTCCTCGAAAAGTGTAGATTTGAGTTTTCCCAGATTTTTATGTTGATGAAGAAGATTCTTATATTATGCATCCAAACATTAGTGAAATTGTTTTTGGAAGTTCATAAGTATACAACAAAATAGAGAGAAAAAAAATGCATGTTAAAAAATTGTGCTTGATACTTTAAAGTTGCATTCATTTTCATTGGAATCAAGATATAGTATACCTAAATAATACATTTATTCATAAACTTAAAAATTATACAAAGATCACATTATTCTCCATGGATCAAATAATTATGATTGGATTAATGTGTTTGTGCCAAAAGGAAAGTTATACCATTATCTTTCCTTCCAAATCAAGAACAAATGTAGTGCCAACAACAACATATATATGTATAAATCTCATTTTCACTATCATTGATCTCCATAAATTGTTCCAAATTCAATAAAAGGGCACATCAAAAGATATAAATCTAACCATTTTGATTATTGAGACAATGTCACCCCTAGAGAATTGGTTGTATAAGTGTAATGGTGTCTAGAAGAAAACTATTAATCACTAGGTATCCTTCTTGCATAATCACAAATGCATTGCCAAGAATAATATCAGAGCACTAACCTTGGTGAGGGTGAAATATTGATAGTTTTCCCTTTGGAACAAGAACAAATAATTCTAGTGCTTTCTATAATTCCTTCTAACACAAATACAAGCACATTTCCAACAATAATGTTGCATTGCGAAAAAGAAAATTCTAACGGATGCAAGATTTACTTGTATCACAAACACAAACACATTTTCAACAATAACATTGCAAGATGAAGGAAATTTGACACATTATAACCTTCCTTCTAGCATAACAACAAACATATTTCTAATAACAACATTACATTATGAAGGAAATATAATGTGTGCTAGCTTTCCTTCTATCACAAGTAGAAGCCCATTTCGAACAATGGAATTGCACCTCAAACGAAAGCTAACAATCAATATCATTCCTTCTACTACAAACATAAGCATATTTCTAGGATCAACGTTACATGGTCAAATAAATATAGCACATGCTAGATTTCCTTCTAGCAAAAAAACAAGCACATTTCCAACAACAATATTCTAAGGCGAACGAAATCCACCACATGCTAAATCTCCTTCTAGCGTAAATAGAAGCATGTTACTCACAAAAAAAAATCAAATTAAAAGAAATCTTACACATTCTAGAGTTTCCTCTAGCACAAAAACAATCACATTGCCAGAAAAAACATTGCATGGTGGAAGATATCTAACCTATGCTTGATTTACTTCCAGCACATTGCCAAAAATAACATTGTAGGGCAAACAAAATCCAATGCATGATAAAATTCCTTCTAGTACAAACAAAAGTACATTTCCAAGAATATTGCATTGCAAAAGTAATCCAATGCATGTTATATTTCATTCTAGCACAAATACAAGCATGTTGCCAACAACAATATTTTATTGCAAAACAAATCTATTGCTTATTAGATTTTATTCTAGTACAAACAAAAGCACCATGATAATAGCAATATTGCATTGAAAAATAAATTTAGTGCATGCTAGAATGCCTCCCACCATACACAAACATATTGGCAACATCAATATTGTAGGGTAAAAGAAATATATATCATGCTAGATTTTCTTCTATCACAAACATAAGCAAATTTCCAATCACAATATAGCAAGGTGAATTATATATAACATGCTATTTGTACTTATATCTCAAACACAAACATGTCACCAAAAACAACATTGCAAGGTGAATGAAATCTAACACATGCTATATTTCCTTCTCTCGCAAACAAAAGCACATAAAAATATTTTAGGGTGAAATAAACATACCGCATATTATATTTGATTCTAGCAAAAACAAAAACACATAACATTGTAGGGGTTAAGAATCTAGCGCATGCCAGATTTTGTTATAGTATGAAGAAAAAAATATTACCAACAAAATTCTAGGGAAAAAGAAATCTAGCACATGCTAGATTTACTTTTAGCACAATCACAAGCACATTGCTAATAACATCATTGTGGTGAAGGAAATATGGTGCATACTAGATTTCCTTCTAGCACAAACAATTGAATTGCCAACAACAACATTGCAATGCGAAAGAAATCTAATGCACACTAGATTTCCTTCTAATGCATATACAAATACATTTTCAATAAACTCATAGAAGGGTGAAATAAATCTAATGTATGCTTGATTTCCTTCTAGCAAAAACACAAACACATTACAACATTTCTATATAAAATAAATATGCCACATGGTAGATTTACTTCTAGCGCAAACAAAAGCATATTGTCAACAACCACATTGTAGTGAAAAAGAAATCTAGTGCATGCTAGATTTATTTGGAGCCAAGAATGAAGCATGTTGCCAATAAAAACATTGCAAAGTGAAGAAAATATAACACGTGCTAGATTTAAGCATAGCACAAACACAAGCACACAACAAAATTGTAGGGTGAAATAAATCTAACGTGTTAGATTTGCTTCAAGCATAAACAAAAGAATATTGCCAACAACAGCATTTCATGGAAAAAGATATCTAGAACAACTTCTATCACAAACACAAGCACATTTCCAATAACAACATCGCAAGGTAAAAGAAATTTAATTCATGTTAGCTTTACATTTAACACAAATACAAGCATACTACCAACAACAAAATTTCATGCCAAAAGAAACCTAGCGCATGCTATATTTCCTTATAACACAAACACAAGCACATTGCAAAGGTGAAGCAAATATAACAGGTGCTATATTTCCTTCTATAATAAACAACCAAATTGACAACAACAATATTGTAGAGAAAAAGAAATCTAACACAACTTCTAGCCCAAACACAGGCACATTTCTAATAACATTGCCAAGGTGAAGGAAATCTAATATGTGCTAGATTCCTTCTATCATAAACAACCAAATAGACAACAACAATATTACAAAGCAAAAGAAATATAGCATAGTTTATAGCCCAAACACAAGCATATTTCCAATAAAAACATTGCAAGGTGAAAGAAATTTAATGAGTGTTAGCTTTACATGTAGCACAAATACAAGCATACTACCAACAACAACATTGCATGCCAAAAGAAATCTAGTGAATGCTATATTTCATTTTAACACAAACACAAGCACATTGCTAGTAAGAACATTCGAAGGTGAAGGAACTCTAAGACATGTTGGATTTACTTCTATCATAAACAACTAGATTACCAACAATAGCATTGCATTATGAAAACTCCTTCTAGTATGTCAATAAAAATATTGCAAGGTATAAAAATGTAAGGTGTGATAGTGTTGGAAATATTGAGAGGGGGGTTGAATCAATATTTCGTTACAATTTTTATATTATTCCAGTTAAAATCACCAGTTAAACCAAAACACAAGATGTGCAACAAGAAAATAATTTTATTATTGAATTTGAGGACTCTAAAAACCCAAGATCCAACTTGTACAACAAAGTCTTTAACTCCTTCAAGGCTTCAACCTTGAATGAGGACTCTAATATTCAACTACAAATCCAAACTCCAACCTTGTATGATGACTCCAATTCTCTAGAGATACAACCCTCTCAGTTTAGAGATCCAACCCTCTTAGTTTGCTTCAATCCCTTAAGGTGACTTCAATACTGCTTCAAGCCTCCATCAAAAACTTAAAATACTTCTAAATGTATCCAAGATAGGTCTGGAAAGTGCTCTCAAATATACCTCTACAAAAACTTCATGTTTTCTTCAACAAAAATTTTATGGTTGCACCAACAAAACATGTCTTCAAGGGTTGATATTCAACTATGCTCCAAGGATCAGTGCTCCAACAAAACAACTCTTTAAGTGTCGGTCATCAACTATACTCCAAGGGTGATTTCTTCAACAAAAAAACTCTTCAAGTGTTGGTCTTCAACTATGTTCCAGGAGTGATTGTTGTTTCAATAAAGTCTTGAAGAATGCTCAATTAATGACATCATGATGCACTCTATTGTCAACTCAAAATATGCTCAAAGTATGTTATCATTCTATCATTGGATGAAGGTGTATCCTAGGCTCTTCATGTGTGCTTTAAAAATGTCCTTCGATCTGCACAGATTACTTTACTTTTGTTTCAAATCTGACTTGATATTTTGATCAAGCCTCTCAAGGTGTAATATTCCTAATGAAAAAATTAACAGTGATAAAAAAAAACAAAAAATTAATAGAGATAACAAAAACATGCAATAAACCGAACATAAATATTTTTCAGCAAACACCCATAAAAAATAAATGCTCCCAACACACCAAAATGGGAAAATTTTATCATAAGATCTTCGTGGAGTACAATATATAATAAAAAAATTAAATAAATAAAACAAAATAAAAATGTGCACCCTCACTTTCACAAGGCAAGCTACGAGCCTCGGGTGGATGTTTTATCAATGCCAAACTACTACTAGAATTTTCCCACTAAAAATCTGCATGGGCCTTGTAATTTTTTCACTGTTGATTGTGTTGATACCCTGATTTGACCCCTCCTAATTGCTTAGAAAATTCTGATAAATTATTCATGGAATCCTTGTCAAAAACCCAAAAAACCTAGAAAGGGTTTGCCCTGGTTTGATGCTCCAAAAATGGCCCCAAATTCCTTGACCCTCCTCTAAGTACAGAAAAAATAGAACTGTGACTGATGTTGGAATTATTGTCCCAAAATGGCTGGAAATTTTTTCTCAATGGTACCCCAAACCAACCCTAAGAAACCCAGCTCTCAAAATCCTTTCACAAGCCACCCTACAATTGTGCCTCCATAATGATTTCACAGTTTCTGGGTAGGATGGCGTAGTTTCTCCTCCAAAAAATCAATTTTATGTTGTATGTTGAATTATACCCTTGCAAATCTTCCACCTTTTCCTAGGATTGACCAAAAATTACTTCGACAATGCTACAGCTCCCAACTCTAGCTCTTCCTCCTCAACTCTCTGCATGGCCTCCTGAACTGTGTTTCAGTTGGCCCAGAAACTGCACCACATGCGTGGCCCTCTCTCCAACTCCTGAAAGTGATGAAGAATCCTTCCTAGGGTGGTACTCAGAGTTCACTGAAGAAAGTTTGAGCTTCCTCCTTGGGAAACTATTGTGTTTAACAACACTCTAAACAGCTAGAGCAACACTTCAATTGTCAAATTATCAAAAGGCCTCAAATGTTGCTTCCTCTCTCCTATTTATAATTTCTATAAATTTCCTCCATGTGGGCCCCTCACTGGGAAATTCAAACCTCTTCCCTTGGCCATCCCATTTCTCTCTCCTCAAGGACTGCATATTAGTTGGGGAGTAGGCCCCCACATTCCACTAAGGCAAACATTTCGACCACCTTGTCTTATGTTTCCTCTCCAAAATTAACTTATGCCCCCAAAATTAGAAAAATGGAAATTTTTTTGTACTATTATTAAAATTATTTAGGAAGGGACATTACAGTTCTCCCCTCCCAAATGTTTCTTATCCCCAAGAAATTGTAAAAATGGGTGCTGCAAACTCTACTTATTTTCCCACATGGCATCCTCAGCTGGAAAGACTTTCCACTTGACCAAGTGCTCCCGGATGACCTTGTTTCTTAGCTTCCTATCCCTAGTCTCCAATATGGTCTCGGGTGTCAATATTAAGTTTCCCTCATCATCTAACGGAGGCAACTCATTGAGTGTCATAACTTGCTTCCCCAACACCTTTTTCAAGAAAGAGACATGAAATATGATGTGAATTCTACTCTTCGGGGGTAACTCGAGCTCGTAAGTTGCCTCTCCAACTCTCTTGGTCACCTTGTATGACCCATAGAAGTGTTGCTTGAGCTTCTTCGCCCATTTTTTCTTGATTGATGATTGTCGGTAAGGCTACAAATGTAGGTAGACAATGTCCCCTACCTCAAACTGTCTCTCCACCCTATGCTTATCGGCGTACATCTTTTGTTGATTTTTTGCTACCTGGAAGTTATCCTTAAGAACCTTGAGAATCTCCTGGCTCTCTTGGACCCAATCCTTTTCCCCCGGGGCCCTGCTATCTCCAAATATCATGTCAGAAAAATAAAGTGCATCATAACCATAAAGTGTTCGAAAGGGAGACATACCAATCGACATGTGGTAAGTAGTGTTGTAGCAAAATTCTCCCAAGTGTAGCCACTTCACGCACGCCCTCTATTGTTCTGTGCCATAATTGTGTAGGTAATCCTCCAACCATTTGTTCACTATCTCAGTCTTCCCATCCTTCTATGGGTGATAGTTGGTGTTGGGTATAATCTTGGTTCCCACTAGCCAGAACAACTCTTGCTAGAGGGCCCCCCTGAATCTACTGTCCCTATCACTGACTATGTTCTTTGGGAGCCAATGCAATTGAAACACCTCCCAAAAGAACAACTTGACCACCTGTGAGGTTGAATATCTTGATGGGATCATAAATAATTGGGCAAATTTAGTCAAGTGATATATCACCATGTAGATGCAATCTCTCCCCTGTGTTAGTATGAATCTTTTGTCGAAGTGTACGAAAAAATACCACTTTAGCTACGCATAACTTATAGCCCTAACATCAAATATGGCTGCCAATATCTGCAGATCTGCAGTTAGTTGATCAAGACAAATGCTGCAAAAATCTCTAGATCTAATATAAAGAATGATAGCGATTAAATAAGGTTTTACTCCATACATCCAATAGACAAGACAAGAACAAATTTTGAAAGAATTTTTTGTATTAAGGGCACCTGGGACGAAAACAAGAAGATGTTTCCAATTCTCCTCAATGGGATGGGTTCTTGGAAGTCCTCAGCACTTCAGATCTAGCATTTCTCTCTCCTGTTGGTGTAGAAAACCCAGACAAAGATAGAACTCAAGGGAGCTCACACAGCAAATAATGGAAAATATGACAATGATAATGGCTCAAAGTCAGACCAAGAGTTTAGATCCAGAGTGATCTAATAGGCAACAAAAGGTCAAGAGTGGTAGGAAAAACCCTCCTATTTATAACAAAATATTGGGTCATTCTAGATCTTGGTGCATGATTAAAATAACATTAACCAAATCTAGATCCACCTTTTATAGAATATTTTATTATATTTGTTGGAGGGAAAAAGTATTTGACTTGGGTCAAATCCCTTTATTTGTGAATAATAAATAAATAAATGATTTATTTATCATTTTAAGGAAGTGGTTGAAAGATAATCAAATAAATAATGATTTATTTAATTATTTATTGGTGATTTAGTCATATTTAACAAGGAATATTATTTAAATAAGATTTAAATAATTATTCCTAGAAAATAATAAGATAAATAAAGATTTATCTAATTAATTTCTTTGTTTTGGGTTAAACATGACCGGGAATAATAATTAAATTATTGTTTAATTAATTATTCCTTGAGGAAAATCAAACAAATATAGGTTTGTTTAATATTTCCTTTTGGGGTTTCCTGTTTAGACCATAAACAACCTAATAAATGTGTTTTATTAAGTTATTTTGCATAGTGAAAGCAATTTTACTTAGGGTAAAATTGGTCTTACATGGTGTACTTGGGTCCATCTAATGATAGTAGGTTAGATGACCAAAAAATGGTGTAACCGATTGCCCCCCAGCGTGCGAGTGTTAGGAGCAAATCGTATGACCGAAGTACGTTGTAAGAACTCAATCACCAGACATCAAAAAGGGAAGTCAGAGAGAGAAATGTAAGGTAGACTAATGTGCTGAAGAACTAGACCCTGAGGAGATGAGACTTGCAGGTGAAACAAGTCTCTTTTTATGAGAGGGTACCTGTGCTAAAGGCGGCAGGGGAGGCATACCTATGCCCGCCGAGACAAAGTACAAAAGAATAGTGTGTCCAGTAAACAAGGGACCGAACCATAAAGTACAACCGGCATAAACATGAGCCGGATAAAAATACAATGAGGGATCCCACATACATGTTGTGCCTGGGATAACAGCCAGGACTTATACAATAATATCTGAGTACATGAGATACAAATACAACCCAAATGCCCCCTATAAGCGGGGAAGGGCTCACAAAATTTGACTAATACATGCAAATCAAAGAGGCGCTGCAAGCGGCTAAGGCCTACATCATCAAATATATGGAGTTGCATCGAAGGCTGCAATGAAGAGGTCATCTGGGCATGTGGGGGGATACCTACAGGGCCACCCCCTCATGAGGGCTGAGACATCTCACACACACCCGAGAATCACCAAAAGCTACTGCTACATCACTGAACCATCAACCATATGGATCTCGATCATGCTGAGTGGAGAAACAATCAAGTCAAAGGGAAATGAGAGATCCCTTTGCCTGATCCGAGGCACCGAACAAGAGTGGAAGCTGGAACCAAGGTACATCGCCCTCTAGACCTGTCTTCTGGAATGAAGGAGCTGATGTCGACAGAAGGAGGTCCGCCATAGGTGAGGCAATGAGAGATCCTCAACTAAGGCACGAGAGAAAATAGTAGAGCGATGGACAGACTAATACCAATGATGATGATGGAATGGAGGGGACTGAGTAGCGAATGGACGACTTCCCTTGTTAGAGCATAAAGGGCATGAATGACATGGCAGCGACTGACACAATATCATAAGGGATAGGGGACAGGGGGACTGAAGGTCATAATGTGCGACACAAGAGAGAGATCAAGCAATGAAGGATGGAGGGCTATAGCGGGGTACAAAGGGACTCGGGATAGACTCCATGAATGCGATGATGACTCAACTTGGATGCTCTAAACAAGGGCGACTCGATGGTGCTGCCACACAGTAAAGGTCCCATGGGGGACCATGAAAACATGAGTACAAGATGGTATCTCATGATGAAAATCGACACGAACAAAGACAAGTATGGAGGCAAAGTGGTGCCCCAAGTACAAGTGTTGAAAGTGAGGAAATTCGATTTTGAGGGGAGGTGAAGTGACCCTTTTGGAAAAAGTATGTCTTGGTGAAGTATCAAAGTACGAAAACGAAAAAGATGCTGGCTATCTAAAAGAAAATAAAACATGCATTTCAGAAGGGAAATGCTAAGGGTAATATTTCTTAAGATAGAGTGCATTGCGAGGATTAGGAAGGGGATTTCCTTCAAAGTCCTCTAAGAGGTATGCCCCCTTACCAAGATCCTTGCTGATGATGTAAGGGCCTAGCCATAATGAGTCGAACTTCCCGTGAACAAGGACATCATGGGCCTGGTCATATACTAGAACAAGGTTGCCTTCGTGAAAAGTACGAGGGTGGAATTTTCGGTCATACTGAGCTTTGGTGCGTTTCTTAGCCGCTTCAATGGTTTGCAATGCAACATGACAGTCTTCGGAGGTGCGCTCAAGCATGATAAGTCGTTGTTCTAGAGGCTGGGTATCAGGGAGAAGTTCAACGGCCAGATGAAGGGAAGGGATTTCACACTCGATCGGTAAGACTGCCTCCTCTCCAAAAACAAGGTGGAAAGGAGTAAACCTGGTGGCGGTTTTAACAGAAGTTCGATAGGCCCACAAAGCAGGGAAGAGCATAAGATGCTAGTTGTTTTTGTGCTTATTCACCGTTCGTTGAAGCATAGTCTTGAGGATTTTGTTGACTGCTTCAACTTGGCCATTACCTTGGGGGTAATAGGAGGAGGAATATTGGTGCTCAAAACCCAACAGTAAGGATAGCTCACGCCATATCTCATCTTCAAAATGTAGGCCGTGGTCAGAGACCAGTTTTTTCGGAACCCCAAATCGAGCGATAACGTGGTTAAAGAAAAAGATGGCTGCGGTAGCTGCCTTGTTGTTAAATGTTGGCATAGCCTCGCCCCATTTTGTGAAATAGTCGACTGCCACGATGATGTATTTATGGTTACCAACGGATGGCAGGTGACACTCCATAAAGTCTATGGCCCATTTACAAAAGGGACCAGTTGTGATGATAGGATAGAGGGGAGCTGGAGGAGCTCGCACCTTAGGGGCGAAATGTTGGCCATTGGAACAGTGTTTGACTGCCTCAATGCAATCACTGAAGAGGGAAGGCCAAAAATACCCAGCGCGCATGACTTTTTGGGCACTAGCAAGACCGGAGAGGTGGTCACTGCAAGCGCCGCTATGGCAGGAATTGAGGACCTGTTCAACTTCTGCATGTGTGAGACAACGACGAAGGACAGTATCTATACCGTGACGATAGAGGTCATCACCGATAAGAAGGTAGCGGGGAGCCTGGTGTCGGATACGTCGTCAAGTGGCACGATCAAGGTGAAGGGCGAACTTTTGGGTTTGCAAGTAAGTGAGGATATCGCCGTACCAAGGATCGTCCGAAGTAATGGCGAATAAGTGCTCATCAGGAAAATCATCATTAACTAGGGGATCCTGCGTTCTAGCAGGTAATTCAGAAATGAGTTCAGCAAGGGCTAAACCTTTCTTACTTTTTGGTGTGACAAATTCGAGGTCAAATTCTTGAAGGGTGATGAACCAACGGGCGTACTTCCCAGTGAGGATGCGGCGACTCAATAGGAAAGCCATGGGGTTGGAATTAGTCACAACTTGGGTGGAACGCATGAGGATGTAATGACAAATTTTTTGGACCGAGAACACGACAGCGAGTGCTAGTTTTTCTTCATGTGAGTAGGAAACAGGAGGCCCTACGAGGTTCTTACTGATGTAGTAGATCACATGCTCGATACCATTGTCATCTTCCTGGATAAGAACTCCAGCGACCGAATAGGTGGAAGAGAAGATGTACAGGATGAAGTCCCTATCAAAGTCGGGGGGGCGGATCAAGGGAGTGGATGTGAGAGCCTTCTTGAGGGCATCGAAAGACTCATGAGCATAGGTATCCCATACAAATGGGATGTTAGATCGGAGGAGTCTAAGAAATCCATGTGCGGTGGTGGCATAGTCAGGAACGAACCGACGAAGAAAATTAGCTTTGCCTTGGAGACTTTGTAGCTGGCGTAAGGTACGTGGAATGGGAAGTTCAATAATGGCTTGAAATTTCAAAGGGTCAAGAGTGATACCATCCTTAGACACTATGAAGCCTAGGAGACGGCCGACGGGAACGTAGAAGACGCATTTCAACAGGTTAAGGCGGATATTATACTTGCGACATTGGAGAAAGACGGTACGCAGATCATGGAGGTGTTGTGCCCGATGCTTAGAATGCGCAGTGAGGTCGTCTAAATAAGCAAGGATAATATGAGGTAAGTCATGGAAACAATAAGACATGGCCCGTTGAAAAGTGGCGCCGACGTTTTTAAGGCCGAATGGCATGACCCGGTAGGCGAAAGTTCCCCACGGACTAATGAATGCGGTTTTAAGTTGATCAGCAAGACAGATAATGATTTGGGTGTATCCGAAGAAACCATCCATAAAGGATAGAACCTCATGCCCCACACACTCATCAATGATTTGGTCAATAAATGGTGTGGGGAAGTTGTCTTTGGGACAAGCTTTGGTCAAGTCGCGAAAGTCCGTCCAGACACGGGTGGTGCCTTGTGTCTTGAGGACGGGAACTGGGTTGGACACCCAAGTGGTGTACTCAATGGGATAAATGAAACCAGCCTGCTTGAGCTTGTCAATTTCGGCTTTGATAGCATCACGTTTGGAAGGATTAATGGGTCTCAATTTTTGACGGACTGGGTTGGCATCGGGCCATGTGTCGATATGATGTTCGACGATGGTGGGATCGAGTCCGGGCATTTCGGAGTAGGACTAGGAAAAAATATCGCGGAATTATTTGAAAAGCTTAGTGTAAGCCTCAATTTCTTCCGGGGTGCATTGGGCGCCCAAGGTGATATATTCTTCGATTCCCGGTTTGACCGAAATGTCAATTTTAATGGTAGGAGAGATATTGGCCATGTTTCCTTCTTCGAAAGCATCAGGTGCAGGGATGGGATTTTTGAACCAATCGACTGATTTGGGAATGAAGTCTTTAGTTTCCACAGCATATTGGTCATGGGATTGCTGTGGGAGGAAGTACGCGCGATGGTGCATATCATCCCAGAGAAAGTCAGGGTTGGTCATGGCTGCCATGATGTCTTCATCGGACTGGAAGATGGGAAGACTGGAGGAAGGACGATCACCCAATGATGTAGTAATGCCTGACTGGTCGTCTTGTGGAGAAGGGCTCACATGAGCAACGTCAGCAGATCCAAGGTCTACTGAGGTGGAGCCGAGAGTGTCCGCAGGTAGGAGGTTAGGCGAATCATCTCTCAAGGATGACGATAGGTAAAAAATGGTGGTCGAAGACTCTGTCGTTTCGAAAGCGGGAGAAGGAATGTGAATGGGAGTAGGAAGATCCTCTGGTCCTACCGAAGTAGAACTCGCCAACAAGTGAGAAGATATCTGGTCAGGCGTAGCCTTCAATTGGCGATACGTGGCTAAGGAGGAACGATACTCGTCAAGGCAGGGATAGAGGTGGGTGTAATGGCCATGGAAATCACACAAAACACAAGGGTGATTTGTGCACAAGGTTTTGAGTTTCGGGATAGAATCCGGGAGAGTGACGTAGACTTCAGGGATATCAGATTCCGGAAACGTCTCGTTGACCATGGTCTTGAGATTCGGCAATTCAGGACATGTATGGGTGGCGTGACTGACAATATCACACAAAGCACACTGGATAGTGCGCTTTGGCGGTCGGGCAGGGGTAGGTTTCGTCGGGGCAGCTTGGTCCTAATTGGTTTTTATGTGGGCTTTTCCCCCGTTGCCTGATACCGTCGCAACCGGAGAGGGTGCGGGCTGAGGTGTGTGAGGCACCATGGTAGCGGGAGATGTGACGGGGATCGGTTGAACCAGAGTCAAAGCAAGGTAGGGTTTGGGGTGACCAGGTGGGGTAGGGGCTGGAGGGTCAAGGTACTAGACAGGGATACCCAGGGTCAGGTTGGGGAGAGAGAGGGTAGCCATAACAGGAACCGAGTACACTCCAGGAGGTGGAAGGAATAACGGTAACTGACCGGAGGGGTAATGGCCAGGTGGAACGGTTCCGAGGTGGCTAAGGCCTGGAGGAACCGATCTAGGAGTATAGAGGAGTTCATGGATACCAGCTGTAGGAGAGGGGCCAGAAGGAGGAATTCCGGCTGGCTGAGATGAATGGCTAGGAGCGGGTTGCGGTGGGTGAGGTTGAGGTTGTTGACTAGCTGCAGCGGGCTGCTTAAGGGTTGCCCGAGACGATTGCATCATGAAAACATTGGATAAGCTGGGATCATAGATAGGATGAGGAGGAAGACCAGGGAAATTTCCAAGCAAAGAGGAGTCTTTGTAGACGCCGAGAGAGACACTGGTCAAGGAATCGACGGTTTGCTTAGCGGCTACAGAAGAGATGGTCGTCTCAGGGGAGGTCTGATACTTTGGCTCATGATAAGTCAACTGGTCGATGGTGACTATCTCTCCATTGTGAGGAAAATACATCTTGCGAAAAACCACGGATGGGAAAGCAGACATGGCATAGGTGTAGCTTCGCCCCAAGAGAATGTTGTAATCTAGAGGGGCGTCGATGACTTCGACATCAATGCAAACAGTCTTTCCCGCAAGAATGATAGGACAATTACGGAAGAGGCCAATGGGCTGGGAAGCGTGGCCATCCCTCGCTCGGAGGGTGATCGTGGAAGGGGCCAACTCAAGAGATCCGAGTTGTTTTCAAACCGAAGCAGACATCACACAGGTGGATGCCCCCTCATCAATTATACACCGAGAAACGTTAGCGTTTCGGATTTTGACTGGGATTTGGAAAGCGACGGAAACGGGAAGAGGAGGATGTTTTGATTGATGGACGTCGAAAAAAATCATTTGGTCATCAGAAGGATCTACAGCGCCCATGGCAGATAGTAGAGCCTTATTTTGGGAAGGGCACGACTGGAGGAGTTCTAATGCAGAAATGGCAGCAGGGGACTGCGCCAAATCATCTACTATGCTATACGAATGAGTAGCTTGACCAGATGCAGCATTTTGTCGTAGTGGTCCCTTAGGAATCTTGGTATGAACCTCAACTTTGGGTTGAGGAATATGTAAGGGACCATTGGATGTCAAAAGAGGCTCTGTAGAACCTGAAGAAGGGGACTCGGAGACAGACTGAGCGGGATTCTTGGGGTACTGGCGAGACCGAGTTTGAAGGTTAAGGTCGACGGTTTGAGATGGATCAGAGTTCATCATGAGGATCTGGTAATCGGAGGAACCAGAAGGGAAAGGTTGAGTGGCTACCTGTCCGTCAGGTGGTTGGGCATCCACGAATCCTTGTTGGGGGAAAGGATCGGGAAACACAGCCAGTTGAGTAGTGGCCACATTAGGGGGAGCATGAGGGGAGGCATGTTGTCCGCGCAATGTGGCTTGAGACTCCCACATATGCCGCATCTATGGTAAAAGGGGACAATCATGAGTGTAATGACCGTAAACACCGCAACACGAACAAGGATTATTTGTGCGAATAGGCCTGTCCGGCTTGGGCTGAGTGCCTTGTTGCTGGGTAGCGGTGTTAGGGTCAATACCTTGAGGATTGGGTCCACGAGTACCAGGGGAAGATTGATTTTGATTGCCTTTCCGCCTTCTTTGAGAGGAAGGGGGATTAGTCGTGCCCTGCTGTGCAAATACTTGAATGGGAGGGGGCTGTAGGTGTTGTTGTTGGGGTTGAGAAGGCAAGGGAGGTGGAAGTGAAAATGCTGGAGGAGCTGGAGCACTAGGCTGTAAATAAGGATAATGGTTAGGTTGGGAAAAATTGAGGTAAGCAAGAGGTTGGGAAAAAGGATGAGGCATGCCGTATCCTAGATACATGCTACCTGGAGGGGGAAAAGTGCTAGAGGTGCTGGCCCCTCTCGGAGGGAGACCATAGCCCATAAGAGGTTGAGCATATGGATGAGAAAGGGCTCCAACGATACCGTCGACGGAATGAGATGCCCCCGGGGCATTAGCGCCACCGGGCCTGGGGAGGTCAGGAAGGACGGTATAAACATAACCAGACTGAGCGTAGATCGGTCATATTTCAAGGCTATTTGGAGGGCGGCTTCTTCGGTTTGACGGAAATGGGAGGCGACATCTTTGCCAATGGGAGGTAAGAGAGTGCGAAGGAACCAGTCCATATAAACCCGATCTTCAAAGGTGGGAGCTCTACATAAGCTCCTTCTTCTCCGCCATTCCTGGACATGAGTGGAAAGGCGGGTTGAAGAGGATTGACGAAAAGAAGTCAAAAGCTCGGTACCAGTGTCGTATCAGAGAGGGAGATGGAGATAAGATAAAAAGGCTTGGAAAATGGTCGCAAAGGTGGTATGGGAAGAGGTGGCCTGATCAACATACCATTTAGAAGCTTCTCCCGTAAGCGTGCATTGGAACAACCGAAGACGTATGGAATCATCGGTAATGGAATTGGAGGAACACCACATGTGGAAAGATCGGACATGGTTGGCTGGATCTTCTCCAGCAAGGCCTTCAAACTTAGGGATGTTAGAGGGGAGCTTGGTTGGCATAGCAGGCCAACCAACATCGTGGTGGATAGGGACATTGATCAATTGATTGAAATCGGGGATGTTGAGGCCTGCCATGTAAGGGAGCAAGGGTGCAGCCGAGGTAGTTCCTGTAGCGGTTCCACTAGTAGTAGTCCCGACATTGGGGTCGGGATTACCGCTAGCGTTAGGCCCTGGACCATACATAGTGAAGGTGACAGTGGGAGAACCAGAAGTAAAAGGAGAACCCAATGAATCAGAAGAGGAGTCAGAGTGCAGACTCGGAGGAGGACTAACTCGACGACGGCGGGAAGGAGTAGGTCAACCGACCGGAAACTGAGGGTGAAGACCAAGAAGTCTCCAGGATGTGTGCCTTGGGGGCGCAATGGTGACAATGCAAACAAGGAACAAGGGGAAGAAGAATGACCAACAAAGGTAGGGAGGTGCAGAATCAAGTGATTACAATGTCGAAACAAGGGCAGAAAGGTGCAGTGTCAATTTATTTTACAATGTTTTAAAGTCTTTGCCTGGCGGTGTTAACCAGGCTCTTCTTCGCTTAGGGTGAGTGTGTGGCATGCGTTAATTTTAATTTTTAAACCCAGACTTTTTGAGAGAAAAATAAAAAGTGTGCTGCGTAACTGAAAATAAATCTGCAGAGAACAGGATATAATGCTGAAATAACAGAAAATTAACAGCTAACAATGCATCGATCTAACCCAAAAAGGTGGGTCTCTCAAAACTAGTCTAAAAGAGGGAAAAAATCTAGTCAAAACACACTAAAAAGAGGCTAATAGATCTAAGGTCGGGAGGGACAGGGATCTAAAGGAGAAATATGCTGAAAAGAGGTGTAGAACACAGCCAAGAGGTAGAGGCAAGGTGGCTGTAAAAAAGGAGGAAATCAGCAAAAAGAAGAAGGGAAAAGGAGGAGGCCCTAAAGAAAGGTCCAAAAAAAACTACAAGAGGTGATTTGAAAGGGAGAAGAGCTTCTTTAAAGGGATCTGAAAAGGAGGTATTAGATCTGAAAAAGGGAAGGCTGAAACTCTGAAAAATCAGACACCTGAAACAGCTAAAACTCTTCCACCAAAAGTGGAGGGTACTGAAGCCCTAGGGGGCTATGTTCCCACTTATATGAGCAAAAAAGATCAGAAACAGGTCTAAAAGGTCTGAGACAGAGGCTGGAAAACCCTGAAAAAAGCTTCAGAAAAACCCAGAAAAATTGCAGAAAAATAGTAGAAAAACTGGCAAGTCACAGGTTCTGACCTGTTTTCTGTGCAGGTCACAGATAATGGGCTGAAAAGTGCGACCTGGAGTCCAAGTCGCAGTTTCTGGGCTGAAAAGTGCGACCTGAAGCTCTGGGTGTCCCGGCGGCAGATTTCCGAAAAAGTTGTCGTCTCAGTTGCGGTTGATGTCTGTCATCTGCGCAATAGGGCCAGAAACATGCGGAAGTTATAAATTTTAATGTTTTGGGGTTTCATAGGTGAAAAACAACATAAAAATAGGAAAAAAAAAATTTGAAAAGAAACCCTAGGGTCTGAAGTAGCTGGATATGCAGGAATATGAAAAACGACAACGGTTGTAATTGAAAACCCGTGTGGAGTCGTCAGTTGTTAGTATGAATCTTTTGTCGAATTGTACGAGAAAATACCACTTTAGCTACGCATAACTTATAGACCTAACATCAAATATGGCTGCTAATATCTTCAGATCTGCAGTTAGTTGATCAAGACAAATGCTGCAAAAATCCAGATCTATGCATAAAGAGACATTAAGCAGTAAAAATAAGGTTTTTCTCCATACATCCAATAGACAAGACAAGAACAATATTTTTTGAAAGAATTTTTGTATTAAGGGCACCTGGGAGGAAAACAAGAAGGTGTTTCTAATTCTCCTCAATGGGATGGGTTCTTGGAAGTCCTCAGCACTTCAGATCTAGCATTTCTCTCTCTTGTTGGTGTAGAAAACCCAGACAAAGATAGAACTCAAAGGGAGCTCACACAACGAATAATGGAAAATATGACAATGATAATGGCTCAAAGTCAGACCAACAGTTTAGATCCAGAGTGATCTAATAGGCAAAAAAAGGTGAGGAATGGTAGGAAAAACCCTCCTATTTATAACAAAATATTGGGTCATTCTAGATCTTGGTGCATGATTAAAATAATGTTAACCAAATCTAGATCCACCTTTTATGGAATATTTTATTATATTTGTTGGAGGAAAAAAGTATTTGACTTGGGTCAAATCCCTTTATTTGTAAATAATAAATAAATAAATGATTTATTTATCATTTTAAGGAAGTGGTTGAAAGATAATCAAATAAATAATGATTTATTTAATTATTTATGGGTGATTTAGTCATACTTAACAAGGAATATTATATAAATAAGATTTAAATAGTTGTTCCTAGAAAATAATAAGATAAATAAGGATTTATCTAATTAATTTCTTTGTTTTGGGGTAAACATGACCAGGAATAATAATTAAATTATTGTTTAATTAATTATTCCATGAGGGAAATCGAACAAATATAGATTTGTTTAATATTTCCCTTTGGGGTTTCCTGTTTAGACCATAAACAACCTAATAAATGTGTTTTATTAAGTTATTTTACATAGTGAAAGCAATTTTACTTAGGGTAAAATTGGTCTTACATGGTGTACTTGGGTCCATCTAATGGTAGTAGGTTAGATGACCAAAAAATGGTGTAACAGTTTTCATTCCATAAAATCAACTTAAAGAGATCCTTTGACATAGATGACTTTCCCCATGGACCACTCTTGAACCTTGTTGTTTCAATTAAATCCTATTATGACTCCATAGCCCAATGGATTGAAGCAGCTTCTTGCCTATCTTATTAGCTGAATCAATCTTTCACTTTCACTCACCTTCACCCTTCATTTAGACTTCCTTCACCTTCACATATATTTTCCCAACCAAAACAAACAAAAGCCTTATTCTTCATAACTAGCCTAATATCACACCTAAAAGCCTTAAAGATAAATCAATCTTTGCACTTATTAGAGAGATCCCTCTCTAGATTTAGGAGGGCTAGATCCTAGAATCCCAAAGTGGTTCAAATGTTCTCCCTGCAGCTTTAGTCTTGCTAATCTGCTGAAATTACAGGGAGCTAACACCCCCTGCCAGGCGCAACAATCACTCTCAGTCGACCTGCCTTATGTGCACAAGTCCAGGCCTGCGCAAAAGTACATCTGGACTTGGCTCGGCTTCTGCACGAGCCACTGCAGGTTCTCCACACATCCTTCTTTGGGGAAATCCAGCACAGAGACCATCGGGTGCAGCAACAGCTAAGTACAGCCGAATGAACAATCATTGAAAATACTACCGAGGTGTCCCAGGCACAGGCATCATGCATCCTTGCCGCCGCGCAATAGATTGATTTGGATTGTCTGATCAGCAGAATATGCGCAGATGTGACTGAAGACATTCTAGCCTCTACCACCCCTAGGCTAATATTGAGGGACTCGTCATAGCCCTGAAGGCTTCTCGGACCGACATCTAGCACGTCAAGACTAAGATGGAGTAGCAAATTACTGCATTGCAGGCTAAGTTGCAGCCGGAAACTCCTCCTGAGGTACACGCCCAGAGAGCTGCGCTGGTCACAGAAGCCACGAACACCATTACAGCTCAGATTTCTCAGGACACCGAATTGCTTGAGACAACTATGTAGCTGTGGTCTAAGGTGCAGCACGACCCTCTCCTGCATGAACTTACCCAATAACTATGCCAGAAGGAAGAAGAATTCGAGCAACTGGATGCTACAATGCCCACTCTGGTCCTCTCTCAATGCCTGACACGTCTGCGAGCTAGCCATGCACTCAGAGATGATCTGGAAGAGATTCACCACAAGAAGAAGGTTCTGAGTGACCACCTCAAGCCATGGGTCGATAAAGCCCTCAAGATATCTTAGGACTTGGATGTTGCGGTCAAACAACTGAATCAGACCCTGGAAAGTGTCACAGCTGCTACCGAAAGCCCAACTTCGCAGAAGTTGGTGGAAATTGCACATAACGCTGTCGCGCAGAGCTAAGGAGTGTTGCCCCCTTTGGTCGATGCCATTAAGCAGCTCTAGGCAAAGATGCAAACCCCACAGCCATTATGACTTGGGACGAGTCACAGGATTGTGTTGGGGGCTTGTTGGAACAGGGTCCCCTAGCTACATTTTGATATGTTCCAACGCTGCGTTTTTTATATATTTTTGTAGTAATTGGTCTTGCGCAGGGGCTTTGAGGCGGGTCAAAGCCCCCAATGTATTTTTATAGGTCAAAGGGTATACCTAGAGTCCACAAACCACGGTTTGCAAACCACAGGATAGCGCAGGCTATGATGATATAAATATATAGATAGTTGGAGTCTAGTAGGTAATTAAGTAAGAAAGATGATACGTATGAACTTTTGAGATCTGTTTGGGTATTTTTGGGTAAGGACTCCTGCTGGCTGTGTGCGCGGAGATCCTCTATCCTGCTGTATGCGAACCCCACTGGCTTTCTGCGTGGGTTGTGACTTGGGTTTGTAACTTGGCTTTGGATGCTAATGAACACGAAATTTGTTATGTTATCTAAAATAGTTTTATTCACTACTGAAGTACCTCTGTGTTATTTGAATTAGTTGTGAATTAGCTATGGTTGTGTTATTCTGTGATGATAATTGCTGATGCACACGTGGATGCGAAGGTGTTGATAAGATCTGCTTAATAATAGTAGCTTTTTTTATGTTTACATGCTGGTTATACTTTCAAGGGCTCGATAATAGGCTTGTTTCTATGCGAACCTGAAAGAAATCAACAAGATCTGCCTTAATTACCCACTCTCCCAGGGTGCGGAAACCTGGTTCCAGCACCCACCCATACTACTTCGGGTGAGACTTTGGCCTGCGAAAGTAGGTCATTGCTGAAAGAGCCAGCAGTATAGGGGTTTGTTGGAAAACCTTAAATCTGAACCTGGGTTAGGACCCCTCAATCCAACCGTCCCTTTCACCTACATCTCAACTGGGTCTCCACTGGATCTGACATGCATGTAATTAATAGTAGTAAATCTTCAGGTTCAAGTGAGACTACAAATTTTGAATTAATTAATAATTAATTCACTTGATCTCTCACTAGTGTATCTTCAGTTACAACTAGCACAACTGATTTTAACTCACTTGACTGAGTTAAACTACTTTACAACTTTCATAACTACCCTTCCAACTATGTTACAACTTCGAATCACTCAGTTACAACTAAGTCCACTTGCATGTCCCACAAACCAACCACTCAACTCGAAATTCCTATAGCTAACTGATTTGCCACTTCAGTTACCTATTTCCAAGTGCTCATTGAGAATAGATTATTGTTAATTATCCAACTAATATTAAGGGATAATAATAGCCTACATGCATCTATAAATAGACATGCAATATATAAATATAACTTGCACATACATCTATAAGTAGACCTCATCTATAAATAGAATTTTCTCATGCATCTATAAATAGAAATCCACCTAAAAATAGCCTGAGGCTCCATCCTAATGTAGGTGCATAATTTTCACTAGGATCTTCTTGTTGAATATCAACACTCCCTCTCAACAAGAAAGGGATTATCCTTCAACCCGATCATGTCTCTATGGTATTCAAATTTTCTCTTGGTGAGCGCCTACATCATAATATCTACATCCTGATCTTCCGTAGGAATGTACTAAAGAAACATGATCTTCCTCTGCACACAATATCTGATATGATGATACCGAATATCTATATTCTTAGATATATCATGAAACACAAGATTAATCAAGAGTTTAATGCAACTCTGATTATCACAATGAATCATTGTCGGATCTAAATGAGAACCAAACAAACCATCCAAGATCTTTCTCATCCAGATAGCCTCACATGCATCTTGAATCGATGCCATGTATTCCGCTTCCACTGAACTAAGTGCCACAGATACCTGCTTCCTAGTGTACCAAGAAACAACTGTATATCCAATGCTAAAGATCCCCCCTGATGTGCTCTTTTTTTCCAATGGGCTGCCTGCCCAATATACATCTGTGAAGCCATGCAACTTCATCTCATCTATTTGTCTGTACTGTTAGGAATCTGTAATAAGCAATATTGGCAAAGTCCAATCACAAAAATAACATTATTTCAACCACTTTGGGATTCTAGGATCTAGCCCTCCTGAATTCGGAGAGGGATCTCTCCAATAAGTGCAAAGATGAATTTGTATTTGAAGTTTTGGTAATGATATTAGGCTAGTTATGAAGGCCGAGGGTTTGTTTTTTTTTTTGGATGGTTGAGCATGAATATGGCTTGAGTGGAAAGTCCTAAATGCAAAGAGTTTCAAAGGTGAGAAGTTGCAAGCAAATAGAACAGCTTTGGCTAACAAGATAGATATAACGCTAGTTTTTAGTCCATTGGGCTATGGAGTCATATCAGGGCTTTAATTGAGCAACAACATCAAGAGTGATCCAAGGGGAAAGTCATCTATATCACAAGATTATTGAGATTAAAATGATGGAATGGAAACAACAAAGTGTTGGAGGGGTGAAAACTGATAATAATTTCACCAAGGATTTATAGTCAGTCCAAACAAGAAAAGCCTCTCAAGTAACTGTTTAAAACCAACCAAGAACAGGGCTAACCATAGACTTCTTGGGCAATTTTGTATTAAAGCAGCTTAATTGACAAACAATCCAGTAATCCACATAATTACCTTTAGAAAGTATGAAAACATATAAGAGAAACAAAGTGTAACCTAAGATCAGATAAGGTACTTTTAAACCTGGTCTGCTTTCAGTCAACACCAAGGGAAACCGTCAGAATCTGCCTTTGGAGAATAGAAGCTAGAAACAGGGCAAACCTTCACTTTTCTAGTCTAACTTTAATAAGAAAATAATTAAAATAACTTTCAAGAACAATGTTTTAAGCAAACAATAGGACGAGGGAACGCCAGCATTCCTAACTGCTTAAACTGTATTGAATCATTCTTAAATAAACAAATTGTAGAAAAACATTGAGATAAAGCTTATCAGTCAGAGAAGGGTACTGGTAAACAGTAAATCCTAACTCTATAAATGTTGTTCTTTATGAGAGAATAGTGAACAATATGACATACATAGAAGGAAAAAACAATAACAAAGAAATGGGCACTTCACCAGTGATATAGACCAGGATCCCAAGAAACATCTTGCTATTAATGTTAAACCAGTTACAATCTTCAGGTCCAATGTTTCAGTTCAGCAATCATCTTCACTTTTCAGCCTAACTAATCTAATCACAAAAAGAGCTTGAAGAGCCAATGAACACTATTTACAATCAGAAGTTTCAGCTCAAGTATATTTCAAAGTTCTGCAACCACCAATTTCTCATCTTCTATAGCAGTATTTATAGAAGAATGAGGAGGTGAGATCTAATAAAAGATCTCCTAGGGAAATTAATACAGAGTGATGACTTCTCGGCCTTTGAGGGGCTCGATGAAGAAGCGTACAGATATTCTCATTATATTAATGGATTTACATTTAATATTTAAGCTCGGTGGGAGCTTTTGTTGACTTTTGAGGCTCTGTGTCATACTATAATAACTCTGCTGATATTTTTCACATTGAATTTCTTTAGAAGAATAAACTATTTGGTTGCGTTGAGGAAAATATCTTCGTTTAATCAATAACTTTGGCCTCTGTTTGAATGCTTTGAGGCACAGGTGGCTTCGTGGTAGCTGTGAGGAATCAATTTGCTTCAGATGTGGCGGTGGAGGCCTTTCTGTCTGATAAATCTTTTGATTTTCTTTAATTCTGATTTAATTTGGAGGATTAGGCTTTTGATAATAAATCTAAGCGTAATCCCTGAATTTGTCTTCAATATTTTGTTCTACTGTGTTCAGTCTTCAACATTGATACTCTTTTTATTTTGATTTAAAATCACAATGTCTTGTTGATTTGCAGGCCGCACAGGGCTCATATGGCATCAATTCCTCCTGAAACATTGACGAAACATGGAATTTGAGCCCTGTGAATGGTTCTCTTTGAGAAATCAAAGGCGTGGGAATCGTCATTCCCAGCCTTCGGTTTTTCTTCATTGTAATGGAAAAAACCATTAATCACCTGCAGAAGACGAAACTAATTAAGAAATCCTGCATTTTTTGGGAAAAAACGGCTTCAGAGGGCGCGAGAGGAGAGCAGCCATTGGATATGAAAGATGAATGGTTAGGATTAAATCTAGGGGTTGATGGAAATCCAGGCGAAGGATGGGTTAATAGGGGCCGCTGATCTGTAGAGATCAACGATCGGGATTTGGTTTTAAAACATTAGAACGCGAGGCGCATGATTTTACCAAAGGTGTAAAATGCGATCTGGACCATCCGATCTGGACACGTGGATGGTCCAGATGCAATTGAAGGCATTCAATCGGCGGGGAAAGAAATTGCACAGCACTCGGCAAAAAACTTGTGATGCGATTGAACGATGACCGTTGATCTGAGGATCAGATCAATGGTGGGGAATGAATCAGAGGGATGGCCGATCGGGGGAAGAAATAAAACGCGTCCGATGAAACTTGCGATGCGATTGAGCGCTGACCATTCGATCGACTTAAGATTCAACGGTGGATATCGCTCTAAACTTTGAACTAGCGGAAAACCTTTATGATATATGAAAACCCAAAGTTTCAAGATAATACAAAGTTTTAATACTTCGGCGGAGGGATATATATATATATATATATATATATATATATATATATATATATACTCTATATATATATATATATATATATATATATATATATATAATATGGTTAGGCTCCCGTCTGCGGGGCCTTGGTTTATATGGAACGATAATAGGACTGGGGCGGTATATAACAAAGGGCCAATCACAATCGGAGCCTCGGGCTTGATCTTTTCAATCTAACCATTGGAATTTTGCGACGCGATAAGCACTTTGTGGGCCTAGCACCTGGTTCTAGGGTGCGGGCATATGAAGGGGAAGTGGTTAGGGGGCTTAGCCGAAGGGGGCTAAAGCCTGTAATACAAAAATATGTATTTTTCATGAAATTTTTAAGTTTTTCAATGGATTTGGGGGTTTCAGTATAGTTTTTTAAAAATAAGTTTTAAACTATGTAAAGAGGACTTTCATGAATGGGAGATGGGAAATCATGAAAATAGAGGAATTTTATGGAGAAAGAGGGGAGCAAATGAAGGTCAGTTTTGAGTGGAGGAAGGGGAAAAAATGATGATTTTGCAGCAGTATTTTCACTTGGAATTTTTAGCAGAAATTTCTGAGGTTAAGGAAACAGTAGTGAAGATTTGGACAGAGTCATGAGGCCTTCAAGAGTATTCAAGAGCCAACACTTTTTAGTAATAAAATTTGTTCCTTGAAGGCTCCAAAAATTTTAGCCACCTTTTGCTATAAAAATTTTTATAGGTGGCTAACAATGGCTCCACTTGGGTATGGTGCCTTCTTGAAGGCATCAAGAACTTCAGACTTGCATTCTCTGGGAGGCTGACCTGTGCCTCATCCATTGGGCTGCCCTTCCTTTGCTGGGATGATCTTGCTCTGAAAACATATTAGCAGCTATAAAAACAATGGATATTTCATCAACAATCTTTCTACCTGCCCAATCCTACTGATCTAACATTTTTTCTTCATTAGAGTGCACTTGGATTGGCAAACTCTTTTCACAACATTTTATTCTTTCGAAAGCAGGAAATCTAATCTATTTCTACTCCTTATTTCTCCATGGACTCAGATTAAACAGTTGATTCCATATGATTCTCTACCTATTCTACTATCTGTTGGGATTAAATTGTCCAACAGATTTTTATTCTCTAATTTCTACAACAGAAATTTAAAAACAGTCAAGTCAAGATTAAGTTGTTTTGACTTGCTATGATCTATGGCAAAAAAAAAAGTTGCACATAGATATTATTTTTCAAAAAATTAAATCAAATTGGAAGGCTTAAGATTTGGAAATTTCAAAGCACTTCCTTCCTCTTTTCTGCAGCTCTGTTTTGACTCTTACTTGAGTTGTCTTTCCTTTTCCAACTGGTTCAGATTTTGAGCTGATTAGAACCAGATTTTTACATCTTTTGACTCAGAATTTGCCACAGATTTGAGTCATTCTCTGGCTTGGAAACTCAGGTTCAGATTTTGAGCATGTTTGAACCTTTAATTTCTATCCTAATCTATCTACTGATAAGCCAAGATTAAACAGTTTGGCAAATCGAATTCACTATCCTATCAGTAGAAAATTTAAAACTAATTAGTCAAGATTAGGTTGTTTGACTAACTAGAAGTGTGTCTGTCAGCAGTGGCATTTAAGCTTGCACACTTTTAGATTTGTTTGTCTTTTTTGGTATGGGGCTGTACCTTTATTTTTTTTACAATCCGCCCTCTTTTCTTTCTTTCATTGTTTTTGTCTTTTGATTTTTTCTAACTTTAAATGTAATGATGGATGAAATATTTATAATGGAAAAAATATAAAAGGCTTCAAAACATGACATGGATCAAGAGAAGTAATGCTTAAGCATCCTGCCATTGACAGGACCCCCAAACAGTTCAGCTCCATTCAACTCCTGTAAGAAATGGGCATTATTACCAGCTGCTGAATGAATGATATAAGGGCCAAGCTATAAGTTGTAAAATTTTGCATGCCTTCCCTTGTCTTCCCTTCTTGAGTCCCACTTTAAAACTTTGTCCCGAACTTTGAAATTGCTGGCCTTTGTTCTTCTGTCAAAAATCTTTTTAATGATGTCCTGTTTCTGCAATGCTTTGTTATAAACCTCCTCTTTGGTTTGCTGAAGATGAATGGTTTGATTTATTCTTCTGATCATGTCATTATCTTCTTTTTGAAATTCTTGAATCAATTTCATCACTGGTACACCAAGGCTGGTTGGAAAAATTGCATCAGTACCATACATAATCTGGAAAGGTGACATACCAATAGATTTCTTCAAAGTCAATCTGTCAGCCCAAAGTGCATGAACCAGCTTTGTGTGCCAAGACTTTTTGTTGTCCTCCAACAGTTTCTTGATTATGTTCACTAAAATTTTGTTTGAGGATTCTCCAAGTCCATTACCTTGAGGGTAATAGGTCGTGGAATTCCCCAATGTTATCTGATATCTATGACAGAATTCAACCATCTTCTTTGATCCAAATGCTGCCGCGTTATCAGTGATGATCTTGGTAGGACAACCAAATCTAGAGAGAATGTTATTCTCTATGAACTTTATAATAACAGAATCATTGGCCTGCCTACAAGGTATGGCTTCTATCCACTTGGTGAAATAGTCTATGGCAGTGAGAATCCATCTATGCTGGGCAGAATATGGTGGATGGATTTCTCCTATGAAGTCAAGTCCCCACTGTTGAAAAGGGGCTTCAACAGTGATTGGATGTAGAGGTAGGGGTAGCAGTTTCCTTTTGCCTTCAAAAAGTTGACATTTATGACAGGCTATGATCATCTTGTGCACATTATGGAAAAGAGTAGGCCAATAGAAACTAGCCCTCAAAATTTTGTTGGTTGTTGTCTTCCAATACAAATGACCTCCACACTCTCCTTCATGGAACTCATGCTTAACCTTCTCTGCATCAAACTCAGGCAAACATTTAAGAAATACACCACTTGCATTTTTCCAATAAAGACATTTATCTATAATGCAATAATTTACAGCTTTCAATTTTAAAAGCCTTGCCTTTGTTTTAGTCAAACCAGGAGGTGTATTTAAATTAAGAAAAACATAAATTATATCAGCATACTAAGAGGAATTCATAAAATGGTTTTCAACAATGGGAGTTGAGATTTCCTCTTGATTATCCAAAGCATTAATCATATTAATATGAAGAACCTCAAAATTTGATTCAACCATTAATCAAGCCCGACCTTGGCCTTTGATGAGTTTAGTGAGTTTTATCTCTAAATCATATTCAAGAATAACCACAATCCAGTTACCTCTCTTACCATCTGGGTCCTGTGTTAGAATGTCTTTCACAATGGAATTTGGGACAAAGGCAATGATGTGTGAATGAAGGACGTATACTCTAAAGTCTTTTAATGCTTTAACCAAAGAAAAAGTTTGCTTCTCCATGATATTATACTTCAAAGGGGCATCCCTCAATGCCTTGCTAAAGAATGCAATAGGTTGCTCTTGTCCTTGTGGATTTTTCTGTAAAAGGACAACAGCTATGGTATGTTCTGATGCAAATGAAAAAATATAAAAATATTTTGAAAAATCAGGACTTATAAGAACCGGTGTTTTTATTAATGCTTGTTTCACCAGCTCAAAGGACTTCTTTGCTTCCAAGGTCCATTTTACCCCTTGCTCCTTTTTTAACATGTTTGTAATATTTCTAAGGAGCTCAGCCAAGTTGGGGATGAACCTTCTCAAAAAGTTAATCTTTCCAATGAAAGATTGCAACTCCTTGATGTTTCGAGGATAAGAGATTTTCAATATGGCCTCAATCCTCTTGGGTTCTATCTTAATACCCTCTTCTGAAATGATGTGCCCAAGAAGTTTACCTTCTTGGAGACCGAATAGTGTCTTCTTAGGGTTTAAAGATATCCCAAAATTTCTGCATTTCTCGAAAAATTTTCTCAAGTGTTCTAAGTGCTCTTCATCTATTTTTTAAAACACAGTTACATCATCAAGGTATATAATGATGAAATAGCCCATTTCTTCGGAGAATTCTATGTCCATGGCTCGCTGAAAAGTTTCTCCAGCATTCATTAGACCAAAACGCATTTTCACATACATGAAAGTGCCCCATGGTGTAGTAAAGGTTGTCTTTAATTGATCAGCAGGGTGAACTAAGATCTGATTGTACCCTGAGTAGCCATCAAGCAAAGAAATTCTTCTAGACCCTGCCACCCTTTGTAAAATATGATCCATATTAGGTAAAGGGTAGTTGTCTTTTAATGAAGCTTTGTTTAAGTCTCTAAAGTCTTTACAAAGCCCGATCTCTCCAGTTTTCTTCCTAACTGACACCAGATTAGACACCCATTCAGAATATCTAATAGGGAAAATAATACCAACTTCATACATTTTCATGATCTCCTTCTGAACCAAAGGCAACTGAACAGGGTTTATTCTGCGCAGTTTCTGTTTGAATGGTTTTTGGTTTTCTTTGAGGGGAATTTTGTGCTGTATTATTTCAGTGTCATAGGATTTCAGATCTTCGTAACTCCACACAAAAAAGAAAATTCTTTAAACAACTCTATGTATTTGAGTTTAATGTGAATTGGTAAAGTTTTAGACAGTTTAATCATTTTCGGTTTTTTCTCACTGCCTATATTGCACTCTTCCACTTCAGTCTCTAGAGGTTCCAGTTTTGGCTTCTTGTCCACATCGTTAAAATCAAACAACTCTTCTAAAGGGGCCAGACCGCTTGGAAAACTCTGATCTTTAGACTGCAGAGTTTCTAACTCCTCTGTCTCTAATTCTACAATTAGTTCTATTTTGTTTTTAAGTTTGCTAGTCAGAAGATTAATATTGACAAGCTCAGGGGACGGCTCTTCTTCACCAAGAAAATTTTCTTCACTGCAGTCTGTATCATAGTCTGAGTCCGAACTGTGTAGTTCGAATTCATTTCTGAATTGCATGAAGTCTTCTATTTGTTTGTCTCCATCAAAAACCTGCCAATACTTTTTGTTATCAGGCACGGCTGGTCTAAATTTTATCTGAGTCGTGCAGTATTTGGTTTCATATGGCGTTAAGCATGTTCTAGCTGCAAAGGCTAAATTGTGGGCGGCAATATTTCTTTTTCTTGGGACAAAAATCAGTTTGGACTCCTCGAATGTTTTCAAAAGGTCCATGATATCGTTTCAATAGGCCCTAAGTCTGGGATGATTTGTGTTATAATCCCCATTGACTTGCCTAATGACTAACTCTGAATCCCCATACACATTGATTCTCTCGGCTCCTAACTTTTTCAACAAACATAAGCCTAAGAGGAGGGATTCATATTCCACTATGTTGTTAGAACACTGAAAGTTTAACTTGCAAGAAATGATTTTTGTGTGGTTATTTTCAGTGTTGGAAATCCAGACACCCGCACCAGCGTTGTTCTTAGTGCAAGATCCGTCAAAATACATACTCCACAGAGGAATATTTTTTGTTTCATCGTAGTTACTGTCCTCTTCAACTAACGTGCTTCCTGGTTGTTGTGGAATATCAGCACTTAGTTATAATTGTTTTGATTCCCCAAGATTTTCGTTTATTTGAGGGATTCTTTCTTGACTGTCAAGGTTTAAGAGTAATGGATGCATGAATTGCAGCTCAAGACCTGTGTGTTGTTTTCTAACGTTTTCAAATGCAGCAAATTGTTCTGAAATTCCTACGTTATCTTCTTCCTCCTCTTTATCTGTCATTAAATCAGACAAGGTCACTGGTTCACTGAAAGTTTCATCATTGAAAAGGATAAATGAATCCAGGCCTGTGTCTATAGAATAAAGGGGAGAGTTTTGTGGTCTGTATTGGCTTGTAACTTTGTATTGCATATTGGACTCCCTGTACAGTCTTCTAGTCTGATTGAAAATAGGGATAGTCGCATAGGTCATGTCCATTTGCATAGTCCCTTGTAACTTAGCCCCCCAAGACCTAGATAATAACATTCCATACTTTGGGGGCACATCAGCCACAACAATTTCCATGACTAAGAATTTGGCTGGAATTTGGGCTAAGTTAACGCAGAGGTCTTTGATTAGTCCTAAAAATTTCACTTTTCTGGAGTCAGAGGAGTAAAGGTCTTTATAAGGTCTGGTGATTTCTAGACCAAGGCTCTCCATCACAGCTTTAGGCATTAAATTATGAGAAGCCCCGAAATCATGCATAGCGCTGTGAAAATTTTTTTCATGAACGTTTAAACTCACATAAAAGGGAGGAACAGGTCCTTCTTGATATCTACCTTCAATCTTTGGACCAAAAATCAACTCTGGTTGATCATCGTTAAGATTGACAGTGTCCTCATTTTCTTCTATATTTAAAGCTGTAGAAATTTGCTGAATAATGATTAATTATCCACCGAGACTATCTTGATCACATATCAATTCGAATTCATATGCAACACATAATCTCTTCCACTCAGATCATCACACATGCGGAAATAAAACAAGCGATAGCACATCAAATCATCATACACATTAACATAGTATGTATGGGGAAAGCTTATAGCTGAAAACCCCGTAGCTATTGTGTATATTATAATGGAGAAAAAATGTAACAAAATCAGTACAATACTCCTCAAAAGTACTCAGTACTTTCTCATAAAGTTACACACAAACTAGCTTGGTTTTGAACAGGTTACTAGTTCAAAACACACCACTAATTTCCTTGCCTCTATTGCGCAATCATGGCCTGTCTAAATAGAGATCCAAGGTTTGAATCTCCTTGGCTTGACAGCGCAATCATCATGGGAAATTCCTCCAAGTGTGGTGCAAATCTCATGCACAACTGATGTCTCCACTGATAGCTAACTCCACCCTTTCAATGCCTCCCTTTCTGGTCTCCCTTTAAAAATTTGTCCATGCCTTTAGTGAACTGATGTTCTTGAGTTGAATGTTTGGTTACTAATTAATGGAACAATAATATTTAATTCACTCCACTCATTACTAGTTGATTAGCTAGTTAAATAATCTCAACTGGATTCAACTAAGTTAAACCCGAACACAACTCTGTCTCATCAAACTCCACTGACTTACGCCCCTTGGGAGTCCTAACTAGTTAACCATGACTCACCAAGCCCTTAAAGACAATATAATTCTCTGTCATATGAGCCACTTCAAGACTTAGGGCAGGTACTCCGAAATAGCTGAGTTTAGAGTCCAAATATTATTAAGGGTAAATAATATTTGACTTCCCTATTTTTAGGATAGGCAGTCTAAAAATAGACTTCGACCTATAGGTCCAAAAATAAAGGTCCATATATTTTTACCAACATGAACAATACTCCAAGAATAACGTACTACAACCCCTGGACCATGCTCCATATGTCTAAAAATAGACATAGTCTAAAAATAGACTTTGCGCCAGAATTTGCCTGCGGGCCCACTTAGTGAAGGCGACTTCATTTCACTAAGCTCCATCATCTTGCTGCATTTTCAACACTCCCTCTTAGCAAGATATGGATTATCTGCAACCCCTATCCTGCCTCTGTGGAATTCGAACTTGCTCCTAGTGAGCGCCTTCGTCAAGATGTCAGCATCCTGATCCTCCGTGGGAACATATGAAAGCATCATGATTCTCCGCTGAACACAATCTCTGATATGATGGTATCTGATGTCGATGTGTTTGGATCTATCATGAAATATTGGATTAGCCGAGAGTTTAATGCAACTCTGGTTATCACAGTAAATCACTGTAGGCTCCAAATGCAACCCGAACAATCCGACGAGGATCTTCCTCATCCAAATAGCCTCGCATGCAGCCAAGCTAGCTGCCATGTACTCGGTCTTTGCTGAACTAAGTGCCACGGATCTCTGCTTCCTGCTGTACCAGGAAACTGTTGTCGACCCAATGCTAAAAACTCCTCCAGATGTGCTCTTCTGGTCCGTTGGGCTCCCTTCCCAATCTACATCAGTGAAGCCAGAAAGCTTCGCTCCATCCTCCTGTCTGTACCCTAGACCATATCCCGGTGTGCCTCTAATATAACGCAATACATGCTTGCCTACCTTCCAAAGAGCTTTACTTGAGTGGCTTGGCTTGCATAACCTGAAAGGCGGATTATGTATAGCATATATCGAGTCGTGTATTGACCAGATACATAAGCGACCCCACCAACTGTCGATAGACAGTGGCATCCACTACCTCCACTGAAGTAGCATCCTCCTTCCTCCAACCACCGGGAAGAGGAGTGTCAACAGGCTTGCAGCCTTGCATGTTGAACCTCTCCAGAATCTCCCGGGCATACTTGCCCTGAGAAACAAACAGTCCTCCATTGCGCTGCCAAATCTCCAATCCCAGGAAATAATGAAGGATGCCCAAGTCCTTCATCTCAAACTCTCGTGCAAGATCCTCCTTGCATGAAAGTATCAGCTGCTCATCGCCAGTCAAAATCAGATCATCTACATACAGTACGATGATCAACAGCTTCCCCTCCACCACAATCTGGTACAGGTTTGGATCCGCCTCACTCTTGGAGAATCCAAGCCTAGTGAAGTAGCTGTCTATCCGAGTGTACCAAGCACGAGGTGCTTGCTTCAGCCCGTACAGTGCTCTCTTGAGTCGGCACACATGCGACTCACTGCTGAAGATCTCGAAACCTTCAGGCTACTCTATGTACACCTCCTCCTCAATGAATCCGTTGAGGAACGCAGTCTTCACATCCATCTGATGAATGTGCCACCCCATCTGCGCTGAGAGAGCAAGGATCGTCCGTATGGAAGAGTACCTTGCGACAGGTGCAAAGGTCTCCTCATAGTCAATCCCCTAGATCTGTGAGAAGCCACGGGCGACAAATATCGCCTTGTACTTCTCCACACTCCCGTCAGCCGCCTGCTTCACTTTGTAGATCCATCGCGAACCCACCACTGATTTCCCCATCGGTCTTGGGACAATCTCCCATGCACTGTTCCTGACGATCGAATCATATTCTTCGATCATGGCATCAACCCATGCGGGTTCCTCCACAGCTTCCTCACAAGAGGATGGCTCCGTCACAACACATTGACTCACAAGAGCCATGTATCCAGTGTACCGATCCGGTGACTGTCTCTGTCTGCGCTGTGCTGTAGGTGGTCCTACAACCTTCTGTGCATCCCGAGCCAGTCGCTCAGCTTCTGTAGTGCGCATGCGCCCTCTGATGGTTGGCGCTGCATGGGTGGTTTCTTCCACCTCCTGAACTTCCTCTTGTGGATGATCCACATCCGGAAGCTCCTCCTTAGGAACTAACAGCTCCTCATCTGCATGCAAGTGTAGCTCCCTCTCAAGCGAACACTGCATGGCTTTCTCCTCCTGAAATTTTATATCCCGTCGCACAACCGTCTTGCGACTGTCTGAAAAATACACCCGATAGTTGTGAGGTGTATCAGTGTACCCCACAAATATTCCAACCTCTGCGGTTGGATCCAGCTTCCTTCTTGCATCCTTCGTCACATGCATGTAGACAGGAGAACCAAAAATCCACAAATGAGAAATGTCAGGCCTCTTGCCATAATAAGCCTCCTCCGGTGTACTAATGCCAAGAACCTTGTGAGGACAACGGTTCTGCACATACACTGTTGTATTGCATGCCTCAGCCCACAAGTGAAGGGGTAGGCCCTGATCATGCAACATCGCCCGTGGAGCACCCACGATCGTTCTGTTCTTCCGCTCAGCCACCCCGTTCTGCTATGGGTTATGGGGTGCGATGAGCTCTCTCTGAATCCCTTCTGCACTATAGAACTCCTTGAATTCAGCCGAGATGAATTCACCACCGTTATCACTCCTTAGAGCAATCACCTTCTTCCCCGACTCCTTCTCGACCAGTGCTTTAAACTCACAGAACTTCGCGAATGTATCGCTCTTCTTCTGCATGAAGAAGATCCAGCACTTTCGAGAGAAATCATCAACAAAGATCACATAGTACTTGTGCTTTGCTGTCGAAGCAACTGAGAAAGGACCACACACGTCTGTGTGAACTCTCTCAAGGATCATCATGGCGCGACTATCCTTCTCGTGAAAGGTGGATTTCACATACTTCCCCAAGGTACACCCCTTGCACCGATCTGACTGCGCAAGAGTGCCCTTAGGAAGCCCAGTAGAAATCTGCTGCAGGATCTTCAAAGCTCCATGGTGAAGGTGGCCCAATCTCCTGTGCCACAGTTCGCCCTCATCATCCCGGCTCACCACTTCTCTCGCCTTGCATGCCATTGCTGCGCAGCCATCTACTTGCAACTGATAAAGGTTCTTGGTTTGAACCCCTATCTTCCGGGTCTCTCCAGTAGTCTTACTGCACAGGAAATCCTTTCCTTCGCTGAAGACCACATCATACCCCTTATCTTCCAACATCGCCACAAAGATCAAGTTCTTCTTCAATCCAGGTACATGCATGACATCCTTCAACACGAAGGGTTTACCAGACTCCCTCTGAAAGGATATGGTACCGATACCAGTCGCACTGTATCTACCATCATCGCCCATCTCGATGTGCACACCCAGATCTTTGTCCTCCAGATCTGAGAACAAATCCCAATCTCTCGTCATATGAAATGACGCATCGCTGTCCAAGAGCCACACCGATCCCATCACACTTGAAACCAAGCATGTGATCAGTGAAAAGTCAAGCTCGAACTGTGAAGCCAAAGCCTCTCCATCTGCAGATCTTCCCGCTTGCTTGTTTTTCTTCTTCTTTGGACAATTGGTAGCATAATGTCCGTGATCATGGTAGTGAAAACACTTCACTTTCGCCATATCCTGCTTCTTGCCCTTTGCACCAGAATGAGAGGTTTTCTTACCCTTCCCCTTCTTTGCTTTGGCAACCAAAGCGCAGTTTTCTTCATCAGCTCCCTTTTATGAAGATCCATCTCGAGTAGTCCTCCTTATCTCCTCCTGCATGAGATCCGCCCAAAGGCGCTCCCATCCCGGCAGCTTCTCCCAACCATTGACACTATCTTGATATGAGTGCCAAGCCTTCGAAAGACCAAGGAGAGCCAGGTCGACCATGTCCTCATCTTTGACAGTCACCCCCACACTTCCCAGCTCATCTCTGCATTGAGTGAACTTCGTGAGGTATTTGGCGATACTGTCGCCTTTCTCCATCTTGATGTTCCTGAGCTTATCTTTGAGCACCAGCTTCCTTTGGTCGCTCTTACTCTGGAATAGATCCGTCAAATCTTTCCACATTAAAAATGGAGAAGCCTTTCCATGCAGGTTGGATACAATATGATCCTTGACGCCCTCCAACAGGATCCTTCGACATTTCGCCATCTTCTTTTGCCATGCTTCGACTTCAGCAGGATCAGTGGGCTCTTGGACATCCGTATCCATGAAATACTTCAGACCATTATCTTCTAATACTACCTCCATGCGATCCTTCCATGCAACATAATTCAAACTGCCTTCAAGAGCATATTCGAGTCGCAAACCATTGAAAGACATTTTCTACACCGGCACCAAGAAAACAAAACTGCTGCAAAATTCGAATTCCACCTCAAAGCTCAACCGCTCTAGATCTGTGAGAACAAATTATTTCTAGCACAGAGATTGACTGCAAGGGGCATTTACTGGATATATCACCTTTCAAAAGAAAGGATGGATCCAGAGGCTACCTGGCCCGCATGCAGACTCTGTCTACCGAAATAAGTTTGTAATCACTGTGATGATCAATCTATGCTTCAATAGCTCCGATACCATGTAGAAATTTGCTGAATAATGATTAATTATCCACCGAGACTATCCTGATCACATATCAATTCGAATTCATATGCAACACATAATCTCTTCCACTCAGATCATCACACATGCGGAAATAAAACAAGCGATAGCACATCAAATCATCATACACATTAACACAGTATGTATGGGGAAAGATTATATCTGAAAACCCCGCAGCTATTGTGTATATTATAATGGAGAAAACATGTAACAAAATCAGTACAATACTCCTCACAAGTACTCAGTACTTTCTCATAAAGTTACACACAAACTAGCTTGGTTTTGAACAGTTTACTGGTTCAAAACACACCACTAATTTCCTTGCCTCTATTGCGCAATCATGGCTTGTCTAAATAGAGATCCAAGGTTAGAATCTCCTTGGCTTGAAAGCACAATCATCATGGGAAATTCCTCCAAGTGTGGTGCAAATCTCATGCACAACTGATGTCGCCACTGATAGCTAACTCCACCCTTTCATCTACCTCTTTCACTGGTCTCCACTGAACTGTCCATGCACTGTAGTGAACTGATGTGTTCTTGATTTGAATAATGAGTTACTAATTAATGAATTAAATAATATTTAATTCACTCCACTCATTACTAGTTGATTAGCTAGTTAAACTAATCTCAACCAGTTCAACTAAGTTAAACCGAACACAACTCCACCAACTGTCTCATCAACTCCACCAAACTTCTGCCACTGAAGTCCTAACTAAAGTCAACCATGCATGAGCTCACCAAACCCCTAGGAACAACGTAATTCCTCTGTCAGATTCATGAGCCACTTCCAAGGCTCGAACTGAAGTGCTCCAAGAGAGTAAACTGAATTTTAGAGTCCAAATATTATTAAGGGTAAATAATATTTGACTTCCCTATTTTTAGGATAGGCAGTCTAAAAATAGACTTCGACCTATAGGTCCAAAAAATAGAGGTCCATCTATTTTTACCAACATGACCAATACTCCAAGAATAACATACTGCAACCCCTGGACCATGCTCCATATGTCTAAAAATAGACATATGTCTAAAAATAGACTTTGCGCCAGAATTTGCCTGCGGGCCCACTTAGTGAAGGCGACTTCATTTCACTAAGCTCCATCATCTTGCTGCATTTCAAAAAAAGCCCTCAAAATTTGGGTCCTATATACATGCTGGGCAGCTAACTCAATCAAGGAAACAGAGATTTTGATCTTTGAAATTTCCTGCTCTAGGCTGAAAGGAATTTGAGTCCTTGAAGAACTTGTCTCAGCCTTACTAGCTGCTAGTCTATCAGCAACATCAGCTTGCTGATTTGTTCTATTTACATTTGATGAAATTGTTTTAATAGGAGTACTAGCTGAAGTGTTAGCACTGCTAAGGTCTGCACACTGTTTTTCATTGTTTTGAGTGCCTTTCTCTTTACCATTACCAGAATTTATAGCCACTTTTTTGTCCCTTTGTTTGACCATTTTAGACTTGGTTGCAGTGTTGTTTTGTGAATATTTTTTAGAGGTTTGGTTGTTGGGAGTTTGTTGACTTGTTTTGCTTCAAAGGTCATATTCTCTTTGAGATTCTATGATGGCATTTTCCATGTCTTGATAACAATTTTCATCATCATCTCTTTTTTCATCATAAGGTGTGTATAGGCCTTGTTTTCTATCGTAATGAATCTCAAAGTCATCATTATCTACCCCCAGCATGTTGATATCATCTTCCTCTGTTATTTCATCTGTTTCCTCAACCTCACTTACATATTTTTGATGAAAGGGAGGAGTGATGTGTTGATCATCTTCCTTAGGTCTGTTTGGAGGTTGGTTCCTTCTAAATTTCTTATTCTGGTTCTGGTTTCTTTTTTGAGGAGTATTTTGGTTTTGGCTTGCTTGTGCTCTCTTAATTATGCTCATCTCTTTCATCATCTCCTCCATCATTTTATCCATCTTTGAGCTGGAAGTAGAAGGTGTGCATTCCTCTCTAAAAAATACTCTCTTCTCGTTTTTCATTCTTTCTCTCTTCTCCATCAAGTTGACTTCCACAGCGAGAGCATCTTTTTGCATATCTTCAAGAGTTGCAGGATCTCTCTCTCTCAGCTGATAGGCCATCTCGGGTTCAAACCCCTCAGGAAACTTGTTTAATGCTGAGCCTTGTGGAGGCTTTAGATCTGGGGAAAGTGCATTGTACACACTGTTAAATCTGGTGCAGTAAGCTTGCACACTTTCCCCAGTGTTTCTATGGAGGTTCTTGTAATCAGAAAGGACTTGGAGAGGATTTTTATTCACTTCCCATTTATTTAATGAAGTCTGATGGAAGGCTTGGAGATCATTGATACTATGGGGGGTTAAGCCTTTAAACCATTTTCTTACTTCTCCCCCCAGACTTTGAGAAAATAGTCTAATTTTGACAGAATCATCATCAACTTCATTTCTGTCAAAGTAGTCATTCATCCTATCCACATGTTGTGATGCAGTAGTAGCATTACTGGCATCATATAAAGGAATTTTGGACTGATAGTCCTGTGGAAGATTGACTAATGGTATAGGAAGGACTAAGGGAGCATACCATGCTGTCATGATATGTGGTGGAGGTGGATTCACAAGACGTGGGTTAACGAGATGTAAAGCGGGCTGAAGTGGAGTGGTTTGGATAGTGGATGTAGGATGAGCAGATGTGGATGGAACAACAGTAGATTGCTGAGCTGATCTTGGATGAGAGACGCCTAAATTATGAAGGAAGTGTAAATCAGGTGGTGTTGTTTCTCTACTACCAGGATGTTCACTTGCTTCCGGGGATGAAAGTGAAAACTCAGAGTCTAGCTGAATTATATCATCAAATGACCTAGTTCTGAATGGATTTACTAAGTAAACTTGTGATTGGTGTAGAGCTGAAAGATTTTCGGGAACTGAATTAGCTCTCAAGGGTGATTTGAAAATAGTTGAATATTTTATCTTAAGAGATTTCCTAAGGATACTTTCTGGGTTATCAACTATTTCAGGTGGGTTAGGGTCAGGATGGGCTCTAGTATGAATCTTTCTAGGAGCCACTATGCTGTGTTTTTAGACCCAACTTAAACAAAAATAGTTTAACCAGGTATGACAGTCTTTTAAAAGGTCAACTAATCTGTTTACACAAATTTTAATTCTACAGTCCTCTAACCGAGTTTGAATAATATTACAATGATACAGGCTCTTCCCAGTGGAGTCTTAAGTTCTGTTCAGGATTGTGGAGTCGTCAAGTGGAAGTTTTTAGCTCTTTTTCAGAGGTAAAAGGTTTTATGGTCCACTACCATGTTTATTGGATACCAATCTGAAATATTTTTGTGTTTTCTGAGTTATTTTTCAGTTGTGTGATTTCTAAGAATGTCCTAACTCTGTTTCAGAACTTAGCTATGGTTATGAGACAAAGACAGTGCACTCTTATGGCTAAGTCAGCTGATCTTTCAAGGTTATATAAAGACTCATGAGAATCCTAGGGTTTTCCTAGTTTGTCACTGATTCAAACAAGTTTCATCATGATTACCATTTCTTGGTAGTGCTTGAAAGGCTGCTTTTACTCACAAAGTTTTATGAAGTTTTGAAGGGAACCAGATATTCTGGGTTCGGTCCCCAGTGGAGTCACCAGAAATGTTAGGAATCTGTAATGAGCAAGATTGGCAAAGTCCAATCACAAAAACAACATTATTTCAACCACTTTGGGATTCTAGGATCTAGCCCTCCTGAATCCGGAGATGTATCTCTCCAATAAGTGCAAAGATGGATTTGTCTTTGAAGTTTGGGTAATGATATTAGGCTAGTTATGAAGGCCGAGGGTTTGTTTGTTTTTTTGGATGGTTGAGCATGAATATGGCTTGAGTGGAAAGTCCTAAATGCAAAGAGTTTCAAAGGTGAGAAGTTGCAAGCAAATAGAACAACTTTGGCTAAAAATATAGATATAACGCTATTTTTTAGTCCATTGGGCTATGGAGTCATATCAGGGCTTTAATTGAGCAACAACATCAAGAGTGATCCAAGGGGAAAGTCATTTATATCACAAGATTATTGAGATTAAAATGATGGAATGGAAACAATAAAGTGTTGGAGGGGTGGAAACTGATAATAATTTCACCAAGGATTTATACTCAGTCTAAACAAGAAAATTCTCTCAAGTAACTGTTTAAAACCAACCAAGAATAGGGCTAACCATAGACTTCTTGGGCAAGTTTGTATTAAAGTAGCTTAATCGACAAACAATCCAGTAATCCACATAATTACCTTCAGAAAGTATGAACACATATCAGAGAAACAAAGTGTAACCTAATATCAGATAAGGTACCTTTAAACCTGGTCTTCTTTCAGTCAACACCAAGGGAAACCATCAAAATCTGCCTTTGGAGAATAGAAGCTAGAAACAGGGCAAACCATCACTTTTCTAGTCTAACTTTAATAGGAAAATAATAAAAATAACTTTCAAGAACAATGTTTTAAGAAAACAGTAGGATGAGGGAACACCAACATTCCTAACTGCTTAAACTGTATTGAATCATTCTTAAATAAACAAATTGGAGGAAAACATTGAGATAAAGCTTATTAGTCAGAGAAGGGTACTAGTAAACAATAAATCCTAACTCTATAAATGTTGTTCTTTATCATAGAATAGTGAACAATATGACATACATAGAAGGAAAAAACAATAACAAAGAAAGGGACACTTCACCAGTGATATAGACCAGGATCCCAAGAAACATCTTGTTATTGATGTCAAACCAGTTATAATCTTCAGGTCCATTGTTTCAGTTCAGCAATCATCTTCACTTTTCAGCCTAACTAATCTAATCACAAACAGAGCTTCAAGAGCCAGTGAACACTATTTACAATCAGAAGTTTCAGCTCAAGTATATTTCAAAGTTCTGCAACCAATAATTTCTCATCTTCTACAGCAGTATTTATAGAAGAATGAGGAGGTGAGATCTAATAAAAGATCTCCTAGGGAAATTAATACAGAGTGATGACTTCTCGGCCTTTGAGGGGCTCGATGAAGAAGCGTACATATATTCTCATTATATTAATGGATTTACATTTAATATTTAAACTCGGTGGGAGCTTTTGTTGACTTTTGAGGCTCTGTGTCATACTGTAATAACTCTGCTGATATTTTTCGCATTGAATTTCTTTATAAGAATAAACTATTTGGTTGCGTTGAGGAAAATATCTTCGTTTAATCAATAACTTTGGCCTCTGTTTGAATGATTTGAGGCACAGGTGGCTTCATGGTAGCTGTGAGGAATCAATTTGCTTCAGATGTGGCAGTGGAGGCCTTTCTGTCTGATAAATCTTTTGATTTTCTTTAATTCTGATTTAATTTGGAGGATTAGGATTTTGATAATAAATCTTAGCCGTAATCCCTGAATTTGTCTTCAATATTCTGTTCTGTTGTGTTATGTCTTCAAAACTGATACTCTTTTTATTTTGATTTAAAATCTCAGTGTCTTGTCGATGTGTAGGCCGCGCAAGGCTCATATGGCATCAATGCCTCTTGAAACATTGACGAAACGTGGAATTTGAGCCCTGTGAATGGTTCTCTTTGATAAATCAAAGGCGTGGTAATCGTCATTCCCAGCCTTCGGCTTTTCTTCATTTTAATGGACAAAACCATTAATCACCTGCAAAAGACGAAGCTAATTAAGAAATCCTGCATTTTTTGGGAAAAAACTGCATCAGAGGGTGCGGGAGGAGCGCAGCCATTGGATATGAAAGATGAATGGTTAGGATTAAATCTAGGGGTTGATGGAAAAATATCCAGGTGGAGGATGGGTTAATAGGGGCCGCTGATCTGCAGAGATCAATGGTCGCGATTTGGTTTTAAAAGATTAGAACGCGAGGCGCATGATTTTACCAAAGGCGTAAAATGCGATCTGGACTGTCCGATTTGGACACGTGGACAGTCCAGATGCAATCAGAGGCTTTCAATCGGTGGGGAAATAAATTGCACAGCGCTCGTCAAAAAACTTTTGATGCGATTGAGCGATGACCGTTGATCTGACGATCAGATCAACGGTGGGGAATGAATTGGAGGGATGGCCGATCGGGGGAAGAAATAAAACGTGCCCGATGAAACTTGCAATGCGATTGAGCGCTGACTGTTCGATTGGCTTAAGATTCAACGGTGGATATCGTTCTAAACTTTGCACCAACAGAAAACCTTTATGATATATGAAAACCCAAAGTTTCAAGATAATACAAAGTTTTAATACTCCAGGGGCGGGATATATATATAATATGGTTAGGCGCCCGTCTATGGGGCCTTGGTTTATATGGAACGATAATAGGACCAAGGCGGTATATAACAAAGGGCCAATCGTAATCGGAGCCTCAGGCTCAGTCTTTTCAATCTAACCATTGGAATTTTGTGACGCAATAAGTGCTTTGTGGGCCTAGCACCTGGTTCTAGGGTGCGAGCATATGAAGGGGAAGTGGTTAGGGGGCTTATCTGAAGGGGGATAAAGCCTGCAATACAAAAAATATGTGTTTTTCATGAAATTTTCAAGTTTTTCAATGGATTTGGGGGTTTTGGTATAGTTTTTTAAAAATAAGTTTTAAACTATGTAAAGAGGACTTTCATGAATGGGAGATGGGAAATCATGAAAATAGAGGAATTTTATGGAGAAAGAGGGGAGCAAATGAAGGTTAGTTTTGAGTGGTGGAAGGGGAAAAAATGATTATTTTGCAGCAGTATTTTCACTTGGAATTTTTAGCAGAAATTTCTGAGGTTAAGGAAACAGTAGTGAAGATTTGGACAGAGTCATGAGGCCTTCAAGAGTCTTCAAGAGCCAACACATTTTAGTTATAAAATTTGTTCCTTGAAGGCTCCAAAAGTTTTAGCCACCTTTTTCTATAAAAAAATTTATAGGTGGCTAACATGTACCATAAACCATTCTCAAATGTGCCCCTTAGGTATCTCAGGACATGCTTCACCACCTTCCAAAAGAGCTTGGTAGGCTTAACCATCGCTTGACTTAGCTGGTTAACCGCATAGCCAATGTACGGTCTCGTGTTCACTAGATACATTAGCGAACCCACTAATTTTTGATAGATAGTATCATCCACTACCTCTCTAGAAGTAGCATCCTATTTCCTCCAGTTTCCTGGAAGAGGAGTATCCATGGGTTTGCAACCCTCCATGTGAAACTTACCCAGTCTCTCCCTTGCATACTTTCCTTGAGACAGAAAAAGTTCACCATCTTGCTGCCATATTTCCAATCCAAGGTAATAATGAAGGAGGCCCATATCCTTCATATCGAACTCCATTGCAAGGTCTTCCTTGCATGAGTGTATCAGCTGCTCATCACCAGTCAATAGTAAATCATCAACAAAAAGAAAAATGATTAAAAGCATACCCTCCACCATAATTTGGTATAGGTTTTCATCCGCTTCACTTTTGGTGAAGCCTAGTCTGGTGAAATAGTTGTCTATCCGAGTGTACCAAGCAAGGGGTTTTTGCTTCAGCCCATATAACACTCTTTTGAGTTGACATACATTTGACTCACTGATGAAGATCTCAAATACTTCAGGCTGCTCTATGTACACCTCTTCCTCAGTGATCCCATTGAGAAACGCAGTCTTCACATCCATCGGATGAATGCGCCAGCCCATCTGTGCTAAGAGAGAAAGGATGGTCCTTATGGAAGAATACCTTGCGACAGGTGCAAAGGTTTCTTCATAATCTATCCCCTCGATCTGTGATAAGCCTCGGGCCACAAATATGGCCCTGTATTTCTCAACACTCCCATCAGTAGCTTGCTTTACCTTGTAGATCCATCTTGAACCTACCACTACTTTATCAACCAGCCTTGGAACAATTTCCCAAGCACTGTTTCTGACAATGGAGTCATACTCCTCCACCATTGCATCTACCCTTGTGGGATCCTGCACTGCTTCCTGAAAGGAATATGGCTCAGTCACAATACATTTGCTCATGAGAGCCATGTATCCAGTAAATCGGTCAGGAGACTGTCTTTGTCTACGCTATGAAGTAGGGGCTCCTAAATTATGTGCAACATCAAGTCTCAGCCTATCATCTTCTATGGCACGCCTTCTGCCTGTTCTGATGTTTGGCTCTAAATGAGTGGACTCCTCCACTCCATGAACCTCCTCCTGTATTTGATCCACATCTAGAGACTCATCTTTGGGAACCAACAGTTCTTCCTCTGCATGCAAGTCTATCTCCCTCTCAAGAGACAACTGCATGGCTTTCCCCTCATCGAATTTTATATCTCGTCGCATAATAGTCATATTAATGTTAGGAAAATACACACGATAATTATGGGGTGTTTCTATGTACCCCACAAAAATTCCAACTTTAGCAGTCATCTCCAGCTTCTTCTTGGCGTTCTTGGTCACATGCACATAAACAAATGAGCCAAAAATCTTAAAGTGTGAAACATATGGTTTCGTACCAGTGAAAGCTTCTTCAGGTGTATTCATGCCAAGTACTTTATGGGGAAAATGGTTTTGCACATAAACCACAGTGTTGTATGCTTCTGCCCACAAATGCATTGGTAGGCCCTGATCATGAAAAATCACTCGTACTGCACCCACGATCATTCTGTTCTTCCTCTCTGTGACCCCATTTTGTTGTGGGTTATGAGGTGCTATTATTTCTCTTCTAATTTCTTCTTTGTTGCAGAAGTCTTTGAATTCGTTAGAGATTTATTCTCCACCATTATCGCTCCTCAGAACCTTCACTTGCTTCCTTGACTCTTTCTCCATCAATGCCTTAAACTCACAGAGCTTTGAGAATGTTTGATCCTTCTTCTGCATGAAGAAGATCCAGCATTTACGAGAAAATTCATCAAAAAAATTAACATAGTACTTATGTTTTGCTGTTGAAGCAACCGAGAATGGTCAAAACAAGTATGTGTGAACTCTCTCAAGGATCCTTGAAGCACGGTTCTCCTTTTCATGAAAGGTGGACTTTACATACTTCACCATGGTACAACCCTTGCATTGATCTAACTAAGCAAGTGTTCCCATTGGAATTCCAGTAGATATTTGTTGCATGACTTTCAAGGCTCCATGATGAAGATGGCCCAACTGCCTGTGCCATAATTCACCCTCATTCTGGCTCACCAATTTTTTTTCCTTTCCCATCATGGAAGCGCAGCCATCTACCTCCAACTTGTAGAGATTCTTAACTTGAATCCCTATCCTCTTGGCTTGACCTGTTGTTTTATTTTGTAGGAAATATTTTCCATCACTGAAACAACGTCATAGCCTCTGTCCTCCAACATTGCGACTGAGACCAATTTTTTATTCGGACCTAGAACATGCATAACATATTTCAATTGAAATGGTTTACCTAACTCCCTCTGAAATGTAATGGTACCAATGCCATTCACACTGTATCATCCATCTTCGCCCATCTCTATATGCATATAGAGATATTTCTCCTCCAAGTCACTGAAAATCTCCTTATCTCTCGTCATGTGGAAGGAAGTGCCACTATCCAAATACCACACCGATCCCAATGCACTTGACACCATGCATGTGATCAAGGAGAAGTCAAGTTCAAATTGTGAGGCAAGGGCCTCACCAGCTGCAGCTCTAATAGCCTTCTTTTTCTTCTTCTTTTGCAGACTTAGTAGAAATATGCCCATGTTCGTGACAGTGAAAACACTTCACCTTGGACATATTGAGATTCTTGCCTTTCGACTCAGATTTAGAATGGAATTTCTTCCCCTTCCCCTTATTTTCCTTGACAGCCAAAACACAATCCTATCCATCATCATGCTTTGATGAAGAGCCATCTTTGGTGTTCCCCCTAAAATCCTCCTGCACCAGATCTGACCACAATCGTTCCCAATCCGACAATTTTTCCCATCCGTTGGCAGAGTCTTCATAACTGTGCCAACTCTTAGGAAGTCCCAAGAGAGCCAAGCTCACCAAGTCATCATTAGCAATAGTTATTTCCACACTACCCAGTTCATCTCGACATTGGACAAACTTCGTGAGATACTTTGGAATGTTGTCGCCCTTTTCCATCTTGATATTCTTGAGTTTATCTTTGAGTGCCAATTTCCTATGGTCACTGGTGCTTTGGAAAGATCCATCAAAGCCTTCCACATAGCATATGGTGTGGCTTCCCATGAAGTCTTGGGACAATGTGTTCTCGTACTCATTCCAAAAGAATCCTCCTCACCTTTGCCACTTTCTTTTACCATGCATCAAGTAATGCAGCATCTGTCGAGGTAGGCTTAGAAACATCATTGTCAATGAAGTCCTTCAAGCCATTATCTTCGAGCACTGCCTCCATCATGTCATTCTAAGAAATGTAGTTCGAGCTGCCCTAGAGTGCATACTCTAACATCAAGCCATTGAAATCCATTTCAATATTAACTCAGTTGTAGCACCAAGAAAGTCTTTCTACACATTTGAATTCTTTCCACCAACAAACTCAGACTCTGCTTCAATATTGAAATCTCCTATGCTCTGATACCATGTAGAAATTTAATAAAAAATGTGTATTTCCTAGATTCTCCTGATCTAACAATTATATGCCACTTTTCAATACAAAATTGATTCTACAAAATCTTTGCGGAATTTAAAACACAATCGCCAATAGAAATATTAAGAAGAAAGATCAATCACACATAACACAGATAATTTACTGGGAAAGCATAAAGCTAAAAACCCCACTATCATATATTATGTATATATCATGGATCATGAAACAATATCATATAAAGCTCCAATCCAAGATCTCTCAATACATCATACAATTGTCTCACATTTTCATACAAAAATTAGCAAGTTCCTTAGCCAATTTACTGCCTCTAGACAACCTGCCTCTACTGCACAATACCAGCTGATAGAAATCCCTGAATGAATGGAATTCTTCTTTAATTTACTGCGCAATCCTCATTGGCACATCCAATGTGTGTGTGGACGTATGTGTGCAACCACTAATGTCACAACTGATAGTCAAATTGTCCCTTTCACTTACATATCAACTGGGTCTCCGCTGGATTTGACATGCATGTAGTTAATAGTAGTAAATATTTAGTTGCATGTGAGACCACTGATTGTGAATTAATTAATAATTAATTCACTTGATCTCTCACTAGTGCACCTTCAGTTACAACTAGCACAACTGAGTTAAACTACTTTACAACTTTCATAACTACACTTCCAACTCTGTTACAACTTAGAATCACTCAGTTGCAACTAAGTCCACTTGCATGTCCCACCAACCAACCACTCAACTCAAATTTCCTATAGCTAACTGATTTTCCATTTCAGTTAACTATTTCCAAGTGCTCATTGAGAATGGATTATTGTTTATTGTCCAACTAATATTAAGGGATAATAATAGCCGACATGCCACTAGAAAATTTGGCCCAATTTTCGACGGCCACTTCGTTGCTATTCCGACACATAGTCATCGTAAGAGCGACAGTACAATTCCGGACAAAACGTGGTTATCCATTACATCGCAATTCTGACGATTTGCCAAAGTGTCGCAATACCAAAACTTTTGTCGTCGTTTCCAAACAACCCTCGCTCTTCCAACGTTTTCCAAAGTGTCGCAATACTGACGCTAACAAAGTGTCGCAATACCGATGCTTTAGAAGCGTCGCAATACTCTATGGCTAACCACGCTTCTTGTTCCGAAGTTTTCCAGAAGTGTCGCAATACCGACATTTGTGAAGTGTCGCAATACTGACACTTCCAAAGCGTCGCAATACCGACACTTCCAAAGCGTCGCAATACCAACACTTCCAAAGCGTCGCAATACCAACGCTTTCAAAGCGTCGCAATACCGATGCTTTGAAAGTGTCGCAATACCGACACTTTACAAGTGTCGCAATATCGACACTGTGCATATCTTCCGACGCCTTGGAGGTGTCGCTCTTCCGACGGTTTGAAGACGTCTGTCTTCCGACGGTGTGAAGGCGTCGGTCTTCCGATGGATTGATAAAAATATTTAAAAAAAATATGGATGCTGAAGGATTTATGAAAATGCACCCTCTGTATTATAACCATATGCTGTGTAGACCAATAGAAGCATTGCGACTTCTAGTCTGTATGTCATACGCCAGAATGTAAGGAATTACTTGTAACAATTTCACCAAGTGAAAAAAATAAAGCCAAGAAAGGACTTATTCAGCAACACCAAAAACTACTCACGCTTTTACGAAATGGTTGCGAGAGTAAAGCCTGTAATTATCCACAAATTTGATATGTAATTATCTGATTTAGAACAAATGTGTTAGAGATTTCACTGAAATCAAGTTACATTATAATGCTCATTTAATATAGAGATTAAGATTCTAAATCTATGATGTTACTATTGTTGGTAGTATTTTTATTGTACTTGTGCCATACCCAACTCCACTAATAGTAACAGCAATGTTGAATCCTGATTAGTCTCCATCCATGGGATTTTAATGGCCCTTAGATGTGAGATTCACATGCCAAATTGAATCATTTCATAGAATGACTCCATTGCATATTACTGCCTTTCAGCTATGGCTGAGTATCAATTTTACCAATTTGGCCAGCACTTGAATATAATCCTAATTACATCAAATTTTAGTGTAACCCTAAGTGCATAAAATTCTACAAAACCCACTTACGCAGCACAGTCTAGGATGGGTTAACATGCCTATGAAGTATTTAAACATTGTTGAGGGCTAAGAATAGTTGGACTTTGCCAACTAACCAAACTCACTTTTGACCACTTCTAGTAACTTTAGCCTGTAGATGCTCTCATAAAAATAAAGCAGGTGGTCCAATAAAAGGAAGGGGACTGGTTGCATGTTTCATTCCCTTTTTTTTGTCATCTGAAAGCTTTCCAAGAAGACTAAATCTACTGAAGCATGAAACTGATTTTGTTGTTGCCCCAACTACCACTGATATACATCACAATGTGTCATAGTTTACTGTAAGCCTCTATTTAAAGTGGGCAACACTAAATCCAAGTAATTCCCCTCATACCTTAAAAGACACCTCTAAATATAACTAGAAATTTCAAATAGTTAGTAAAGGAAAAGTACAAAGATATAACAGATCTGTGTTGAGCCAAAAACCTGTGCATTCACAACAAAACTGGGATGGTTAAAACTTAAAAACAATTATGGACTTTGACGAAAAATTGTCTTATGCATAAAACATGAAAGAAGCATTGGCATACTACTATGTTTACAAATTTAAGGACAGGTAGAGTGAGTCTCCGGGCAACAGAGTAACATGTGGAGACCCTAGATCCTTGTACCCACAATATCTAGTGACTTATAAAACGATTGCCAAAACAATGCCTTTGCTATGCATGTAAGAACACCACCTGTATAATGAGGGAGATGTAATATTGTCTGAGAAGCAGATTTATACAGAGTGGTCCAAGATTTTGTATTTATGGAAGATACAACTGATTTTGGCATGAAACATGTATTCAAGATTTCAATGTGCCTTATTTCAGAGCCCATTAATGATTTACTATGAAACCTAATCTTTCAAAACAAACACATTGAAATCACAAGATCTCCATCACGAATATCATAAATATTAACTGTCTTTTGGGCACTGGAAGTAGATACCATAAGAGGCCCACATGGCCTATACCACCAATGTTGATTCTCTAGCACAACATTTGCAAAGCCAAAATTTCTCCCCTAGACATCCCTCTCTGCCAAAACTGGAGAGATGGTACTGGATGTTGAAGTGAAGGCCTCTAATTCAATATGGAATGCCATAATTTCTTTATTATAAAATCCCCATGAACAAAAACCGGAGTCCAATGTACAACCTGCAGATGCTGCCACAACATATTTACTAGAGCGACCATCTGAACTAGCTGCTCTGATCAACCAGAAATCACCCCACATGTTTGGGGTAAGCCCATATGGAGCTTTATATTTAGCCTTCTCCTGGAGATTGGAAAAAAAAAATACTGATTATTACTCATACATCAACTTCCCTTTATGTTAAGGGAAAATTTAAAGAGTGCATAAATATTTTTAAAATCCCAATCATAGTTTCTAGAAAATTTCAACAGTTTTTGAAATGAACTACATCCTATTTAAACTACATCAAATATTTAGGAAAATCATTTTTTTAAATATAAATTGGTGAATTTTATTTCAAATATAGAAATTTAAACCGTGAGAATAATCTAACCCCTAGGATTTTCCCTATTTCTAATAGAAAATCGCAAAATGTATAAATTATAACACCCATAAACCCCAAAATTAAGTACAATAATTAAAACCTCCACACCTTTGAATTTGCTATATCGTGAAAAGAGAAGCATCCATCATCATGGGCAAGCACAACCGATTCTCCTTCTGATGCAAACCATCCTGTAGTAGATGTCTTATGGCTGAGTTGATTCAATCGATCAAAGGAAACCTCTTCAGTTTCTTCAATATTGCCAAAATGCTCTGGCTTGTTTTCCTGATCATCAAAGTCCATATTTTCATCACATTGAAGTTGGGGTTCATTACAATCAGGTCCAGCGCCTATTGTAGAGCTCCGGACATCCAATCCAATATGGGAACTGCCATACCCGTTCCCATTAGAGATTGTAAATCCTACTTCTGGCTTTAATTCGGTAAGTTCAAGAGCACTAGAACTGGATTTGGTTGATTTATACATGGTATATGTTAGACTCCTATACCAATAGGTGTCATTTTTCATGATTGTCTTGATTGAAATATGGAATATGTTCAAACCTTTTTCTTGAGCAAAGGTGTTCCATATTCTTGAAAAACCAAAAAATCAAAAAATTTAAAAAATGTAAAGAGGGTATACCCTAAAAGAAAAATCAAAGGGTAAGAAAAATAAATTAGTCAAGAAAATGAAAGAAATGAACCCCAAGCAAAAAATAGACCAAGGAAAGTGTGCAAATCCAAATGCCACTACTATTTCATTTTTGTAATAAAGCAATTCTGTGCAGCTTGTCAAACTTTTGCCACAATTTATGAAGAGTCAAACTGTTTAAACTTGGCTCATTCATGTTTCAATTTCATGTTGTAGAATAGAGAATAAATATCTGACCAAACAGTTTAATCTTGGCAGATAAGTAGATAGGTAGAGTTAATAAAAGGTGCTCAATAGTTTAATCTGAGCCCTTGGATGTAATAAGGGTAGAATTAGATAGATCTACCATGTAAAAAGAAAAAAGGTTGATAAGGGTTTGCAAGTCCAAATGCACCCTAATAAAGAAGAGAAAATGGTAGTGTCAAGTAGATAGGGTAGGTAGATGGTGTTGCAAAGTTTTATGTGATGAATGATGGTGCTAAATATGTTTAATCTTTTACCTTCATCACAAGTACTGAAGTAGAAAATGCACTGGAAAATTCACACAAAGCAAAGTAAAAATCATTAACTTCCCACATCACTTTCTCCCTAAGATTTTTACTAATTTCCCCAAAGTGCTAAGGTATTTGGAGATTAAAGGGGCTCAAGGCATTTCCTTGACTTTTGGAGGGACCGGACCCTCGGCCTAATGATCAAAAAGACCTAAGTACTTGAAGTTTTTTATCATTATAATCATTCACCTTTAACCTTTTCCTAAGTAAAATCCAATTTTACTTAAGAAAATCATGCCATATTTCATAAAATCCCCTCAAAATTACTTGCTATTCTATGTTTAAGTGTTGAAATTTAGATGATGTAATTTACTTCAGAAATCTTCACTTTCTTAGTTATAGTTAAGTATTTTGAATTTACCTTGTCCTTTGTCATATTAACTTCTGATTTATTTATTAAATCCCTAGTAAAAAGACCTTATCCTATAGTACTTAACTCCTTTTACATAAATATCCCAAAAACCCCTCTTATTATAAGTTTTGGCCAAAGTTTATTAAATCCCCTTTGATTAATGAAAAACCCCCAATAAAAACCCTTTGGCTAAAAATACCCATATAAGTTATTCCCTACCCCTATGGTTTATAAATAACATTTATTTATTACCATATATTAAAAATATCGAAAAATCTTTTTAACATATAGTTTTATATGTTTAAAAGGAAAAATAAATAAACCCGAAGTTTTAATTTAAAAACAAAACTTCGAAAGTCCCCCGAAGCCTTCGTAACCCATCCATGTGGTATTTCATCTCCGCCCGACACTTTAACCATAGTTAAACCCTTAACCCTCCCGCAACCGTGAATAAACTATGGGATTAATTAATCACCAGGATTAATTAATAACCATTCATGCCACCAATCAAACGCCCCCCGGGATATTTAATTAAGTTAATCATGTTTTAAAACCCTGTCGGGCCCGCACGTTAATACTCTACCAATTCCAAGTCCCCTCCACCGTCAGATCGCCCTCCCGAAGATCAACGTCCCAGGATCGTTCCGCTGGCCATCTTGCGTCCGGAAGTTAACGAGCGGGGGCATGGTGGTTTTGGAATAGTCCTCCGACCACGTGTCAGTTGATCAATGGAATCGCTGCCCCCATGCTGAATACCACCATATCCCAAAGAGCGGTGCGGAAATTACCGCTTACCGCCCAGTCCCGGTGACGCGTCCTCCCATACCGAATGACGTCATCCTCGAAAAAATCAAAATCCCCGTTGACTTGTAAATAAAACAAAAAATCGTGTTTTTCTGTCATTTTCACTGCTGAAAACGACTGCGTCCTCCTCTGAAAAATTTGAAAATTCCGCTGTTTGAGACGCCGCCGACCAAATTGCCGAACACCATTGCTACACCAGTGCCCAAGTATCCATCCGCCATCAACCAGTGTCTGTAAAATTCGAATTTCTCCATTGAACAGGTATTTATTCAGATTCCTGCTGAAAATCTTTGAAAAATCCACTTTCCTGTGTTAAAATTCATGCCAGAGTCTGAAAAGGGGTTAATGTCAGTCTATTTGAGTTCCTGTAAGTAAAATCAAAGCTCCTAGAATCAAAATTGCGCCCGGTCTGTGAAGAAAACCCAGAAACTTCCATTTTGAATACACAAGAACCAAAATGGAAGCTCCGGCAGCCCTGAATGTAACCCCATTGAATGCCCCTCACAGAGAGTTAGAATACTTACAATCAGTGGATAAAGACTTCCAAATTAAAGACTTAGGTTTCGATGAAAGTCCTCTTCGAAGTTATTGTCGCTGCAGAGACGATTATTCGAAGGGTCTGGATGTTATTGGATTGTGGGAATCCAATTTCCCGAGATATCTTATCCCCTCAGTCTATGTTTTCCCAGAAATTATCCACTACTGTCACTCCAACTATGATTCAACTCAAAGGGCAATGATGTCTCCTGATCAAAGTATCCTTTTCCCCATCACTCCTCAAGCTATCAATAAAATGCTCCATTTTGAACCTGATCAAGATCTTACTCCTTTGTCCATGGAAGAACTACTTGAAAAGTCCACCCAACTATCCCCAGAAAAATTGAAATGCATTTGCTAGACTTTTATGTTGCCTGAACATCAACCTAAGGGGCCTCCTCCATATGGTTTTGCTTACTTTAATAATTTAGGCAGACTCATCCTGAATATGATATCCTTTGTCATGGGTTTCAATACAAGTGAATATGTTGATGAAATAACCCTGGTGTTGCTGTCTATCTTTACTCCTGGGCAACCTCCTGCAGTAAAATATGACTTTGCCTCTTTCATTGCCAATAAAATCCATGACCAGTTCATGAAGCTAGATAATGAGAAAGTGTTTAAATATTCCTCAGTCATTTACCATCTCATCATCTATTATCAATCAGAGAAGTTCCCTTTTCCTGTTAAAAAGCTTGATGCAAAGGGAAATCCTAGATCTGTTATATTTTGGTCTGCCATAACTCACTCTTCCTATGATTCTCCCTATTCCTATGATGAGTTCATCGATCTTTTTGTATACCCTGCAACTACCTTGTTTACAGGAATTCCCCCTCCAAGGCTCAGTAATGAGATTAAGAAGACTTTGCAGCTTTCAAGGACATATAAAGTTGGGGACTGGTATTTATACCAAAATCATTCAGTCATCAGAATATATGGATGTGAATTGCATCCATTCAAGTTGCCAAAATATGTGCCTATGAGACTTTTTGCCTTGGAATATTTCAGGCAAATGAATCATTCTGATGTGATTCATTTTTGTAGTGTAAAAAAGAAAGCCCAACTCAGGATCAAAAGTCAATTAGGTCCCTTCATATGCAACTCTAGGGATGTTGAGCGTGAAGCAGAAGATATACTACAAAACTGTTGCAATTTACAAAGGAGTTTCCGTTGGGTTCCTTATGATCCATTTGGTTTTATCTGTGATAAAAGAATGAAGAACAAATCATCCCCATACTTTCACAACAGGATTCCTGAAATAGAACAATATGCTAATCAAGATGAGTGGGTGGAAGGAACACTAGTTGAGGAAGATAGTGAAGAAGACAATATGAACAAAATTATGAAAGACCTTGAGAAAAACTTTGACTTAGAATCTTTTGGGCAAGTGCAGGTACCTCATATTGGCACTTCTTCAACAGGAAATCTTCAAAAGGGATTACAGGAAATCAGTTCACCAATTGCAGTTGAATCTAAAGGTAAAGGCAAAGAACCTGAGGTACAGGTCATTGAAACTTTCATTATGTCAGAAAAGCCTCAAACCTCCAAGGCACCAGATCAAATGCAGGTTTCCCCTGTTCAATTTAATCATCCTGAGGTTTCAGAATTACAGACTCCATCTAATATGGAAATAGGCAAGAAAAGGCAGGTTCCAGATCCTACTCCTCCCAAAGAATCTTTAGAGCTACATCAAGATAAAAAGCAGAAACTCAATCCACTCCCAGAAGTGGAAACTATAGATGAAATAATTGATGATGAAAGAGAAGATAGTCAACTAACTGGCACAGTTAGTGCAACACACACAGGCCACAAAGGTAAAGAATTGCAAAAACAATTGAGTACTGAAGTATCTTCTTTTAAACCACAAAAAACAGATGCAGGTGATATCAAGAGAACTTTAATTAATATAAAAGCAAAGAATGATCCATTGAGAATTAAGGTATATGATCAGTATCTAAAAATGGCTCCACACAATCAGGAAAGATTGATGTCAGCATTTGACATTCAACAAGGCAAAATGATGATGAGCCATTTCAAATCCAAAGTACCAAAGCCCATGACAGCGTCTGATTATATTAGGACCAATTTTGAGGTCCTGGCAAAAGACATTCATCCCTTGGACCAGATAGAGTTGCATAAACAAACTGGGGAAATGGTATATTCCACTCTTACTGATAAGGCCATGTCATCCCTTAGGTTGCAAGATTCTTTAAATAATACAAACACCCAGTTGCAAATTGAGAAGGCCTCTTCTCAGGCAAAAGATAACAGAATAAACTCTCTGGAAGACATAATCATCAGTTTGGGTCACAACCCCAAAGATATCAAAAGCATTGAGGCACTAATTAAAAAGAAAGATGATGATATTACTGCACTGAGAAAGCAAATGAAATTGTCGGCCTCAAGGCATCCCCAGACTCAAGAAGTCTTGAAGGAAAATTCACAGGAAGAAATGGTGGAGTTGCTCTTGAAAATGACTGAGCAACTGAGTGAAACAGAGAAAGAATTGGAACAGGCATTACAAGAAAAACAGGCTATCATGCAAACATCTACAACAGAGATCACTACAGGTACCACAACAGCAGATCAACAAAGAGAGTCATCACAGGTAGACACTTCCAGTTTAAGTTCTGATGAATTGATAAAACAAATGGAAAGTTTAAAACTCAGAGTCACAGAACTTCAAACCACAAAATTCCAGTTAGTAAATTTGGAGCAGAAATATAATATGTCTAAAAAGACTGTTGCTGATAACACCAGGGAAATTAAAAGGCTGGAAAAATTGGTTAAGGCTTTAGAAAAAGATATTTCATTCGAAAAGCCTTTGAGAGAAATAAATGAAATTCTTTGGGATAATATAATTGAGTCAATAAAAAATATTTCGTCTTTTGTTCAAACAATATTTGAACAAAATGACTTGATCAAAGTAGCTCAGGAATAAATAGACAGAACAAGAGATGAATTAAGGGGCAGACCTGAGCAAGCCAATCAACTTATACAGTTTTTGAACACCCAGACCAAGCAACAGCTTTCAGAGCTTGGAATTGATGACAGGACAGGCACTATTTTAGAAATAAAAAGAGTTTTTACCAAAAGAACTCTTATGCAGAATTTGGAAAGGAAATGCTCAGATATTCTGGAAGAAATTAATGCTTTTAAAGGAAAATTTCAGGTTTTATTGGACAATGGGTTACCCAGTCCTATGCTCTCAGAGGACAAGATAATGGACCTGGAAACCTATGTTACTAAAATAGATATCCATGCTCATAACGTAACTGCTCATTCTATTAGTTCGTCAGAAGCAACATTGCCAACAGGGAGGAATCTCTACGACAGGTTAAAGAATTTGTTCCATCTTGAGCATGAAATAAAGTATTTGTTCCCTAGTCAGCCCACTTTTTACAAATACACAAAGGCCGATGAGACATTGAGAAAACTTAAAAGAACCATAATAGCAGAAGATCAATGGTGGGAAGACTTATTGGAAATTTTGTAAAATTTATCTTCAGGCAGAGAATTTTGTCTTTTACCATCATGTAAAGGATAAATAATGAGCACAGGTTAAAGAGTATCAGTTGGATAGTTGAAAGAATATCAGTAGAAACGAAGAGTATCAGGCAATTAAAAGAATTACTCAAAGGGACAGCATCGAGCCCTATTATAGCACCTGCCTCCAGCACATCCTCAAAAGGAGGGAACAACACATCAGCAATTACTTTTTGTCCTATCTACGAGACCATTTGTCTCCTTTTTATTGTAACTTATTCATTAGTCACCCTAGATTATTGGCTAGGTTAGTGTAAGATATTTTCAATTATTTTTTTGTATAAATAAACCCTCAAAAAGAGTATTGAGGGGGGATTCTACTACTTCGCTGCGACATTGATGTTTTTGGAATAAAAGTGTTTTGGAGAAATTTATTTGTGGCTTGCTGGATGACAATTTGAAGCTCAGGAATTTTTGCAGGATTCATGTGTCGGACTGCAGTTCAATAAGTCTTTCTATCTTACGTCTTAAGTTTTATATCTGTTTATATTATCATCATGTCCATTTCTAAATAATTGACATAAAAGAATAAATCAGAATTTACTTAATTGTACTCTGATTTCAATTGTGATTATTCTAAATGTTTCCTCTAAATTAGTTATAAGCAACGAATTCTTAATTGCTCTTGCTTCGCTAATTTAAACATTTTGTTTACTTTAGTAAAGAATTCTTCACTGCTCTTTATTTGTAATCATTTCATTTCTTTCTTTTGAACATGGTGAAAGATTCTTAACTGCCTTTCATCCCTTCAAACCTATTCCATCCACTTTAAATTTTAAGGATTGTTCTCTGTTTGGCTATCTTGCCCTGCAAAGCCATCTTGTGTGTAGAATAGAAATCCAGTAAAGCCATCCTTTGACTCCATAGCCCAATGGACTGAAAATCTTCAACCTTGCCCTTAGTTGACGGATTCCACCATTCAAACAAAATCAAAACTCTTGGACTTATAACTAGCCTAAAACTTTCTAAGAACAAAGATAAATCATAAAGAGAGAGCCCTCTCTGGATGCAGATTGGCTAGATTCTGCATCTGAAGGTTGGTTTGTGGTTACCTCAGGTATACTTTCCTTTTCTTACAACTTCAAGGAAAACCTGAGTGATAACATAGTGGCGACTCCACTGGGGAACTGAATCATTTTTATTGTTAATATTGTTCACTTATAAGCTATAGACAGAGTCTGAAGATCGGCCAGGTAGCCTTTGAAATGCTTTTGCCTTGCAACTGCATAGTAAATAAATGTTGCTTCAGTCTATCTCTGATTTAGCTTATACTTTGAACCTTAGTTTCAAAATGTTTAATCAGACTCTCTAGTTCAATAAAATCTTTGAGAAAATTTTAATCATAAATCATTATTTCTTGAAGAATTTGTAGAAGTTGTATTTTCATTTCAATTAAAACTAAAAAATCCAAAAATATATATCATCTAGGAAAACTGGCTTCAGAAAGGATTCGTCATACTAGGTCAAATCTTGACCCCAATCCACCACCGATATTTGAAAATCCGAATATGATTCCTAGGATTCTTAGAAGACAAGGAAGTCAAGAAAGTTCTGAAAGAGGAAGTCAAGAGAGTTCTGGAAGTTCCAGACCTCTTTCTAGATCTGCATCTTGTCCTGTCAAGATTATATATTTTGACGAAATTCCTTTTGATGAGCGATTTGAAACATCCTTATTTGTGAATTTTTCTGAAACCGAATTATCAAGATTAGTTCCAGATCCATTGTTTTTTGAAGATTTGCAATTCAGATTTGTTTCATATCACCTTGACAGACAGTTACAAAACTCCATTCAATCTGAACAAACCTTTGAAGAAAGTTCAAACATCTCTGTAATTACCGAAGCTTCCCCAAGTTCAGTTACTTTTTCTCAATCTTTTCAAACGCCAGTCACCCCTTCTACTCCTCCACCTAGACCACCCTCACCTATTATTCCATTAAACCTTCCAATGGCCAATAGATATGCTCTGTTACAGTTGCCAGCCAACCCTGCTGCCTTGCCTCAAGATTATCAAAGCAAGATCACACATTTTGATGGATCAGGCACTTATACAGCTCAACAACATACCAAAAGGATGACTGATTACTTTGAGTTCTATGAAATTGACACTGATGATGTCCGAATGAGAATTTTTGTTCAGAGTCTTACTGGAGAAGTTAGGACATGGTTTAGAGCCCTTTCTCCAAACAGTATTGCTGATTTACCAGCTTTGTATAGGGCATTTTTGAATAGATGGGAGAAGAATAAAGACCCTCTTCAGATCTTATCAGAATTTGAAAAATTAAGGAGAAGACCTAATGAAACAGTGCAAGATTACATAATAAGATTCAACGAAGCATATAACGTTGTTCCCCAGAACCTCAGACCCCCTCCTGACTCTATATTGGTCAAATTCCCAGATGGTTTTGACTCTGATATAGCCTATTCACTCAAGGAAAGAGCTCCCCAAAACCTAGAGGAAATGCAAAGCATAGTGGTTAGTGTAGAAGCAAATCTTATAGAAAAATGATCCAGAGCTAGGGCAGAAAGAAGAATGCCTATGAATGAAGAACCTTCAGCTTTTGAAAGAAAGTTGGATGCAATCATTAAAGGTATGGAAAGATTAGGAGATAGAGTGGAGACAATCGAAAGAAAGTCTACTGGTGATAATCAAAATGTTGTGAGAAACCCAAACTTTAGAATAAATCAGAACCAAAATATTGGGAAAAATTTCCCTGACCAAAATATCAGGCCACCTTTCCAAGAAAAATTTGTTGAAGGTTCAACTTCTGAAGAACCTACTGAGGAGGTCGAAATAAATAATGTGACTAAAAAACAAAATGAACCAGAAGTTTTCCTATCTCAGGATGATCAGGAGAATCACATCCTTGAAACATTCCAAACTCATTCAGGAGAAACTTTTGATTTTAAGGAAGGCTATGACACAACAATTTATGAGGTTCATAAACAGTACAATTTGAGAAGTAGACGGATTGATGTGCCAGAGAATAGAAAACAGAAAACTGCAAAACAAAATGTCAAAGGTAAAGTTAACATCCCTCCTGTACAAAACATTCCCCCTGTACAAATTCTGTCTAGGACAACTCCTAACCCTTCAGATCCAATAATTGAAGATGTATCTGGCAACCAACCAAACAATAAACAACAATCTAACACTTTTCCTCCTGTAGGAAACGTAGAAGAAACAGTAGAAGTTAGTTCAGAAACACCTTCAAATCAAAATTTAACTCATGAAAAAGAGAAAAATGTTGAAGACCCAAAAAATAGAGAAAACCCAACTGTGCAAAACACTAAAGTTCAAACAGAAAAACCTTTCAATCTAGAGGCTGAAATAAGAAAATTAAAGATATTTGTTCCTTTATCAGAATTGGCTAAACATGATGTCTATAGAAGTCAAATCAGCAAATCCTTAAACATTAACATTACTGGGATGGATGATTCAGTAAATATTCTTGATGATCAACCCAAACTCCTTTTTGGCCCCGAGGTAAATGGCAAACCAGAAAGTGGAGGAACTCCTCCATTTTATGTGAGCCTGAACGTTCATGACAAAATACTCCACAATGCTATGCTTGATTCTTCAGCATCCCACAATTTGATGCCAAAATCTGTGATGGAAAGATTAAATTTAGACATTACCAGACCGTATAAAGATTTGTTTTCTTTTGATTCTAGTCAGGTAAGATGTTTAGGTTTGATTAAAGATTTGTGTGTTACTTTGGTACAATACCCTGCGAAGTCTGTTTTGATGGATATAGTAGTGGCTGATATCCCTCCTAAATATGGTATGTTGTTGTCCAGATCCTGGGGTGCTAAACTTGGAGGATCTATTCAACTAGACATGTCATATGCCACTATTTCAGTGTTTGGTCAACCTAAGAGATTATATAGAGAAACCTTGATGAAATACTTAGTCAGTAGTCATGAGAAGCCTGAAAACTTCCCTGTCTATTCAGTACATTCTGATATGGATTCTTTCATCCTTTATAATGCTGAAAAGGACCTTCCAACTGAACTAGAAGCACCTGAAAAGGAAACTACAACTACATCCACTGTTCAGATTGAAGAGATTTCAGAAAACCAAGAAACACCAGACAACCAAGAAATACTAGAAAAAGCTAAACAACTAGCTCCTGTTAAGAAATATGTTAAAACAGTTGATGAAGATTATGAACATGAAATTCTGTGGCATTTAGAATTTGATGGCTCAGTAAACAAGTTAGGAGCAGGAGCTGGAATTTGGTTACATAATGTTGAAAATGATCATGCTGAAGGTCATTCTTATAGATTGAATTTTAAATGCACTAACAACATGGCTGAGTACGAAGCCCTTTTGCTAGGGCTTAAACATGTCAAAAAGTTAGGAGCAATTAGGGTTTCAATCATAGGAGACTTTGAATTAATTATCCAACAGATTAATGGTGAATGTTCAACCAAAGATCCCAGATTGAAACAATACAGAGAAATAGTTGTGGAAATTCTCAATACCTTTCTACAAGCTCAACTTGCCAAGATTCCTAGGAAACAAAATTTGCATGCTCACAGTCTTGCAATGTTCACTAGCACATGTAAATTGCCTTTTGGACCCAATCATCAGTTCACAGCTGAGATTAGACATAGACCTGCTATACCGGACAATCTAATGAATTGGAAAGTATTTGTAAATAATAATCAAATCAATAGTTTTTTGACACTAGAAAATGAGTTTTCTAACAGTAATATAGATGAGGACATAACAATCAATGAATCTGATCAAGAAAAAGAACAAAAAATAGATATTTCAAAAGAAACTGCAATTCACATGCTTCACCCAACCACATTACTGAAAAAGATATGCAGGATTTGATACAAATGGAATTCGATGAGATCATAGAAGATGAAACTGAAATCATTAATCTGAAAGACAATCATTTGCCCAAAGGATTAACTCCTTTGGAAGATCTTTTTGATTCAAATGAAATTCCATTTAGACCTAAAATGGAACCTGTTAAGGCTGATATTGAAGAATGCAACTTAGGAACCCCAGAAAATCCCAAAATGGTTAAACTATCTAAATCTCTGCCAGAAGATCAAAAGGTTAAATATGTTGAACTTTTTAAAGAATTCCAGGATGTTTTTGCCTGGAGTTATGAAGATCTTAAATCATATGATACATCAATCATTCAGCATACAATACCTTTGAAACCAGATCAGAAACCTTTTAAACAAAAAATTAGAAGGATCAATCCTGTTTTACTACCTTCAATTGAAAAAGAAATTAAAAGGATGTTTGAAGCAGGGATTATAGCTCCTATTAGGTTCTCTGAATGGGTTTCTAATCTAGTACCAACAAGAAAGAAAATTGGAGAAATTAGACTGTGTGTCGATTTGATAAATTTGAATAAAGTTTCTTTAAAAGATAACTATCCTTTGCCTAAAATGGACCATATTCTACAGAGGGTAGTGGGATCTTCAAGAATATCTCTTCTGGATGGATTTTCAGGGTATAACCAGATTCTGGTTCATCCTGATGATCAAGATAAAATAGCATTTACAACACCATGGGGTACTTTTAAATATGTCAAGATGCCATTTGGACTCAAGAATGCAGGAGCTACATTTCAGAGAGTAATGGACATTGCTTTTGCTAAAGAAATACATGATTTTCTGGTAATTTATCTAGATGATTTAACAGTTTTTTCCAAAACAGATCAGCAACATTTAAATCATCTAAGGCAAGTGTTTATAAAGTGCAGAAAATATGGTATTTCCTTAAATCCTAAAAAGTCATTGTTTGGTTTGGAAGAAGGAAAGCTCTTAGGTCACATTATTTCTAAAGATGGCATTCGAATTGACCCTGAAATAATACAAGCAATTTTGCAGATACCTCATCCCAGAAATATTAAAGAACTTGAAGCTTTCATAGGAAAGATTAATTTCTTGAGAAGATTTATTTCCAGTTTATCTGAATTACTTAGATTGCTTACTAACATGCTTAAAAAAGATTCAAGCATTGACTGGACTGTAGAAGCCAAGCAATCATTTGAAGAAATTAAAATGGCTTTAACAAGAACACCAGTTCTTACCAGTCCAAAGTTTGATAGAGATTTCATTATTTTTTCATTTGCTTCTGAACATACAGTTGCAGCTATTTTACTACAAAAAGATGATCAAGGGTGTGAAAAACCAATAGAATTTTTTAGTAAAGCACTTAGAGATGCATCTTTGAAATACAATATCATGGAGAAACAGGCTTTTGCACTTGTGAAAGCAATTAAAGATTTCAGAGTTTATATATTATATTCTCATGTGATAGCTTATGTGCCTAATGTTGTAGTTAAAGACATCTTGATTCAAGATGGTATTGAAGGCAAAAGAGGTAAGTGGATAGCTACCATTTTAGAATATGATATCGAAATTAAACCAACAAAACTCATCAAAGGTCAAGGTTTGGCTCAACTCATGACTGAAACTAATTGCCAAGCCTTAGACATCAACGAACTGGATGACGAACAGGAGATGGCAACTCCACAGATCAGTCAAACCTTCTTAGATTCACCCTGGTACAAGAATATCATTCATGTTTTATTAAACCTGCAAGCTCCTCCAGGGTTGTCCAGAATGAAACAAAGATTTTTGAAAATGACATCTTTAAAATATTGTATTTTAGATGGCACTCTATTTTGGAAAAATCATGAAGGAATCTTATTGAATTGTTTATTGAAAGATGAAGCTGACAAGGCACTTAATGAATTTCATGCAGGGGATTGTGGTGGACACCTCTACTGGAAGTCAACTGCAGATAAAATCTTAAGGGCTGGTTTTTACTGGCCAACCTTGTTTTCAGATGTTAAGAAATTTGTAACAACTTTTCATAAGTGTCAGATCTTTGAGAGTAAAAGAAAGTTGTTACCTTTACCATTAAGACCAATTTCCACAGAAAGACCTTTTCAACAATGGGGATTAGATTTTATTGGAGAAATTCATACCTCTTCCTCTGGGCAACACAGATGGATTCTAACTGCCACAGATTACTTTACCAAAGGGATTGAAGCTATCCCATGCAGACAGGCCAATGATTCTGTAATTATAGGGTTTTTAGAAACCAATATACTTTCAAGATTTGGCTGTCCAGAAAAAATTATCACAGATAATGCTGCTGCATTTAAGTCAAAGAAAATGATTAGTTTCTGCAATAAATATCATATTACTTTAGGCCATTCAACAGCCTATTACCCCCAGGGTAATGGATTGGCAGAATCCTCCAATAAAAGCCTTATTAATATCATCAAAAAGTTATTGGAAGAAAATAAAAATAATTGGCATAAGAAACTTACCAATGCATTGTGGGCAGACAGACGTACAACTAAGAAATCAATTGGGACTAGTCCATATGAATTAGTTTATGGCATTGAAGCAAGATTCCCATCATCTTTAGGAATTCCTGTTATGAAGTTACTTCAGGAGGCTCAAGTGGAACCAAATGACATTCAGAGAAGAATTAACCAAACAATTCACTTGCAGCAAACCAGAGAAGAAGTGTATCAACGATCCCAAGTCTTGCAGGAAAAGTTAAAGAAAATATTTGACAAAAGAACTAAAGCAGAAGATTTTCAACTAGGAGATAAAGTCCTAAGATGGGATTCCAGAAGAGAAGAAAAAGGGAAACATGGGAAATTTGATTTATTATGGAAAGGGCCTTACATCATTCATGCCTTACAGGGGAACAACACATAATTTTTGAAGGATTTGGACAATTCAGAAGCTGAGGAAGGACCAGTCAATGGTCGAATGCTAAAGCACTATTTTGATCCTATTTACTAGGATGTTCTGATTTTTTCTAACTTGTACATAATATATCCTTTTCTAATGCATCAATTTTGATTGGATGGTGACTTCTTGGAGTTGAAGCCCGAAGTGAAGGCCCTAAGCTTCAAAAGTTTCACTATCATATATACAATAAAGCCACCAGAAGAACGAGATTACATGGTTCAGTTTGAAAACATTTTGAGGCATCTGAATTGTTGTTCTTGACTTTTCACAAGGAAAATCCATCCCCAAGTGGAGCCAGTGTTAGACTCCTATACCAATAGGTGTCATTTTTCATGATTGTCTTGATTGAACTATGGAATATGTTCAAACCTTTTTCTTGAGCAAAGGTGTTCCATATTCTTGAAAAACCAAAAAATTAAAAAATTTAAAAAATGTAAAGAGGGTATACCCTAAAAAGAAAAATCAAAGGGTAAGAAAAATAAATTGGTCAAGAAAATGAAAGAAATGAACCCCAAGCAAAAAATAGACCAAGGAAAGTGTGCAAATCCAAATGCCACTACTATTTCATTTTTGTAATAAAGCAATTGTGTGCAGCTTGTCAAACTTTTGCCACAATTTATGAAGAGTCAAACTGCTTAAACTTGACTCATTCATGTTTCAATTTCATGTTGTAGAATAGAGAATAAATATCTGACCAAACAGTTTAATCTTGGCAGATAAGTAGATAGGTAGAGTTAATAAAAGGTGCTCAACAGTTTAATCTGAGCCCTTGGATGTAATAAGGGTAGAATTAGATAGATCTACCATGTAAAAAGAAAAAAGGTTGATAAGGGTTTGCAAGTCCAAATGCACCCTAATAAAGAAGAGGAAATGTTAGTGTCAAAGTAGATAGGGTAGGTAGATGGTGTTACAAAGTTTTATGTGAATGATGGTGCTAAATATGTTTAATCTTTTACCTTCATCACAAGTACTGAAGCAGAAAATGCACTGGAAAATTCACAGAAAGCAAAGTCAAAATCATTAACTTCCCACATCACTTTCTCCCTAAGATTTTTACTAATTTCCCCAAAGTGCTAAGGTATTTGGAGATTAAATGGGCTCAAGGCATTTCCTTGACTTTTGGAGGGACCGGACCCTCGGCCTAATGATCAAAAAGACCTAAGTACTTGAAGTTATTTATCATTATAATCATTCACTTTTAACCTTTTCCTAAGTAAAATCCAATTTTACTTAGGAAAATCATGCCATATTTCATAAAATCCCCTCAAAATTACTTACTATTCTAAATCTAAGTGTTGAAATTTAGATGATGTAATTTACTTCAGAAATCTTCACTTTCTTAGTTATAGTTAAGTATTTTGAGTTTACCTTGTCCTTTGTCATATTAACTTCTGATTTATTTATTAAATCCCTAGTAAAAAGACCTTATCCTATAGTACTTAACTCCTTTTACATAAATATCCCAAAAACCCCTCTTATTATAAGTTTTGGCCAAAGTTTATTAAATCCCCTTTGATTAATGAAAAACCCCCAATAAAAACCCTTTGGCTAAAAATACCCATATAAGTTATTCCCTACCCCTATGGTTTATAAATAACATTTATTTATTACCATATATTAAAAATATCGAAAAAGATTTTTAACATATAGTTTTATATGTTTAAAAGGAAAAATAAATAAACCCGAAGTTTTAATTTAAAAACAAAACTTCGAAAGTCCCCCGAAGCCTTCGTAACCCATCCACGTGGTATTTCATCTCCGCCCGACACTTTAACCATAGTTAAACCCTTAACCCTCCCGCAACCGTGAATAAACTATGGGATTAATTAATCACCAGGATTAATTAATAACCATTCATGCCACCAATCAAACGCCCCCCGGGATATTTAATTAAGTTAATCATGTTTTAAAACCTCGTCGGGCCCGCACGTTAATACTCTGCCAATTCCACGTCCCCTCCACCGTCAGATCGCCCTCCCGAAGATCAACGGCCCAGGATCGTTCCGCTGGCCATCTTGCGTCCGGAAGTTAATGAGCGGGGGCACGGTGGTTTTGGAATAGTCCTCCGACTACGTGTCAGTTGATTAATGGAATCGCTGCCCCCGTGCTGAATACCACCATCTCCCAAAGATCGGTGCGGAAATTACCGCTTACCTCCCGGTCCCGGTGACGCGTCCTCCCGTACCGAATAACGTCATCCTCGAAAAAATCAAAATCCCCGTTGACTTGTAAATAAAACAAAAAATCGTGTTTTTCTGTCATTTTCACTGCTGAAAACCACTGCGTCCTCCTCTGAAAAATTTGAAAATTCCGATGTTTGAGACGCCGCCGACCAAATTGCCGAACGCCATTGCTACACCAGTGCCCAAGTATCCATCTGCCATCAACCAGTGTCTGTAAAATTCGAATTTCTCCATTGAACAGGTATTTATTCAGATTCCTGCTGAAACTTTTTGAAAAATCCACTTTCCTGTGTTAAAATTCATGCCAGAGTCTGAAAAGGGGTTAATGTCAGTCTATTTGAGTTCCTGTAAGTAAAATCAAAGCTCCTAGAATCAAAATTGCACTCGGTCTGTGAAGAAAACCCAGAAACTTCCATTTTGAATACACAAGAACCAAAATGGAAGCTCCGGCAGCCCTGAATGTAACCCCATTGAATGCCCCTCACAGAGAGTTAGAATACTTACTATTAGTGGATAAATACTTCCAAATTAAAGACTTAGGTTTCGATGAAATTCCTCTTCGAAGTTATTGTCGCTGCAGAGACGATTATTCGAAGGGTCTGGATGTTATTGGATTGTGGGAATCCAATTTCCCGAGATGTCTTATCCCCTCAGTCTATGTTTTCCCAGAAATTATCCACTACTGTCACTCCAACTATGATTCGACTCAAAGGGCAGTGCTGTCTCCTGATCAGAGTATCCTTTTCCCCATCACTCCTCAAGCTATCAATAAAATGCTCTATTTTGAACCTGATCAAGATCTTACTCCTTTTTCCATGGAAGAACTACTTGAAAAGTCCACCCAACTGTCCCCAGAAAAATTGAAATGCATTTGCCAGACTTTTATGTTGCCTGAACATCAACCTAAGGGGCCTCCTCCATATGGTTTTGTTTACTTTAATAATTTAGGCAGACTCATCCTGAATATGATATCCTTTGTCATGGGTTTCAATACAAGTGAATATGTTGATGAAATAACCCTGGTATTGCCGTCTATCTTTACTCCTAGGCAACCTCCTGCAGTAAAATATGACTTTGTCTCTTTCATTGCCAATAAAATCCATGACCAGTTCATGAAGCTAGATAATGAGAAAGTGTTTAAATATTCCTCAGTCATTTACCATCTCATCATCTATTATCAATCAGAGAAGTTCCATTTTCCTGTTAAAAAGCTTGATGCAAAGGGAAATCCTAGATCTGTTATATTTTGGTCTGCCATAACTCACTCTTCCTATGATTCTCCCTATTCCTATGTTGAGTTCATCGATCTTTTTGTATACCCTGCAACTACCTTGTTGACAGGAATTCCCCCTCCAAGGCTCAGTAATGAGATTAAGAAGACTTTGCAGCTTTCAAGGACATATAAAGTTGGGGACTGGTATTTATACCAAAATCATTTAGTCATCAGAATATATGGATGTGAATTGCATCCATTCAAGTTGCCAAAATATGTGCCCATGAGACTCTTTTCCTTAGAATATTTCAGGCAAATGAATAATTCTGATATGATTCATTTTTGTAGTGTAAAAAAGAAAGCCCAACTCAGGATCAAAAGTCAATTAGGTCCCTTCATATGCAACTCTAGGGACGCTGAGCGAGAAGCAGATGATATACTACAAAACTGTTGCAAGTTACAAAGAAGTTTTCGTTGGGTTCCTTATGATCCATTTGGTTTTATCTGTGAAAAAAGAATGAAGAACAAATCATCCCCATACTTTCACAACAAGATTCCTGAAATAGAACAATATGCTAATCAAGATGAGTGGGTGGAAGGAACACTAGTTGAGCAAGATAATGAAGAAGACAACATGAACAAAATTATGAAAGACCTTGAGAAAAAATTTAACTTAGAATCTTTTGGGCAAGTGCAGGTACCTCATATTGGCACTTCTTCAGCAGGAAATCTTCAAAAGGGATTACAGGAAATTAGTTCACCAATTGCAGTTGAATCCAAAGGTAAAGGGAAAGAACCTGAGGTACAGGTCATTGAAACTTTCATTATGACAGAAAAGCCTCAAACCTCCAAAGCACCAGATCAAACACAGGTTTCCCCTGTTCAAGTTAATCATCCTGAGGTTTCAGAATTACAGATTCCATCTAATGAGCAGAAAGAAAATGCGGGTTTCGGATCCTCCACTAATTGAGATAGGGCTACATCAAGATTCAAAGCGAAACTCAATCCACTCCACGAGATGGAAACTATAGATGAAATAAGTGTGATGAAAGATAAGATAATTATTCTAAGCAGCACAGGATAAGTACCTTTCTACATACAAGAGTAAAATTCACCAAAACCTTCCTGAGTCACAGTATCTTCTTTTAAACCACAAAAAGCAGGATGCGGGTGATATCAAGACCTTCATTAATATAAAACCAAAGAATGATCCGTGAGAATGAAAGTATATGATCGATGTCCCAAAAATGGCTCTGCAATGGAAAAGATTTAAGATTAATGTCGGCGTTTGACATTCAACAAGGAAAAATGATGATGAGCCATTTCAAATCCAAGGTGCCAAAACCCAAGACAACATTTGATTATATTAGGACCAATTTTGAGGTCCTGGCAAAAGACATTCATCCATTGGACCAAATAGAGTTGCATAAACAAACTGGGGAAATGATATATTCCACCCTTACGGATAAGGCCATGACAGCCCTTAGGCTGCAAGATTCTTTAAATAATACAAACACACAGTTTAAAATTGAGAAGGCTTCTTCTCAGGCAAAAGATAATAGAATAAAGTCTCTGGAAGAAATAATCATCAGTTTGGGTCACAATCCCAAAGATATCAAAAGCATTGAGGCACTAATTAAAAATAAAGATGATGATATAGCTGCACTGAGAAAGCAACTGAAATTGCCAGCCTCAAGGCATCCCCAAACTCAAGAAGTTTTGAAAGAAAATTCACAGGAAGAAATGATGGAGTTGCTCTTAAAAATCACTGAGCAACTAAGTGAAACAGAGAAAGAATTGGAACAGGCATTAAAAGAAAAGGAAGCTATCATGCAGACATCTACAACAGGTATAGGTACAACAGCAGCATATCAACAAACAGAGTTATCACAGGTAAACACTTCCAGTTTAAGTTCTGATGAATTGGTAAAACAAATGGAAAGCTTAAAACTCAAAGTCTCAGAACTTCAAACCACAAAATTACAGCTAGTAAATTTGGAGCAAAAATATGATATGTCTAAAAAGACTGTTGCTGATAATACCAGGGAGATTAAAAGGCTGGAAAAATTGGTTAAGTCTTTAGAAAAATATCTTTCATTAGAAAAGCCTTTGAGAGAAATAAACGAAATTCTTAGGGATAATATAGTTGAGTCAATAAAGAGTGTCTGGTCCTTTGTTCAAATAATCTTTGAACAAAATGACTTGGTCAAAGTAGCCATGGAAGAAATAGACAAAACAAGAGATGAATTAAGGGGCAGACCTGAGCAAGCCAATCAACTTATACAGTTTTTGAACACCTGGACTAAGCAACAGCTTGCAGTATTAGGAATTGAAGACAGGACCGGCACTATTTTGGAGATAAAAAGAGTTTTCACCAAAAGAACCTTTATGCAGAATTTGGAAAGGAAGTGCTCAGATATTCTGGTAGAAATTAATGCTTTCAAAGGAAAATTTCAGGTTTTATTGGACAGTGGGTTACCCAGTCCTATGCTCTCAGAGGACCAGATAATGGAGCACAAAACCTGTTTTAAAAATGAACATACCTTACTCCTTTTCTGCTTGACTCTATGGAGTTGATCACAAAAATACCTTGTGCCAACAAGAGAGAAATCTCTACGACGGGGGTGAAGAATTGCTGTATCTTGAGCATAGAAATAAAGTATTTATTCCCCAGTGATCCACTTTCTGGTACAGAGTGTTGAGACATTGAGAAAACTTAAAAGAACCATAATAGCAGAAGATCAATGGTGGGAAGACTTATTGGAAATTTTGTAAAATTTATCTTCAGGCAGAGAAACTTGTCTTTTACCATCATGTAAAAGATAAATAGTGAGCACAGATTAAAGAGTATCAGTTGAACAGGTTAAAGAGTATCCGTAGAAACAAAGAGTATCAGACAAGCAAAGGAATTACTCAATGAGACAGCATCGAGCCCTATTATAGCACCTGCCTCCAGCACATCCGCAAAATGAGGAAACAACACACCAGCAGTTACATTTTATTCTATCTACGAGACCATCTGTCTCCTTTTTTTATTGTAACTTATTTATTAGTCACCCTAAATTAAGGGCTAGGTTAGTGTGAGATATTTTCAATCATTTTTTGTATAAATAAACCCTCAAAGAGAGTATTGAGGGTGGATTCTACGACTTTGCTGTGACATTGATGTTTTTGGAATAAAATTGCATTGGAGAAACTTCTTTGTGGCTTGCTGGATGATACTTTGAAGCTCAGGACTTTTTGCAGGATTCATGTGTCGGACTCTAGTTCAATAAGTCTTTCTAAGTCTTTCTATCTTACGTCTTAAGTTTTATATCTGTTTATATTATCATCGTGTCCATTTCTGAATAATTGACATAAAATAATAAATCAGAATTTACTTAATTGTACTCTGATTTCAATTGTGATTATTCTAAATGTTTTCCTCTAAATTAGTTATAAGCAACGAATTCTTAATTGCTCTTGCTTCACTAATTTAAACATTTTGGTTACTTTAGTAAAGAATTCTTCACTGCTCTTTATTTGTAATCATTTCATTTCTTTCTTTTGAACATGGTGAAAGATTCTTAACTGCCTTTCATCCCTTCAAACCTATTCCATCCACTTTAAATTTTAAGGATTGTTCTCTGTTTAGCTATCTTGCCCTGCAAAGCCATCTTGTGTGTAGAATAGAAATCCAGTAAAGCCATCCTTCAACTCCATAGCCCAATGAACTGAAAATCTTCAACCTTTCCCTTAGTTGGCGGATTCCACCATTCAAACAAAATCAAAACTCTTGGACTTATAACTAGCCTAAAACTTTCTAAGAACAAAGATAAATTATAAAGAGAGAGCCCTCTCTGGATGCAGATTGGCTAGATTCTGCATCTGAAGGTTGGTTTGTGGTTACCTCGGGTATACTTTCCTTTTATTACAACTTCAAGGAAAACCTGAGTGATAACAGTATAGTTGTCCTCTTATTTGTATTCCGATACAACACTATACTTGTGCTTCAACGCAGACAGAAATTCTGCAGCAATGGGATCTTCATCTATGGGGCTTATGGATCTGCCCTCAAAAACATCCTGAATATCTGATTCATTTTCATTCAACTGATCATGCAAATCCACCCTCGTCTTGAGCACAGCAAAGCTGAACTGAAGGCTGGTTTTTCAGCAATTTTTGGTGGGGGTAAATCCTGTCTTCCAGATCTTGAATATTTAAGCGTTTAATTCGTTTTTTTAGAGACCTAGCCATAGAATCAAATGAATCCTGTGAATCCTGCGAATCCATGTTGCAGTGATTTTGGGAAAAATTAAAATCACTTTTTTTGTCAGTCTCGTCAGATTTTTGAAGATCATCTGAACCTTCACAATATGTGTCATCAGATTTGGAGGATTTCTGAACCGGGGAACCATGTTGCAACACAATTTTATCTTTTTGTCAGAACTTTGATTGAGCACGCTTAGAGTCATCATCCAAGGAAGCCAGAGAGGTTTTGTCATCCAATGCCGAAAAGGTCATAGATTTCTCAATACCAATGATTCTAAGTTGTATATCAGAAAGCATAGTCTTAGAAGTCTCGGTATTGTCAATATCCAGCATTTCCTTGGTCTTCTTAAGCTCAGAGGCAATATGATTCACTCTCCCCTCCAAAAAAGCAAGCCGTTCATACAACGTACTGGGAAAATTATTAACCTCTGTGTTACTTAAACCCTCCAGCTCTCCAAATCCAAATCTTTCATCTATCCCAGAGCTATTGTCGACCTCCTCGGGAATTGAACCCCCAACTGTGTCTAAAAATTGCCTATTACGTTCTACTGTATTTTGGGTATTGTCTAGAATGCTCGGTTTCGGGGCATCTTCAGCTTCAGGGGGGTCATTGGCAGTACGGTGCTGAGGTGGTAATCGATCCCCAAACCGTTCAATGCCGTCATGGGAAGCCGAGACCCCAAAAGATTCTTGCTGGGACAGCCGAGAACGACGCTCCCGTTGCATATTAGAAATAATGCGCGAGATAGAGAGTTCTGAAGATTTCCTACCTTTTTCGCCATTAGAAGGCAAAGAAGAGGTCGACCATCGGAGAGAACTTGTAGCTTCTTCTTCTTCCTTGGCAGACTTCTTCACTGTTTCTTCTGCAGCTCTGCCTGATTTTAGACTACAGGGCCTTTCCCTGACGGGTTGTCTGGATTTTTCCCTAGTGAGATTGGTGGGCTTATTGGAGGAGTCCTCCTGGGCAGTGGTTCTTCTAGAGAGATTGCGGCCTCGGGAGACACTACGGGATGTGATAGAGGAGGGCTCTTTCAGGGGCCCCTTTCTGGTGTTGGGCAGGTTTTCCTTCTGTCGGGATGTGCCTCTGCTAAGTTCCACAAATTTGCAATGACCTGTGACGGGTTTCGCGTGGCGGAGAGGTAATGCTGTTGGAGAAGAGGGTGCAGGACGATCAGCCATTTTTTTCCCACTTCCTCCGCCCCGCTCCTTCTTGGTGTGAACCAGAGACATTTTCTTGGTTCTGTCTATCTTGCTCTCCTCTCCTGGTATTCGAAATGGATGGTTGTGGACAGGAACGAATGAGGGGCAGAGAGGAAATTGAATTTTGACACTTTTTAAAAAAATTGAAACCAGAGGGAGGGGGAAGTCGAGACCGAAGGAATTTTGATAGTGAATTTAAAAATTAGATGGAAGGGAGATTAAAAAACGAGCGCCAAATTTTCCAAATTTGAATTTGGATTTTAACTAACCTTTTTTATATAATCTCCATTTTAACCACGACATATATGCGGCCTATAAAGTCAAGGGGAGAGGGAAATGATTTCTTTGATTTCCTAGTGGCTTCAAACTCAAACCAATCCCATCCAAGGAGCCAACATATAATAATCATAATTAGGTATCGTTATGTATATGACCATTGTTTTGGTTATGTAGAAAAAATCACTTATTTATGTAATAATTTAAATGTATTATGAAAATTGTCTTTTTTTCCCAATTATTTAAAATAATAAAATAAATATTTAAAATAATAAAAATTAAAACTGATATTTTTAAATATTTAAAATAATAAAAATTAAAATTGATATTTTTAAGTTAAAATTGGATAGGAATATTTTTTTATTTTTTTAAATTAAATTTAAAGAAATGAGTTAGGATTATTTAAGTAAGATTTAAAAATGGAATAGTGGATATTGAAATTTTTTTTAAGCTGGGATTATGTGGGTATTCACTATAATCTTTAAGCTAATGTGAACAACTTATAAGTCAATATTTGACAAACAAACAAAAAGTATGACATCTAAAAACACAACTATAAGTAATGTTGTATTCTTGGGGTGTCTACTTTTCTAGCCATGCTATAATGAGCCAAATGTCTTGTTGGGATTTGAACTTAGGTAGGGAAAGTGTCAAACCCATCTCCCAATGATTCGAGCTATTGGTCCCTAAAGTTCAAAAAAAACAAAAAAAATCAAGAAGAATTTGTAACTATTTGGGAATACCTAAGTATCTCGTTGGTTGCCAATATAACCTCTAGGCTAGTACCAACAACACACAAGATAGCATCTAACTTGTGACTTAGAAAGGGAAAAAATGTACAAATATACACCTACAAGGGGGTCCCACTCATGGGGGGCACCTACCTGTAAGCCTTATCAGAAGGGGGACAATGCAAGCCTTATTTCTGGATCATATCATCAAATCAAGTCAACTAGCAAAGTTTAGAATTTTTTTAAACCATGGTGAATCAGTAACTTGTTGGATTAATTTGGGCAAGGCCTATGATCTAACCTATTGGTTGCCACTATAACAACAAGAGTATATCAAATAGCCCACTTGTTGAATATATTAATAACTTGTCACTTAGCAAGAGTCAAGACTTTGTGTGGTGGGGGAGCTTACTCCTTGAGCCTTATCACAAGGGGCCAAACATATCCTTTGGAATTGAATCCGAGTGGATGGGAGAAAAAACCATGCTCTCAATCACTCAAGTGAATTTTAGATATTAGAATTACATTATCCACTTGCAACAAGAGTATTAAAAACTATGAAATTCATTTATGCATCCAAAAAAATAATTTCATCGATTCAAAATTATGTAAACACTCTAGTGATGACAAACCATAAAAGTATCTAAATAATTAAATATATAATATGACAAACCATAAAAATATCTAAATACTTAAATATCTAATATCCTCCTTTAGCTACTTTTTAGCCGTAACTCATATTATTTAATTATATTATTTTTTATTAAAATAAATATATTTTTTAATGAAAAATAATACAAACATTTATCAACATTATATTATATTATTATTAACAAGTTTGTGTAGATTTATATTTATATTTATAAAATATATTAAATCCAATTTCACCACCACTTAACCTTTACCTAACAACTAGGAAAGTTCACAAACAACCAAGTTGAGGCTTGTATTCTTTACCAAGATCTTCTATTAGCAAAGAAATCAAGTAAAATAACTCATCCTCATAAGAGGTTTAAGCATAACTATTAAATTGATGGTCTTGAAATTAATCTCTACTAAGAATAAGCTTGCTAAGATTATTGGTCAAACAAATAAGGAGGCCAATAGCCTACACAAGATCTCATACTTCTAGGCCTTAGGAGAACTCAACTTCCAAGTTGACTCCCTAGCCGGCGATTCTGCCTCTCTTAATCAAAGGGCTTTATGGAACAACGGGTGGTGGTCTCATTATACAATTCCTTAAGTCCTTGAGGTTGTGGAATGAAGCCATGTAACATCACCTTTAATCACCACTTTTTTCTACATCATCTATATCAGACCTCAAGCACAACGATGGGATTTGAAAGGACAAAGCCCCTCCCACTCACTTGCTCGAGTTTAACATAGTCATACCTATTGGTTCCTTCAAAGGTGTTTTTTGTCGATGAGGTGGGGTAATGAAGTAGTGCATGGAGCAAGGCCACTTAGCTTAGACTGCACATAGGAAGAGTTTCTCTTGGTTTCTGGTTAGTATACTAGCATTTTGTTCTAAAGGCTTTAGCAACAGGGTGTTTTCAATGAATAGTTATTATTGTGCTCTAGTTCTAGCTCAATGTGTAGTCTCTCTACATCATTTGTTCTACTATCTCACGAGTGATTTCTCCTCTATTATTTATTGGATTCATATTTATAACTCTCTAAGTTTTACTTAAAATCAATTCATGTCTCTCGATGCTCTAGTCTCTTAACTTGTGAGATACAATTCATTGGTTTTGTTGGGCTCTGGATGCATTGGTATTTTTAATTCTAAGTCCAAAAATATCTAGACTTCTCATGTCTTGGTTGTTACAACATTTTTTGGTCATCTAACCTTTTATCATTAGATGAAACCAAGTACACCATGTAAGACCAATTTTACCCTAAGTAAAATTGCTTTCACTATGTGAAATAACTTAGTAAAACACCTTTATTAAGTTGTTTATGGTCTAAATAGGAAACCCCAAAAGGAAATAATAAACAAATCTACATTTGTTTATATTTCCTGGTCATATTTAACCCAAAACAAGGAAATTAATTAAATAAATCATTATTTATTTGATTATTTCCTAGGAATAAGTTATTTAAATCATTATTTAAATAATATTCCTTGTTAAATTTGACTAAATCATTTCTAAACAATTAAATAAATCATTTATTTATTTATTGTTTATAAATAAAGGAATTGACCGAAGTCAAAAATCTTCTTCCCTCCAACAAATATAATAAAATATTCCTAAAGGGTGGTTCTAGAATTTGATTAATAATATTTTATTCATGCACCAAGTTCTAGATAACCCTAATATTTTGTTATAAACAGGAGGGTTTTCCCCATTCATTAGTCACCTCCATTGCATTAGATCACTCTGGATCTATACTTGGTCACATTCTTCATTTTTGCCTTGTGAGCTCCCTTTGAGTTCTATGTTTGTCTGGGTTTTCTACACCAACAAGAGAGAGAATTTTTAGATCTGAAACGCTGAGGACTTTCAAGAACCCATCCCATTGAGGAGAATTGGAAAACACCTTTCTTGTTTTCCTCTCAGGTGCCCCCTTTTTAATATAATATAAAAATTCTTCCAAATACATTGTTCTTGTCTTATCTATTGGATGCATGGAGCCACATTTTACTTTATCTGTTTAATGTCTTTTATGCTTAGATCTGGATTTGTGCAGCATTATTTGGATCACCTAATTGCAGATTTAGAGATATTTGGTAGGCTAAAGTGGTCTTTTACGACGAAAGATTCATACTAACAATTGGTGACTCCACATGGGTTTTCTTTTGCAACCGCTGTCGTTTTATATATTCCTGCATATCCAGTTGTTTCAGACCCTAGGGTTTCTCTTTAGTTTTTTGTTTTTCCTATTTTTATGATTCTTTTCACCTCTAAAACCCTCAAACATTCAAATTTTTAACTTCCGTGTGTTTCTGGCCTTATTACGCAGGTGACAGACATCAGCCGCAGCTGAGATGACAACTTTTTCTGAAATCTGCTGCCGCGAGACCCAGATCTGCAGGTCGCACTTATCGGCCCAAAAACTGTGACCTGGCCTTGAGGTCGTACTTTTCTACCCCAAACCTGCGACCTGGACCGAAAACAGGTCAGAACCTGCGACCTGCACTTTTTCTACAATTTTCCAACACTTTTTCTGAGTTTTTCTGAAGCTTCTGTTAGGGTTTTCTAGCCTCTATCTCCGCCTGTTTAGACCTGTTTCTGATCTGTTTCACTCAAATCAGTGGGAATATTTCCCCTTAGGGCTCTAGTACCCTCTAATTTTTGTGGGAGAGTTTTTGTTGTTTCAGAAGTCTGAATTTCCAGAGTTTCAGCCTTATTTCTTTCAAATCTGATACCTCATTTTCAGATCCCTTTAGATCAGCTCTTATCCATTTCAAATCACCTCATATAGTTTTTTTTGGGTTCATTTATAGGGCCACTTCCTTGCCCCTCTACTGTTAGCTGATCCCCTCCTTTTTAGCAGCAACCTTGCCTCTGCCTCTTCGCTGTTCTCTGAACCTCTTTTCAGCATATTTCTCCTTTAGATCCCCATCCCTCCCGACCTTAGATCTATTGGCCTATTTTTAGCGTGCTTTTCTTAGATTTTTTCCCTCTTATAGACTAGTTTTGAGAGACCCGCCTTCTTGGGTTAGATTGATGCATTGTTAGCTGTTAATTTTCTGTTCTTTCTGTCTGATTTACTGCAGATTTATTTTCAGTTATGCAGCGCACTTTTTCTTTTACTCTCAAAATGTCTGGGTTTAAACAATTAAAATTAACGCATGCCACACACTGACCCTAAGCGAAGAAGAGCCTGGTTAACACCGCCTGGAAAAGACTTTAAAATCAATTGACACGACACCTCTCTGCCCTTGTTTCGACATTGACCTCACTTGATTTTGCCTCTCCCTGCCCTTGTCGGTTTTTCTTCTTCCCGTCATCATTGTGCCTCCAAGGAATTTGTCTTGGAGACTTCTTGGCCTTCACCCTCAGTTTTCGGTTGGTCGACTTCCTCCTTCCCGTCTTCATCGAGTAAGTCCTCCCCCGAGTCCACACTCCGACTCTTCCTCTGATTGTTCGGGTTCTCCCCCTACTCCTGGTTCTCCCCTTGTTACCTTCACCATGTCTAGTTCCAGACCTAGCGCTGGCGGCAACCCCAATTCTACTACTGGGTCTGTTTCCAGTGGAACCACTACGGGACCTACCTCGACCGCCCCATTGCTCCCTTATATGGCCAATCTCAGTCTCCCTGACTTCAATCAGCTGATCAATGATCCTATTCGCCACGATGTCAGTTGGCCTGCTATGCCAACCAAGCTCCCCTCCGACATTCCCAAGTTCGAAGGCCTTGCTAGTGACGATCCCTCCAACCACATCTGATCTTTCCACAAGTGGTGTTCCTCCAATTCCATCACCGATGACTCCATCCGTCTTTGATTATTCCAATGCACGCTTACCAGCGAAGCTTCTAAATGGTATGTTGATCAAGCCACCTCTTCCCATACCACCTTTGCGACCATTGCCCAAGCCTTTTTATCTTATTTCCAGCTCCCTCTCCGATACGACACTGGTACTGAACTCTTGACTTCTTTTCATCAATCCTCTTCGACCTGCCTTTCCGCTCATGTCCAGGAATGGCGACGAAGACGAAGCTTATGTCACGTCCCCCCTTTGAAGATCGGGTTTATATGGATTGGTTCCTTCGCTCTCTCTTACCTCCCATTGGCAAGGATGTCGCATCCCATTTTCCCCAAACCGAAGAAGCCACCCTCCAAATAGCCTTGAAATATGACATTATCTATGCTCAATCTGGTTATTTTTATACCGTCCTTCCTAACCTCCCCAAGCCTGGTGGTTCTAATGCCTCAGGGGCATCTCACTCTGTCGACGGTATCGTTGGAGCTCTTTCACATACCTCTACTCAACCTCTTCTGGGCTATTGTTTCCCTCCAGGAAGGGCCAACCCCTCCGATACTTTTCCCCCTCTAGGTAGCATGTATCCAAGATACGACATGCCTCCTCCTTTTGCCCACACTCTTGCTTACCTAAACTTTGCCCATCCTACCCCTTATCCGTACCCACGGCCTAGTGTCCCAGCTCCTCCAGCATTTTGACCTCTCACTCCCTTGCCGTCTCCACCCCCGCAACCGCACTTACTACCCCCTCTAGGGAAAGTATTTGCGTAGTAGGGGGCAATTAATCTTCTTCCTTCTCAAAGAAATAAGAAAGGCAATAAATCTTCTTTTGGTAATCGTGGATCCAATCCTTCAAGTATTGATTCTACCACTACCAACCAGCCACAGGGCTCTCAGCCCAAGCCGGACAGGCCGCTTCGCACCAATAAGCCTTGTTCGTGTTGCGGTGTTTATAGTCATTACACTCACGATTGTCCCTTATTACCACAAATGCGGCAGATGTGGGAGTCTCAGGCCACCGTGCGGGGAAAACACTCCTCCCCTACTGTCCCTCCTAATATGGCTACTTCTCAACCCGCTGTGTTTACCGATCCTTTCCCTCAACAAGGATTTGTGGCTACTCAACCACCTCATACCCTGGTAACCACTCAACCTTCCCCTTTTGGTTCCTCTGATTCCCAGATTCTCTGATATCCTCTGAGCAACCTCTCACCGTCAACCTTAACCTTCAAACTCGGTCTCGTCAGTACTCCACGCCTCCCATTCCGTCTGTCTCCGAGTCCCCATCTTCAGGTCCTACAGAGCCTATGTCGACACCCAATGGTCCCTTGCAAATCCCTCCGCCCAAAGCTAAGGTTCATACCAAAATTCCTAAGGGCCCATTACATCGAAATGTTGCCTCTGGTCGGGCTGCCCATTCATACAGCATAGTAGATTATATGGCACAATATTCTGCTGCCATTTCAACACTGGAACTCCTCCAGTCGTGTCCTTCTCAAAAGAAGGCTCTACTATCTGCCGCGGGTGCTGTAGATCCTGCTCATGACCAATTAATTTTTTTCGATGCCCGTCAGTCAGACTAGCCCCCCTTCCTGCTTCTATTTCTTTCCAAATCCCAGTCAAAATCTGAAATTCCAATGTCGCTTGGTGTATTATTGATGAGGGGGCATCTACCTGTGTTATATTCGCTTCGGTTTGGAAACAACTTGGATCTCATTAACTGGCCCCTTCCACAATCACCCTTCATGCGTGGGATGGCCATGCCTCTTAGCCCATTGGCCTATTCTGTAACTGTCTTATCACTCTTACGGGCAAGACTGTTTGTGTTGACGTTGAAGTTATCAACGCCCCTCTTGACTATAACATTATTTTAGGGCATAGTTACACCTATGCCATGTCTGTCGTCCCATCCGCAGTCCACCGAAAGATGTTTTTCCCCCATAATGGAAGGATTGTCACCATCGACCATTTGACATATCATGAACCAAACTCTCAGACTTCCCCTGAGTCCACTATTTCTTCTATCACTAATAAGCCAACCATTGATTCTTTGCCCAGTGTTTCCGCCGGTGTCTATAAAGACTCCTCCCTGCTTGGAACCTTTCTAGACCCTCCTCACGTTTCTGATCCTAGCTTGGTGAATTTTTTTATAATGCAATCATCTTGGGCTGACCTTACACAGCCCAATTTTGCTAGTAAGCAACCTCAACCTCACCCAACCCCACCAGCTCCTAGCCCTTTTCCCCCGCTAGCCAGCCTTCTTCCTTTGGAATCTCCTTTCCCAAATATTCCTCACGCGCCTCTCTACCCTCCTGGGTCGATCCCGCCCGAGAACAACCCCCTTGGCCCCATTCCTCCTTGCCATTTCCCTGCTGGCCAAATTCCTTTCCTGGCTCCCCCTCCTGGAGCTTATTATGGCCCTATCTTGGCCACCCTATCCCTCCCTAACTTGACCTTGGGTATACCCGTCTGGTACCTTGACCCCCCAGCCGCTACCCTACCTAGTTAACCCAAACCATATCTTTCTTTGACCCCGATTCAACCAATACCCATGGCTTCTCCCGTTGCACCAGTACCTCAGTCACCTCATCAGGAACCACCTCCTGTTGCAACCGTGTCGGGTAACAATAGAAAAGCTCGCAGGGGGGCATCAAAGGACAAGGTTTCCCCGAAAAAATCTACCCCTCCTCGACCTCCAAAGCATCCCATCCAGTGTGCCTTGTGCGATGTTTTCAGCCACGCTACCCATACCTGTCCTGAATTACCACATCTCAAAACCATGGTCAATGAAACGTTTCCGGAATCTGATATTCCTGAGGTCTATGTCACCATACCGAATTCCCTTCCGAAACTTAAACACTTGTGCACCAATCACCCTTGTTCTTTGTGCGATTTCCATGGACATTATACCCATCTTTTCCCCCGACTTGACGAGTATCGTGCTTCTTTAGCCGTATACTGCCAATTTGAAGTCACACTTGCTCGTAATCCTTCTTCACTAACACCAGACCACCTGTCTACCCCGATTACCATTTCTCATCCTGATACTGAAATGACTAAACCTTCAGCCACTATTTCATACCTTTCCTCATCACCGTGTTTCCTGGCAACCGACCCCTTAGTGCCTTCCCCCGTTGTTTCGTCTACACACTCATCTGCTTACTCCGCTGTCACCCCTCATGACGACGCGCATGTGAGGCTTTCCCCTCAAAATCAGGTGTCTCATATTTCTACCTCCTCAGGTCATCCTATTTCATCCACTCTTTCCATCTTCCAGTCCGATGAAGACATCATGGAAGCCATGACCGAACCTGCTTTTCCATGGGACGATATGCACCATCGTGCATACTTCCTTCCACATCAATCCCATGACCAATATGCTCTCAAATCTAAAGACTTCATTCCCGATAAGTCGATTGGTTCAAAAACCCCATCCCTGCACCTGACGCTTTCGAAGAAGGAAATATGGCTAATATCTCTCCTAACATCAAAATAGACATTTCTGTCAAACCAGGTATCGAAGAACATATCACCATGGGCGCCCAATGCACCCCGGAAGAAATTGAAGCCTACACCAAACTCTTCAAAGAATTCCGTGATATTTTCACCTGGTCCTACTCAGAAATGCCTGGACTCGATCCTGCCATTGTCGAACACCACATCGACACATGGCCTGATGCCACTCCGGTCCATCAAAAGTTGAGACCCATTCATCCCTCTAGACAAGAAGCCATAAAATCTGACATCGATAAGCTCCAGCAGGCTAGTTTCATTTACCCCATTGAATACACCACTTGGGTGTCCAACCCAGTTCCCGTCCTCAAAAAACAAGGCACCATTCGTGTTTGCACCGACTTCCGTGATCTGAACAAAGCTTGTCCCAAAGACAACTTCCCCACACCATTTATTGACCAAATCATTGATGAGTGTGCAGGGAACGAGATTCTATCATTTATGTATGGCTTCTCCGGATACAACCAAATCATTATCCATCGTACTGATCAAATTAAAACTGCGTTCATCAGTCCGTGGGGCACTTTCGCATATCGAGTCATGCCATTTGGCCTTAAAAACACTGGCGCCACTTTTCAACGAGCCATGTCTTATTGTTTCCATGACTTAGCTCATATTATCCTTGCCTATTTATACAACCTTACTGCACGTTCTAAACATCGGGCGCAACACCTTCATGATCTGCGTACCATTTTCCTCCGATGTCGCAAGTATAACATCCCCCTTAACCCATTAAAATGTGTCTTCTGTGTTCCCGCCGATCGTCTCCTCAGCTTCATAGTATCTAAATATGGGATAACTCTCGACCCTTTGAAGGTTCAAGCCATTCTTGAACTTCCTATTCCTTGTACCTTACGCCAGTTACAAAGTCTCCAAGGTAAAGCTAATTTTCTTCACCGATTCGTCCTTCACTATGCCACCACCGCACATGGCTTCCTTAGACTTCTTCAATATCACACCCCATTTGTCTGGGATACCTCCGCTCAAGAGTCTTTTGATGCCTTCAAGCATGCACTCACATCCACTCCCTTGATCCGTCCTCCTGACTTTGACCGAGATTTCATCCTATACATCTCCACTTCTACCTATTCGGTTGTCGGTGTCCTTATTCAAGAGGATGATAATGGTATCGAACATGTGATATATTATGTCAGTAAGAACCTTGCCAGTCCACTTGTGTCCTACTCACATGAAGAAAAATTAGCACTAGCTATCATGTTCTCGGTCCAAAAACTATGTCAGTATATCCTCATGCGTTCCACCAAGGTTGTGACTGATTCCAACCCCATGGCCTTCCTATTGAGTCGACGCATCCTCAGTGGGAAGTACGCTCGTTGGGTCGTTATCCTCCAAGAATTCGACCTTGAATTTGTCACCCCAAAAAGTAAGAAAGGTTTAGTCCTCGCTGAACTCATTTCTGATTTGCCTACCGGGACGCAAGATACTCCAATTAATGATGCTCTTCCTGATGAACATTTATTTGCCATCACCACCGACGATCCTTGGTACGGTGACATCCTTACTTACTTGCGAACCCAAAATTTCGCCCTTCATCTTGATCGTGATTCTCGACGACGTATCTGACACCAAGCCTCTCACTACCTTCTAATCGGCAACGACCTTTATCGTTGTGGAGTAGATATTGTCCTTCATCGTTGCCTCACCCACGCTAAAGACGAGCACGTCCTCAATGCCTGTCATAGTGATGCTTGTGGTGGCCACCTCTCCGGCCTCGCCACTGCCCAAAAAATCATGCGCGCTGGGTATTTTTGGCCTTCTCTCTTCAGTGATTGCATTGAAGCAGTCAAACACTATTCCAATTGCCAACATTTCGCCCCCAAGGTGCGAGCTCTTCCCGCTCCCCTCCATCCTGTCGTCACAGCCGGTCCTTTTTGTAAATGCGCCATTGACTTTATGGAATGCTAACCTCCATCTGCTGGTAACCACAAATATATCATCATGGTGGTTGACTATTTCACTAAATGGGCCGCAGCTATGCCAACATTCAACAATACGGTAGCCACCGCAGCCCTCTTTTTCTTTAACCATGTCATCGCTCAATTCGGCGTTCCAAAACAATTAGTCTTTGACCATGGCCAACATTTTGAAGATGAGATTTGGCATGAGCTATCCTCACTCTTGGGTTTTGAGCACCAATATTCATCTTCCTATTACCCCCAAGGTAATGGCCAAGTTGAAGCGGTCAACAAAATTCTTAAGACCATGCTTCAACGAATGGTGAATAAGCACAAAACCAGTTGGCATCTTATGTTCTTCTCTACTTTGTGGGCTTATCGTACTTCTTTTAAAACCGCCACCAATTTCACTATTTTCCACCTTGTATTTGGCGAGGAAGCAGTCTTACCGATTGAGTGTGAAATCCCTTCCCTTCACTTGGCCGTCAAACTTTTCCCTGATACCCAACCTCTCGAACAACGACTTATCATGCTCGAGCATGCCTCTGAAGACCATCGTGTTGCATTGCAAACTCTTGAAGCGGCCAAAAATCGCACCAAAGCTCAGTATGATCGAAAAGTACACCCTCGTACCTTTCATGAAGGTGACCTTGTTCTAGTATATGACTAGGCCCACGATACCCTCGGTCATGGGAAGTTTGACTCATTATGGCTAGGTCCTTACATTATCAATAAAGACCTTGGTAAGGGGGCATATCTTTTAGAGGAATTTGAAGGCCACATCCTTCCTAATCATCGCAATGCACTCTATCTTAAGAGATATTACCCTTAGCATTTCCCATTCGAAATGCATGTTTTATTTTATTTTAGATAGCCAGCATCTGTTTGTTTTTGTAATTCGCTACTTCACCAGGACACCTATTTTCCATAAAGTCTTACTTCACCTCTCCTCAAAATCGGATTTTCTCACTTACAACACCTTTCGTTGGGGGCACCACTTTGCCTCCATACTCATTCCTGTTCGTGTCAATTTTTGTCATGAGATACCATTTTGTACTCATGCTCCCCTCTGGATCTTCCCCCATTCCATTATCATCATTAGTGCCCGTCTGTTAGTCACTTTACTATTTCCTCTCGTGCCTTAGTTGGGAATCCCTTATCGCCTCACCTATGGCGGACCTCCTTCTGTCAACATCAGCTCATTTACTCTAGAAGCCAAGTCTAGAGGGTGGTGTACCTTGGTTCGAGCTCTTTTCAGCATGATCGCGATTCGTATACTTGATGGTCCAGTGATATCGCAGCAGCTAGTGGTGATTCCCGGGTGTGTGTGAGATGTCTCAACCCTCATGAGGGGGTGGCCCTGCAGGTAGCCCCCCACATGCCCAGATGACTTCTTCATTTCAGCCTTTGATGCAGCTCCCTCTATTTGATGATGTCGGCCTCAGCTGCTTGCAATGCCTTTTCGATTTGAATGTATCAGTCAGATTTTGCGAGCCCTTCCCCATGTATAGGGGGCATTTGGGTTGTATTTGTATCTCATGTACTAAAACATTATTGTATAAGTCCTGACTGTTATTCCAGGCACAACATGTATGTGGGATTCATCATTCTATTTTTCTGGCTCGTATTTCTACCAGCATGTACTTTATAGTTCGGTTCCTTGTCTACTGGACATACTATTCTTTTGTACTTCGTCTCGGCAGGCATAGGTATGCCTCCCCCGCCACCTTTATCATAGGTACCACTTCATAAACTAGAGACTTGTTGCACTCGTAAGTCTCATTTCTGTGGTCTAGTTCTTCAGCACATTCGTCTACCTCACATTTCTCTCTCTGACTTCCCTTTTGATGTCTGGTGATTGAGTTCTTACAACGTACTTCGGTCATACGATTTGCTCCTACCACTCGCACGCTGGGGGGCAATCTGTTACACCATTTTTTGGTCATCTAACCTATTATCATTAGATGGACCCAAGTACACCATGTAAGACCAATTTTATCCTAAGTAAAATTGCTTTCACTATGTAAAATAACTTAATAAACCACATTTATTAGGTTGTTTATGATCTAAACAGGAAACCCCAAAAGGAAATAATAAACAAATCTACATTTGGTTATATTTCCTGGTCATATTTAACCCAAAACAAGGAAATTAATTAAATAAATCATTATTTATTTGATTATTTTCTAGGAATAAGTTATTTAAATCATTATTTAAATAATATTCCTAGTTAAATTTGACTAAATCATTTTTAAATAATTATTTATTCAATTATATTCCCACCATTTCCCTAAAATAATAAATAAATCATTTATTTATTTATTTTTTATAAATAAAGTAATTGACCCAAGTCAAAAATCCTTTTCCCTCCAACAAATATAATAAAATATTCCTAAAGGGTGGTTCTAGAATTTGATTAATAATATTTTATTCATGAACCAAGTTCTAGAACGCCCTAATATTTTGTTATAAATAGAAGGGTTTTCCCATTCATTAGTCACCTCCATTTCATTAGATCACTCTGGATCTATACTAGGTCACATTCTTCATTTTTGCCTTGTGAGCTCCCTTTGAGTTCTATGTTTGTCTGGGTTTTCTACACCAACAAGAGAGAGAAATTTTAGATCTGAAATGCTGAGGACTTTCAAGAATCCATCCCATTGAGGAGAACTGGAAAACACCTTTCTTGTTTTCCTCTCTTTGTGTGTCCCCTTTTAATATAATATAAAATTTTTCCAAACACATTGTTCTTGTCTTATCTATTGGATGCATGGAGCCACATTTTACTTTTGCCGTTTAATGTCTTTTATGCTTAGATTTTGATTTGTGCAAGATTATTTGGATCACCTAATTGCATATTTAAAGATATTTGGCAAATATAATCGATGTTAGGGCTATTTGTTATGCGTAGCTAAAGTGGCCTTTTACGACGAAAGATTCATACTAACATTGGTAGTTAGCACTCAGGCAAAGGCGGCAGCACTCAGGCAAAAGAGGCAGCGCTGTAGCAAAGGAAGGCAAAAGAGGCACAGCGAAAGTAATAGAGGCAGCAAGAAGAAAGTCAAAATGTAACAGTCATAGAAGCACAATGAAGAACCGTTATCGGAAGATAGAGACAGAGGCAGAGTGACAAAAGCAGAGACAGAGGCAGAGAGCAGTTACAAAATTTCGGGAATCGCACTCTCCAACCAGCGGAGCAGAGGCAGAGACAGAGGCAGAGAGCAGTTACAAAATTCCGAGAATCGCTTCACTCCAGCGGCATATAATACAGAACCATATTCCGGGAATCGCACACTCCAACCGGCGTTATACAACACGAATCTTATTCCGGGAATCGCAGACTCCAGCCGGGTGTTACACATATAATACAGAACCATATTCCGAGAATCGCACTCTCCAACCGGCGGAGCACATATAACAAATACAAACTTATTCCGGGAATCGCTTAACTCCAACGGCAATACAATGCATATAATATAGAACCATATTCCGGGAATCGCACACTCCAACCGGCGTTATACATATAATATAACACAAACTTATTCCGGGAATCGCTTCACTCCAGCGGAAAAAATATATATAAACATATATGTGCAGTGCATCACATAAACAAAGGTCCAAGGCATTTATATTATGGAGCGCATAAAACAAAGTTTGATAAGGTGGGACCCCTCCCCAATCGCAATCGGAGATCGCAAGGGCAGCGGAACATCGCAACAGAAATTTGCGATTGCGATTGAAATGGCGGACCCAATCATGTTATAAGCAGGAGTTGATAGATGCTAATCGCATCCGAGTTCCCAATCGCATGTCTTTTGTAAAACGCTGCGATTGAAATGGCAGACCTGATCCTGTTATAAGCAGGGGTTAATACATATTTGAGTTACGGTCAAATCGCATCGGCACTGGTCAATCGGAACATATGTTAAAGACTTGCGATTGCGATTGGAAGACCGGACCCGATGGGTCTATAAACCATGTTTAACAAAGTGTTTGAAGTCCAGTTCCAATCGCATCGGAAAGAAACAAACCATCGCAACACATATTAAAGAACTTGCGACTGCGATTAAGATTTCGGACCCGATGGAGTTATAAATTATGATTAACAAAGATTTCAGCTCCAGGTTCTAATCGCATCGGCAATGGTCAATCGCATCGGAGAATATAAGAGTTGCGATTGCGATTGGAAATCCGGACCCGATTGGTATATAAACTACGACTCATATACAACATGAGTTCCAGGTCTAATCGTATTGGCAGCCAATCCTTATGGACGTCGGGTTATTTGCAAATAAATTGTATATATTATATATGTTGAATAACGTTTGAATATGATCCGGGGGCATAACACATATGATATATAATGGTTATTGAGTTATATATATAACACGGTTGCGATAAGCCGAGTGGTCTCTAGACCCACGGACCTTAGCTTTATGGGAGGGCGATTATTAACGCTTGTGATATATGTATGTTCCGGCCTGCGGAGCCTGCCACATCAACAAGACACTAATGGCATATGGGATTGGAATTCCTCCAGATTTACAGTCAGCGGATATAAAAGGCACATTTACACATATGCAGTAGTTACACCACAGCAGAGGACAGAAGAGCAAACAGATCCGAAAGAAGATAAAACACAGTCACAGAAAAGACAAAGACAGCCAAAGAAAAGACAAATGCATACCAATTCAAAAGACTAAATGAGTTGAGCTGGAGTTCTCATTTAAATTTGAATGTAAATGTTTTTTTTAAATTTTTATTGTTTGTGATGCATTGGCAAGTCTCCGAGAGAAAACAAACTCCCACTGTAATGTTAAAATTGACACCTACAGTTATAATTTCTGAGTACGCTGATAAAAGGAGTGAGAAGGCAGAAGGCAAAGAGACATGACTTTCCATTTCAAATTCCAAGAAGAATACAAACAGTCATGTGAGGAAATCTATAAATAATATCATCTTGATATGAAGAGTGAGTTTTTTTTTAAAATGAAGAGAGAGTAAATCGAGAGAAGGCAGAATATAGAAGAGTAAGACAGAGAAGATTAAGAAAAGCATAACAGAAGGAGAAGCTACAGAACAGAGCTGATATCTGAGGTAAATCAACAAACTTTCAGTTTGATAAATTGAGGAAGTTGGAGCTTCCCTATCAAGTTGCAGCTTGATAGTCGTCAGTTGTAGCTGACTGAGGTTGGAGCCTCCTGTAGGTTGGTGCCTGCAGAAAACTGAAGGGAGTTGGTGCTTCCTTGCAAGTTGTAGCTTGCAGAATTGAGGTAGGAGCCTCCTGTAGGTTGGTGCCTACAGAAAAACAGTGGTGAGAGGGAGTTGGAGCTTGCCTTTGCATCACAATAATAATAAGATGTGGTTTTCTCCCTTTATGGGTTTCCACTTATATCTGGTGTCTCTGTGCATGATATTTATGTATTGATCTGATATGTATCATTTGCTTAATACCTGCTGCTCTCAAATTAAGTCTACTAATCTATTAAACTAATACTTTCAGATTACATTCTAAGATTACTCTCACATTAAATAGAGTTTGAAATGAAGGTGTAAATAAGTTTATTGAAAAAGTTTAAAAGATCAGGAATGTATTAAACTGATTCACCCCCCCCTCTCAGTTTAATTAGAGATTCAACAATTGGTATCAGAGCGGGTTCCTTTGTACAAGTCTAACAACTGAAAGGAGATCCTAGGTTCCCAAGATGGCTAGTAAAGAAGGATGCTCAACCAATAAAGCCCCTTTCTTCACCGGTGAAAATTATGCTTTCTGGAAAATCAGAATGAAGACATACATAATGTCTCTAGGAATAGAAGTCTGGGCTGCTGTGGAATTAGGATATGCCCCAAAGTCAACTGATACAGAAAAAGAAGCTAAAGAAAGCTTTGTAGCTAATGCTAAAGCAATGAATGCCATCCTGAATGGATTATGTGAAGCAGAGTTTATTAAAGTAATGCACAAAGACACTGCCAAGAAAATATGGGATACTCTTGAAGGCATACATGAGGGAGACCAGAAAGTAAAAACTGCCAAACTTCAAGTATATAGAGCCCAGTTTGAAAACTTAAAAATGAATGATAATGAAGATGTTGGCAACTTCTTCTTAAAAGTTGCAGAAATTGTTAAAAATATGAAAGCTCTTGGAGAAACCATACCAGAAAGTATAGTTGTGCAAAAGATTCTAAGATCACTCCCACCCAGATTTAATCCCAAGGTATCTGCAATAGAAGAGACAATGGATTGGGAGACTTTGACCATGAATCGGATACTTGGAAATCTAACAGCCTATGAAATGAGGCTCCCACAGAAGAATCCAAGTACAAGGGAAGCAACATTCAAAATAGAAAAGAAGAAAGAAGAAAAGGAAGAAATATGCTCTTGCTCTGATGAAGAAGAGGCTAAATTTGTCAAGAAATTGGATAGAGGCTCAGGTAGATACAAATGTAAACTTCCCTTCAAATGCTTTAACTGTGGAAGAGTTGGACATTATGCTGCTAAATGTCCTCACAAGAAAGTAAGAAATCAAGCTCAAGAATCAGAGAAAGACACATCAAAGTTCTGGTAGAAAGGAAAGAAATTCAGCAGAAAATCCTTCTATGCTCAGCAAGACAGCAGTGCATCTGAAGACTCAGATGAACCCTCAAGTGAAGAAGGAACCTCAGAATTTTTATTGATGGCCATAGAAGATCTTGAGGGACTCCTAATAGAAGATGAAGAAGAATAAGGGGAAGTAGACCTTGAGGGGGAGCTAAGAAGTGCTCTGGAGGAGATTGATAGACTCAAACTAAAATGCAGAAAACAAAAAGAGATTCTCCTAAAATGTGTGGAAGAAGAAAAAAATTCAGAAGTCCTCATGCAGCTGAAGGTAAAGCTTGAAGAAGCCAAGAATATAGAAGATATGTTACTTCAGCAAATCAAAGATAACTCTCGAGAACAAGAGAAGCTGGAAGAAGAAATTCTGTGTCTGAGAAAGAAATTAGAAAATGCTCAACAGAAAGTTTCTATATACCCTTCTCAAACAACAAGCTCTATTAAGTTGAATGAAATTTTGGTTGCTCAAAGCTCCCCTATGATAAAGACTGGAATAGGCTACGAAGGAGAATCAAGTAAAGGAAAAGAAAAGGTTGACAGAGAGATTATTTTTGTAAAAGCAAAGAAGGATGAGGAAGTAGCTCAAATAATTCCAACAAAATAAGAAATCTGCAATAAGAGAGACAAAGAGCAGAAGAAACCTCTAGTAACAAAGAATATAATGAATACTAAGATGGCAGAAAAAGAATCATATGCCCCTAAGTATATCAAATTTGGAAGTCATCAAAGGAAATTCTTCCCTCCTATGAAGAATGCCACCTGCTATGTCTGCCACAAGCTAGGACACATTGCTGCATATTGTTATGCAAGGAAGAGTAATTCAGACTTGCAAAAGATGCAAACAGTGAAGAGGCTATCTCAAACAAACAAATGGAGAAAACAACCTTACATCAGGTATGCAAATAATTTCTATGGTTATTGTTTTTATTGTAAGGAATTTGGCCATAAAATTATTGAATGTAGAAAGTATAGACAAAGATCGATGTTCAATACCTCAAGGAGGTTTATGAGTCAAAGAAATTTTGTTCATGCTCACAATTATGCAAAAACTATAATCAAATGTTCAAAAGGGGGCCTCTAGTGGATAAAGAAGGTGAATAAATGTGACCTGGCTCTAACTGCTCAAGATCTGAAAAGCCAGTGGTACTTGGACAGTGGCTGCTCCAAACACATGACTGGAGACAGAAGCAAGTTTATAACTCTTGATGAAAAGAAATCTGGCAATGTTATTTTTGGTAATGATAAATCAGGAAGGATCAAGGGAAAAGGCGCAGTCAGCATAGACAATGGAAGAGGAAAAGCCCAAGAGGTACTATTTGTGGATGGACTGAAAGCAAATTTACTGAGTGTCAGTCAGATGTGTGACAAAGGCTGTGAAGTTCTTTTTAGAGCACAAGATTGTGTAGTCAAGTCAAGCACAACAGGAAAGACTCTGCTCAAAGGTGTTCGAACAGAGAACAATGTATACATAGTGAAAGAGGAAGATGAAGCCTTCCATCTTAGCAAACTTGAGGAGTCATGGTTGTGGCATAGGAGATTGGGACATCTCAGCTTTGACCATATCATCAAATTGAGCAAGAAGAAAGCTGTCAAAGACATGCCAGAAATAAAAAAGCCTTCAAGTACTATATGAAAATCTTGTCAATTGGGGAAACAGACTCGCACATCCTTTAAATCTAAGGAGGAGTTGTCAACAAGAAGACCACTCCAGCTTGTGCACATGGACCTGTGTGGACCTGCTAGAACTAGAACACCAAGTGGAGAATCCTATTTCATGCTGATAATAGATGAATTCTCCAGAATGACATGGGTTGCCTTTCTCAAAAATAAATCAGAAGCATTGGAAAAATTTAAGATATTCAGAGCATTAGCAGAAAACCAAACTGGATGTAAGCTGAAATGTATCAGATCAGACAGAGGAGGAGAATTCACAGATTATGACTTTGTAGACCTATGTAATGAACATGGAATAAAGCAACAATTTACTATTGCAGGGACACCTCAGCAGAATGGAGTAGCAGAGAGACAAAACAGGTCTGTACAACAAATAGCCAGAGTTATGATGCAAGAGAATAATATTGCTCAAACCTTCTGGGCAGAAGCAGTACACACAGCAGTACATATCCTTAATAAAGCTCACTTAAGGCCAAGCAGTGACAAGACTCCATATGAACTATGGCATGGAAAGCCAGCTTCAATAAAACATTTCAGAGTCTTTTGTAGCAAGTGTTACATAAAGAATAATGATGAAAACCTTGGGAAATTTGATGCAAGAGCAGATGAAGGGATTTTTCTAGGATATGCTTCCAAAAGTAAAGGATACAGATGCTACAACAAGACTCTTCGGAAAATAGTTGAAAGTATTGATGTGAGATTTGATGAAGAATTTCCAAACAATACAAGAAATAAATATTGCTGTAGTCCATCAGTTAATCATGAAGAAGAAGACCTGAATGATGAAGAAACTAGCAAGACAATAGAAGATGCAGAGCCGAGCTCAAAAACCCCCTCAAGATACACTCAGAAGAATCATCCTGAAGATCAGATCATAGGAGACAAGAAAGCAGGAGTCCAGACAAGAAGGCAGCTAACAGAACAAACAGAAGAAGTATAAATAGCCATGTTATCACAAATAGAGCCAAAGAAATTTGAAGAAGCCAGCAAGGACAAGTATTGGATAAAAGCAATGAATGAAGAATTGGACCAAATTGAGAAGAACAATACCTGGGAACTAGTTCCTAGACCTATTGAGAGAAATATCATTGGTTCAAAATGGGTATTCAAAAACAAAATGAATGAGCAAGGAAAAGTAATCAGGAATAAAGCAAGGCTGGTTTGCAAAGGATACTCACAAATAGAACGACTTGATTATGATGAAACATTTGCCCCTGTAGCTAGAATGGAAGCTATCAGAATGTTCCTGGCATTTGCATGCTATCAAGACTTCAAGGTATATCAAATGGATGTAAAGTCTGATTTTCTTAATGGAGATCTAGAAGAAGAAGTGTACATGGAACAACCAGAAGGCTTCTCATTGACAGAAAAAGAAGACTATGTGTGCAGACTGAAGAAAGCCCTATATGGACTGAAACAGGCTCCTCGTGCTTGGTACTCAAGACTGGACAAATATTTGCAAAAACAGGGTTTTAAGAGAGGTGGAGTAGACAGCAATCTATACATAAAAGCGCATGAAAATGAACTCCTAATTGTTGTTGTATATGTTGATGACATTATGTTTGGAAGCAACAAAGATGAACTAGCAAAGGGTTTGCTGATGAGATGAAAACAGAGTTTGAAATGTCTATGATTGGAGAACTCAGCTTCTACTTGGGACTGCAAATTCAGCAAAAGGACACAGGCACATTCATTTCTCAAGAAAAATACTTAAAAGAAATGCTGAAAAAATTCAAAATGGAGGACTGCAAACCAATGACAACCCCCATGATCACGGGATGCAAGCTGTGTCCTGATGATAGGTCTGCAGATGTAGATCAAAAACTCTACAGATCCATGATAGGAAGCCTGCTGTACTTGACAGCTTCAAGACCAGACATCATGCTAGCAGTAGGACTAGTGGCAAGATATCAAGCAGCACTTAAACAAAACCATCTTCTGGCAGTAAAAAGAATACTCAGATATCTACAAGGAACTGCACAATATGGGCTTTGGTATCCTAAAGGCAAAAGCTTCACCTTGACAACATACACAGATGCAGATTGGGCCAGCTGTGTGGATGATAGGAAGAGTACAAGTGGAGGTGCATTCTATCTAGGAGAAAGTCTGGTGGCATGGCTAAGCAAGAAACAAACATCCATTTCTCTGTCTACAGCTGAAGCAGAATATATAGCAGCAGCAGCATGTTGCACACAGGTCATGTGGATGAAGCAGACACTTCAAGACATGAAGGTAAGCATTAATGAACCTATCTCAATCAAATGTGATAATACAAGTGCTATAAGTATATCTAAAAATCCTGTGCTTCATTCAAAAACTAAACATATACTAATCAAGTATCATTTTCTCCGAGAACAAGTGGCTCAGAAGATAGTTAAACTGGACTATGTATCAACGAAAGAACAAATAGCAGATATATTTACCAAACCACTTGCCAGAGAACCATTCGAATACTTGAGAGACAAACTAGGGGTAGTATTTGTAGATACTATTCTCTAATATGAAGAGAAAGTACAGTCTCAGGGGGAGAACAAAACGGAGATATCATTCCAAGGGGAGAACATCCAGCAAGATAAGCATAAAACAAGTCCACAGGATCAGCATTATCAATATTATCAGCATTTAGAAGCAACAAGAACTTTTCAATCGTAAAATGCATCATCTCTGTCTGTAATCTAGCACATATTATAGGCACTAAAAATGAAACACAGCATAGTCCAATTTCGGCAGAAGAGGACCTAAACGTAACTCAGAGAAACAAAATACAACGACAGAACCCATACGGAGGGATGAGGAGTCATCCTTTGCCATTGATGTAAAAGGGGGAGGAAGAACAAATAGCAAACAGGAAGAGCAAGCAACAAGAGAAAGAGAAAGCAAACAGAGAAAGTGGATTGCCATCAATGCCAAAGGGGGAGACCGTTGGAAATATTGTCATTGATGGAAAAGGAGGCAGCACTCAGGCAAAGGCGGCAGCACTCAGGAAAACGAGGCAGCGCTGTAGCAAAGGAAGGAAAAAGAGGCACAACGAAAGTAATAGAGGTAGCAAGAAGAAATTCAAAATGTAACAGTCATAGAAGCACAGTGAAGAACCGTTATCAGAAGATAGGGACAGAGGCAGAGTGACAAAAGAAGAGACAGAGGTAAAGAGCAGTTACAAAATTTCGAGAATCACACTCTCCAACCAGCGGAGCAGAGGCAGAGACAGAGGCAGAGAGCAGTTACAAAATTTCGAGAATCGCTTCACTCCAGCGGCATATAATACAGAACCATATGCCGGGAATCGCACACTCCAACCAACATTATACAACACGAATCTTATTTCGGGAATCGCAGACTCTAGCCAGGCGTTACACATATAATACAGAACCATATTCTGGGAATCGCACTCTCCAACCGGCGGAGCACATACAACAAATACAAACTTATTCCGGGAATCTCTTAACTCCAGCGGCAATAAAATGCATATAATACAGAACCATATTCCGGGAATCGCACACTCCAACCGGCATTATACATATAATATAACACAAACTTATTCTGGGAATCACTTCACTCCAGTGGCAAAAATATATATAAACATATATGTGCAGTGCATCACATAAACAAAGGTCCAAGGCATTTATATCATGGAGCGCATAAAACAAAGTTTGATAAGGTGGGATCCCTCCCCAATCGCAATAGGAGATCGCAAGGGCAACGGAACATTGCAATAGAAAGTTGCGATTGCGATTGAAATGGCGGACCCAATCGTGTTATAAGCAGGAGTTGATAGATGCTAATCACATCCGAGTTCCCAATCGCATGTCTTTTGTAAAACGCTGCGATTGAAATGGCGGACCCGATCCTGTTATAAGCAGGGGTTAATACATATTTGAGTTACGGTCAAATCGCATCGGCACTGGTCAATCGGAACATATGTTAAAGAATTGCGATTGCGATTGGAAGACCGGACCCGATGGGTCTATAAACCATGTTTAACAAAGTGTTTGAAGTCCAGTTCCAATCGCATCGGAAAGAAACAAACCATCGCAACACATATTAAAGAACTTGCGATTGCGATTAAGAGTTCGGAACCGATGGACTTATAAATTATGATTAACAAAGATTTCAGCTCCAGGTTCTAATCGCATCGGCAATGGTCAATCGCATCGGAGAATATAAGAGTTGCGATTGCGATTGGAAATCCGGACCCGATTGGTATATAAACTACGACTCATATACAACTTGAGTTCCAGGTCTAATCGTATTGGCAGCCAATCCTTATGGACGTCGAGTTATTTGCAAATAAATTGTATATATTATATATGTTGAATAACGTTTGAATATGATCCGGGGGCATAACACATATGATATATAATGGTTATTGAGTTATATATATAACATGGTTGCGATAAGCCGCGTGGTCTCTAGACCCACAGACCTTAGCTTTACGAGAGGGCGATTATTAACGCTTGTGATATATGTATGTTCCGGCCTGCGGAACCTGCCACATCAACAAGACACTAATGGCATAAAAGGGATTGGAATTCCTCCAGATTTATAGTCAGCGGATATAAAAGGCACATTTACACATATGCAGCAGTTACACCATAGCAGAGGACAGAAGAGCAAACAGATCCGAAAGAAGATAAAACACAGTCACATAAAAGACAAAGACAGCCAAAGAAAAGAAAAATGCGTACCAATTCAAAAGACTAAATGAGTTGAGCTGGAGTTCTCATTTAAATTTGAATGTAAATGTTTTATTTAAATTTTTATTGTTTGTGATGCATTGGCAAGTCTCCGAGAGAAAACAAACTCCCACTGTAATGTTAAAAATTGACACCTACAGTTATAATTTTTGAGTAAGCTGATAAAAGGAGTGAGAAGGCAGAAGGCAAAGAGACATGACTTTCCATTTCGAATTCCAAGCAGAATACAAACAGTCATGTGAGGAAATCTATAAATAATATCATCTTGATATGCAGAGGAGTTTTTTTTTTAAAAGAAGAGAGAAAAAATTGAGAGAAGGCAGAATATAGAAGAGTAAGACAGAGAAGATTAAGAAAAGCATAACAGAAGGAGAAGCTACAGAACAGAGATGATATCTGAGGTAAATCAGCAAAATTTCAGTTTGATAAATTGAGGAAGTTGGAGCTTCCCTATCAAGTTGCAGCTTGATAGTCCTCAGTTGTAGCTGACTGAGGTTGGAGCCTCCTGTAGGTTGGTGCCTGCAAAAAACTGAAGGGAGTTGGTGCTTCCTTGCAAGTTGTAGCTTGCAGAATTGAGGTAGGAGCCTCCTGTAGGTTGGTGCCTGCAGAAAAACAGTGGTGAGAGGGATTTGGAGCTTGCCTTTGCATCACAACAATAATAAGATGTGTTTTTCTCCCTTTATGGGTTTCCACTTATATCTGGTGTCTCTGTGCATGATATTTATGTATTGATCTGATATGTATCATTTGCTTAATACCTGCTGCTCTCAAATTAAGTCTACTACTCTATTAAACTAATAGAAGATTAAGAAAAGCAGAACAGAAGGAGAAGCTACAGAACAGGGCTGATATCTGAGGTAAATCAGCAAACTTTCAGTTTGATAAATTGAGGAAGTTGGAGCTTCCCTATCAAGTTACAGCTTGATAGCTGTCAGTTGTAGCTGACTGAGGTTGGAGCCTCCTGTAGGTTGGTGCCTGCAGAAAATTGAAGGGAGTTGGTGCTTCCTTGCAAGTTGTAGCTTGCAGAATTGAGGTAGGAGCCTCCTGTAGGTTGGTGCCTGCAGAAAAATAGTGGTGAAAGGGAGTTGGAGCTTGCCTTTGCATCACAACAATAATAAGATGTGGTTTTCTCCCTTTATGGGTTTCCACTTATATCTGGTGTCTCTGTGCATGATATTTATGTATTGATATGATATGTATCATTTGCTTAATACCTGTTGCTCTCAAATTAAGTCTACTGCTCTATTAAACTAATACTTTCAGATTACATTCTAAGATTACTCTCACATCAAATAGAGTTTGAAATGAAGGTGTAAATAAGTTTATTGAAAAGTTTAAAAGATCAGGAATGTATTAAACTGATTCACCCCCCCTCTCAGTTTAATTAGAGATTCAACATAGTACCCTCCGCTTTTTGTGGGAGAGTTTTCGTTTTTCCAGACCTCTGAATTTCTAGAGTTTCAACCTTCTTTCCTTTAGATTTGATACCTCATTTTCAGATCCCTGCAGATCAGCTCTTCTCCCTTTGAAATCACCTCATATAGTTTTGTTTGGGTTTATCTTTAAGGTCACCTCTTTGTCTCTCCTATATTTAGTTGATTCCCTCTTTTGTAACAGCAATCTTGCCTTTGCCTCTTTGCTGTTTTTTGCACCTCTTTTCAGCAGATTTATCCTTTAGATCGCTGTCCCTCCCGACCTTAGATCTATTGGCCTCTTTTTAGTGTGTTTTGCTTAGTTTTTTTAGCTCTTATAGACTAGTTTTGAGAGACCCGCCTTCTTGGGTTAGATTGATGCATTGTTAGCTGTAATTTTCTATTATTACAGTCTTATTTACTGCAGATTTATTTTCAGTTACGTAGCACATTTTTTATTTTACTCTCAAAATGTCTAGGTTTAAAAATTAAAATTAAGGCATTCCACACACTGACCCTAAGCGAAGAAGAGCCTGGTTAACACCGCCTAGCAAAGACTTTAAAATCCATTGACACTGCACCTCTCTACCCTTGTTTTGACATTGACCTCACTTGATTTTGCACCTCCCTGCCCTTGTCGGTTTTTCTTCTTCTCGTCATCATTGCGCCTCCAAGGCGTTTATCCCGGAGACTTCTTGTCCTTCACCCTCAGTTTCCAGTTGGTCGACTTCCTCCTTCCCATCATCATCGAAAAAGTCCTCCCCCGAGTCCGTACTCCGACTCTTCCTCTGATTGTTCGGGTTCTCCCCCTACTCCTGGTTCTCCCCCTGTTACCTTCACCATGTCTAGTTCAGGGCCTAGCGCTAGTGGCAACCCAGTTCTACTACTGGGTCCGTTTCCAGCGGAACCACTACGGGAACTACCTTGACTTCCCCTTTGCTCCCTTATATGGCCGGCCCCAGTCTCCCAGATTTCAATCAGTTGATCAATGATCCTATCTGCCACGATGTTAGTTTTCCTTCTATGCCAACCAAGCTCCCCTCCGACATTCCTAAGTTCGAAGGCCTTGTAGTGAAGATCCCTCCAACCATATCCGATCTTTCCATATGTGGTGTTCATCCAATTCCATTACTGATGACTCCATCTGTCTTAGATTGTTCCAATGCACACTTACCGGCGAAGCTTCTAAACGGTATGTTGATCAGGCCGCCTCTTCCCATACCACCTTTGTGACCATTTCCCAAGCCTTTTTATCTTATTTCCAGCTCCCTCTCCGTTACGACACTGGTACAAAACTCTTGACTTCTTTCCGTCAATCCTCTTCGAATTACCTTTCCGCTCATGTCCAGGAATAGCGGAGAAGAAGGAGGTTATGTCGAGCCCCCACCTTTGAAGATCGTGTTTACATGGACTGGTTTCTTCACTCTCTCTTACCTCCCATCGGCAAATATGTCGCATCCCATTTCCCTCAAATCGAAGAAGCCGCCCTCCAAACAACCTTGAAATATGACCTTATCTATGCTCAATCTGGTTATGTTTATACTGTCCTTCCTGACCTCCCCAAGCTCGGTGGCGCTAACGCCCCGGGGGCATCTCACTCTACTGACGGTATCATTGGAGCTCTTTCACATACCTCTGCTCAACCTCCTTTTCCCACACTCCTGCTTACCTCAATGTTGCCCATCCTAACCCTTATCCTTACCCATAGCCTGGTGTCCCAGATCTTCCAGCATTTGGACCTCTCACTCCCTTGCCTCCTCCACCCCAGCAGCCGCACTTACTACCCCCTCCAGGGCAAGTATTTGTGCAGCAGGGCGCGACTAATTCTCTCCCATCTCAAAGAAAGAGGAGAGGCAATCAATCTACCCCTGGTAATTGCGGATCCAATCCTTCCAGTATTGATTCTAACACTGCCAACCAGCCACAGGGTTCTCAGCCCAAGCCAGACAGGACGCTTCGCACCAATAAGCCCTATTCGTGTTGCAGTGTTTATGGTCATTACACTCACGATTGTCCCCTCTTACCATAGATGAGGCAGATGTGGGAGTCTCAGGCCACCGTGCGGGGACAACACTCCTCCCCTATTGTCCCTCCCAATACGGCTACTTCTCAACCTGTTGTGTTTACCGATCCTTTCCCTCAACAGGGATTCATGGCTACTCAACCACCTCATGCCCCGGTAACCACTCAACCTTCCCCTTCTGGTTCCTCCGATTACCAGATTCTCATGATGGCCTCTGACCAACCTCTCACCATCGACCTTAACCTTCAAACTCGGTCTCATCAGTACTCCATGCCTCTCATTTCGTCTGTCTCTGAGTCCCCATCTTCAGGTCCTACAGGGCCTCTGTCGAAACCCAATGGTCCCTTGCAAATGCCTCCGCCCAAAGTTGAGGTTCATACCAAGATTCCTAAGGGCCCATTACGCCGAAATGCTGCCTCTGGTCGGGCTGCCCATTCATATAGCATAGTAGATGATCTGGCACAATCTCTTGCTTCCATTTCAACACTGGAACTCCTCCAGTCATGTCCTTCACAAAAGAAGGCTCTACTATTTGCCGTGGGCACTGTAGATCCTACCGATGACCAATTGATTGTTTTCGATGTCTGTCAGTCAAACCATCCCCCCCTACCTGCTTCTGTTGCATTCCAAATCCCAGTCAAAATCTGAAATGCCAACATCGCTCGGTGTATTATTGATGAAGGTGCATCTACCTATGTGATGTCTACTTCGGTCTGGAAATAACTCGGATCTCCTGAGCTGGCCCCTTCCACAATCACTTTTCGTGCTTGGGATGGCCATGCCTCCCAGCCCATTGGCCTATTCTGTAACTGTCCTATCACCCTTGCGGGCAAGACTATTTGTGTCGATGTTGAAGTTATCAATGCCCTCCTTGACTACAACATTATTTTGGGGCGTAGTTACACCTATGCCATGTCTTTCGTCCCATCCGCAGTCCACCGCAAGATGTTTTTCCCTCATAATGGCAAGATTGTCACCATTGACCAGTTGACATATCATGAACCAAAATCTCAGACCTCCCTTGAGTCCACCATCTCTACTGTCACTAATAAGCAAACTGTTGATTCTTTGACTAGTGTTTCCCCTGGCGTCTACAAATACTCCTCCTTTCTTGAAACTTTCCCAGCTCCTCCCCCTCCTCCTGTCTCTGATCCCAACTTAGCGAATGTTTGCATTATGAAATCATCTCAGGCTGACCTTCCACAGCCTGCTTCGGCTAGTCAGCAACCTCAATCTCACCTGCCGCAACCTGCTGCTAGCCCTTCGCCTCAGCCGACCGAACCTCTTCTACCTGGACCTTCCCATCCACCTTACACTCTGGAAACTCCCTACCCTCCTGAGTTGGTTCCCCCAGGTCTCCACCATATGGGATCCATCCCTCCTGGCCATTACCCCGCCGGTCAGATACCTTTCCTTGCTCCCCCTCCCGGAGTGTATTCGATTCCCATCATTTAACCTTGGGAATACCGGTATGGTATCTTACTCCTCCAGCCGAGACCCCACCCGGCCACCCCAAACCATACATTGCTGTGACACCAGTTCAACCGATTCCCTTCGCTCCTTCCACCGCTACAGTGCCCCTAGCCCCTCTGCAAGATCATCCTCATGCCGTGATAGCTACGGGCAAGAAAATAAAAGCTCGCAAGGGGGCACCCAAAGAAAAGGCCACCGGACCCGACCCTACCCCTCCTCCACCCACCAAGCCTTGTGCCTTGTGTGACGGTATCGGTCATTCCACCCATACTTGTCCTGAGTTGCCCCGTATCCAACCCATGGTTAAAGTCATGTTCCCTGAATCTACGGTCCCTGAAACCTCTGTTTCTTCCTCGTCCGCAGCCAAGAACCCAAAGAATCTTCACACCAAAAAACCCTGTGCTCTGTGTGGTGTCCATGGCCATTATTCTCACCATTGTCCTCACCTCACGCATTACCGAGCCTATTTAGAGGTCATTCACGAGTACGAAGTTGAACAAAATCAATCTGCCTCTCCCATCCTTGCTCAGTATGCATCAGGATTAGTCGAGGATCCCCCTACTACCATTGACATTCCTCCCCCTAATGTTGAGATGTCGGAACTTGCTGCCCCCCTCCTATACCTATCATCATCCGCACGACCCTCAGAGTACATTCCCTCTAAATCCACTCCATTTGTTTTGCCTGATTCCCCTTCAGCAACATTCTTGGGCTCTTCATGCTTTGACCATATTTTTACTTGTTCTTCTGTCATTTCCCGTGATGACCCGTATGTGCGCCTCTCTTCCCATACCGATGATTTAGGTAGCTTTGTAGCATCATGTGGTTTCCTTAACCTTTCCCTTTCCTCACATAACTAGGATAATACCATCTGTATCTATGATTTCCTTCACAGCATGAGCTCCTGCTTTTCCTCCCATAGTTCTCATTCACCACCCTCTAGTCGATCTATGAGTCCTAACCATCCTAACCAAACTACTCCCTCCAATAGTCATCGTTTGATGTCTACCCTATACTCACACTGCCATCATTATTCTCCTTCCTCCCATTTCTTGTCTCGTGACACTATTCCACCAGACCTCTCGTCCACACATTATATTGGCTATGCCAATGGGGCCGGTCGCTATTCCCAGAATCCCGCTTTGGCCACATGGGCCATCTTCACCCCCTTGCATACCCTCATTCTTTCAAACGGAGTCTGAAATGGTAATGCCACCAATAATCAGGCCGAATATGATGCAGTACGTGGTCTCTTAGCCGATGCCCTCTCTCATCGCATCCTCCATCTGTACGTTCATTTAGATTCCCTGCTTCTTGTCTTACAACTCAATGGTGTCTACCATGTGCATAACCCTATCCTGTTTAGACAATATTTATGAGTGAAACCTTTGATACGTGACTTTAGATTCATTACTTTCAACCATGTACCTAGAAGTCAAAATCACTACCTAGATAGAATCGCAAATCATGTTCTAGACTAGCATTTATCACACACAAGCCAATAACATTTCAAACCATCAACACAATGCATATACATAATATATATATATCATATAACATGTTTTCAGAGTCCATCTACTCGGAAACATATGACATGCCCATAGCATGTTACAAAAAACAAAACTCAAAACTGGGGGGCACCACCTGCCCTACATCTAATCACTCTTTGGAGGATCCCAAGCCAATGGCTCCGCTCCTGCAGCTCGTAGATCATGCACAGTCTGACTGGCCATCGCCATGCGTCGCATGATTCCTCGCCATTCCGAGGGTAGCGCAATACATAGCTCTATGTACTAGTCGTCTAAATCCTGCCAACCATGCTTCGACACACCGGTCAGCAGCCCCTCACATCTACGATGAATGTCCTCCAACAGAGCGGCCATATCCTCATTCTGTGCCGTCCTTGATCCACTTGCACCTGTAGCTCTAGATGCTACACGTCGTCCCATATATCCGGCCAGTTTTACCGGAGCTATATCTGCATTCCAAAAAGCATAAGGATCAGTACCATGAATACTATTCACAAACTTTAAAATGCACATAATAGATTAGTTGTCACTTATCATCGGTCCCCCATACTCAACCAGGCGGAAGCGGTAAGTCCGGATCTCCCCAATAACTCATCCCACTATAGGGATAGTCGTCTATTTATAATGGCATCTGATCCCAATGGGTGAAGAACTCTGGTCAGAACACCCGTCCGACCGCCCATCCCCCTCCTCTACACAGTAGTCGTCCCCATCGATGCATCTGGGGCTCTCTCGGACCCCCATCAGGTAGCTGTACACAAGGTCATAAGGTCGGGATCTTCTCAAAGAAGAAGGAGCACAATACAGTCCCATAAGCACAATCATGATTCACTTTCCGCTTACATAGAAAAAACTCTCGTTTCACCGAAACCAACATCATCTGGGCCCACCCATAGTAGGTCCCACTCAACACACTCTCTACAATCATCATCTGCCCTCCAGTGATGTGATGGAACGCCTGGTTTCCCAATATCCGCAACACTGCTGCTGCCACTGCTTGGGCCTCCAACCTCTCTAGATCCCCATTCGATATCTGAGTCCCTTTGACTCGGACACCTGGTCGATAATGTCGCTCAACGAACTCCATGATGTTACACCCCCACGGTAACACTGGCTGTGTATTCCCCACCATCCCTAATGGTGGGAGACCAGTCAGGAAATACAGATCCTGGACTGTCAGCTCAATCCTGTGCCCCTGCACTATAAACACCTCATGATTTGGATCCCAATAACTGATAATCCGGGCCAACAAGGGCTCCCCAGCCCTCATCAAAGGGTTCTCCACAAATTTCATAACCCCAAACCTAGCCAATGCATGACGGACACCCTGATTCGCTTGGATTTCCGTCCGTAATGTACCTAGGTCTCTCTCCACTTGATCCATATATCTTCCATATCTACACAAAACCATCATCTTTGTCAGTCTACAGATAAGCAAAACTGCATTCACTCACACCAAAACTGAATCTCAGCCCATAATAGCATTGAAACTACCTCCATCTAACAGGTCGCACTTTTTGGCCAAATCCTAGGCCAGGTCGCACTTTTCAGGCCCAAACCTGCATCCCAGGTCACAGTTTTTTCCCCAAAAAGTGTGACCCGGCCGTAATGATGAAGTAGGAGCAGTTACTGAGATTTTAGACCCTAATTTGAACTTTGAATCCATAAAAAACAAAGAGTAGGATTAGGCCTCTTAATTGCAACTGACGGATCGTGATTCCAATGGTCAGTTTTTTCGCTATTATCGCCGCAAGATTTAGGGCCTTCTCTCCTCTCCACATTCACCACAGCTACACAAGAAAATGAATGATTTTTGAGGGAAAATGCCTTATTAGAAGAAAAACCCCTATTTTTCTTTCGCCCGCTGCGACCAAACCGTAGCCCCGTTTGACACACCATCTGCACCGTTGGAAAGCTCTCACCGAGAAATCAAATGGGTATCTGTTAGTTTTTCATGTTTTGATACTTCACTAGGACACATTTTGTCCATGAAGGGTCTCTTCATCTCTCCTTCCAATCAGAATTCTTCACTTACAACGCTTGTACTCGGGGCACCAATTTACCCCTTTACTTGTCTTTGTTCATGTTGATTTTTTTCATGAGACACCCTATTGTACTCATGTTTTTATGGTCCCCCATTGGACCTTTACTGTGTGGCAGCACCATCAAGTTGCCCTTGTTTAGAGCATCCGAGTTGAGTCGTCATCCGTCATAGAGTCTATCTCGAGTCCCTTTGTATCCCACTATAGTCCTCCATCCTTCATTGCTTGGTCCCTCTCTCGTGTTGCACATTATGGACTTCAGTACCATTGTCTCCTATCCCTCATGATATTGTGTCAATCGCTGCCAAGTCATTCATGCCCTTTATGCTCTAACACGGGAAGTCATCCATCCGCTACTCAGTATCCCCCATTTCATCATCATCATTAGTGTCCGTCTATTAGTCGCTCTACTATTTTCTCTCGTGCCTTAGTTGGGGATCCCTTATTGCCTCACCTATGGTGGACCTTCTTCTATCGACATCAACTCATTTACTCTAGAAGCCAAGTATAGAGGGCAGTGTACCTTGGTTCGAGCTCCTTTCAGCATGATCGTGATCCGTATACTTAATGGTCCAATGATGCAGCAACAGTTATTGGTGATTCCCGGGTGTGTGTGAGATGTCTCAACCCGGGGTGGCCCTGCAGGTAGCCCCCCACATGCCTGGATGATTCCTTCATTTCAGCCTTTGATGCAGCTCCTTACATTTGATGATGTCGGCCTCAGCCGTTTGCAGCGCCTTTTCGATTTGCATGTATCAGTCAGATTTTGCGAGCCCTTCCCCATGTATAGGGGGCATTTGGGTTGTATTTATATCTCATGTACTAAAATATTATTGTATAAGTCCTAGCTATTATTCCAGGCACAACATGTATGTGGGATTCATCATTCACTTTTCTGGCTCGTATTTATGCCAGCATGTACTTTATAGTTCGGTTCCTTGTTTACTGGACATACTATTCTTTTGTACTTTGTCTCGGTAGGCATAGGTATGCCTCCCCCGCCGCCTTTAGCACAGGTATCACTTCATAAACTAGAGACTTGTTGCACCTGTAAGTCTCGTCTCCTCAGGGTCTAGTCCTTTAGCACATCAGACTACCTTACATTTCTCTCTCTAACTTCCCTATTGATGTCTAGTGATTGAGTTCTTACAACGTACTTCGGTCATACGATTTGCTCCTAACACTCGTACGTTGGGGGGTAATCTGTTACACCATTTTTTGGTCATCTAACCTTTTATCATTAGATGAAACCAAGTACACCATGTAAGACAAATTTTACCCTAAGTAAAATTGCTTTCACTATGTGAAATAACTTAGTAAAACACCTTTATTAAGTTGTTTATGGTATAAATAGGAAACCCCAAAAGGAAATAATAAACAAATCTACATTTGTTTATATTTCCTGGTCATATTTAACCCAAAACAAGGAAATTAATTAAATAAATCATTATTTATTTGATTATTTCTTAGGAATAAGTTATTTAGATCATTATTTAAATAATATTCCTAGTTAAATTTGACTAAATCATTTTTAAATAATTAAATAAATCATTATTTAAATTAATTATATTCCCACCATTTCCCTAAAATAATAAATAAATCATTTATTTATAAATAAAGGAATTGACCCAAGTCAAAAATCCTTTTCCCTCCAACAAATATAATAAAAATATTCCTAAAGGGTGGTTCTAGAATTTGATTGATAATATTTTATTCATGCACCAAGTTCTAGATAACCCTAATATTTTGTTATAAATAGAAGGGTTTTCCCGATTTATTAGTCACCTTCAATTGCATTAGATCACTCTGGATCTATACTTGGTCACATTATCTATTTTTTCCTTGTGAGCTCCCTTTGAGTTCTATGTTTTTCTGGGTTTTCTACACCAACAAGAGAGAGAAATTCTAGATCTGAAATGCTGAGGACTTTCAAGAACCCATCCCATTGAGGAGAACTGGAAAACACCTTTCTTGTTTTCCTCTTAGGTGCCCCTTTTTAATATAATATAAAAATTCATTCAAATACATTGTTCTTGTCTTGTCTATTGGATGCTTGGAGACACATTTTACTTTATCTGCTTAATGTATTTTATGCTTAGATCTAGATTTTTGCAACATTATTTGGATCACCTAATTGCATATTTAAAGATATTTGGCAACCATAATTGATGTTAGGGCTATTTTTTATGCGTAGCTAAAGTGGTCTTTTACGATGAAAGATTCATACTAACAGCATCTGTTCCAGATTCTGCTCCACTTCCACAAAAACAACAACATATTGTAAAATGCCAACACTGTGATCGAGCTGGCCATATGAAAGATCATTGTTTTGATCTTCACCCATGCAAGCACTGTGTTCGACACACTCATTCTTCACACAGATGCTTCATAAACAAGCCTCCTGCAAGAACAAAGATTCATCTTGGATGGATCGCTTCTTGGCAATGGGCATCAACAGCCAAGAAGATGTTTAAGTCGTATGTCAGAAATTGTTCTAGAATATTGAACAAAATTGCAGTTGATTTTTTGCCATCAGCTCACCTTGTACCTGATAGGGGAGAAAATGGTGGTCATCTACAAGCTTCAAAATCAGATCAAGCGAGCCTGGGCCATAATCTCTCATTCCATATTCAGGGTTGTAGCCAAAGACATAGCAGTTCAAGCAAGCCTGAGCCACAATTCATCATTCCAGATTCAGAGTTGTAGCCAGAGACATGGATGCCCATGATCATGCCCTTGGTTGATGGACAGCCTTAAACCATCCATGTGAGTTTGATATTCTTCCTCTTTCAAAACACTTCCTCTAGCAGAAGACTTCATCTTCTTGCCAGCTTTGGAAGAGTTCCAGGATATGCATCAAGCATTCTAGTGTTGGTGGTCATCCTTAACCATCATAGGTTGTATACTTCCCTTATTTTAGGTTGAAGGTCTCCCTTTTCAAATATGAGGGACAATTCCTCTAGCAGAATCCCTTAGCTTCTTGCCAATTTTGGAAGAGTTCCAGGAACTGCAATAAGCGTTGCATTCCAGTGTTGGTGGTCATCCTTAAACCACCTCTTTATTTTAGAGAGTTGATTTAGCCTAAGTGCTACCATGCATACTTTGTAGATTTGTATTACAACTCTCTTCTTGGACTCGCACATACCCCTTCGGATTAAGGGGAGGAATGTTGAACACCTAATCCTCCATGGGTAGGTGTGGAAGGAGAAGAGTCACAAAGGAGTCCAAGTGACCTTGGAAGATGAATCCAAGGGTCACATTATTGTATTATAAATGTACATCTATGTGTAATAAAGATTCAACGAATGCCTATCTTTCTATGTGTGTGTGTATCTTTCCTCATACACCATGTGTGTGTTTAACAGGCCCAAAGTGTATTTTAGGTGGTTCACTGTGTGATATGGGAGACTCAATAGCTACAGAAATTTGTGGGATGACCAAGGTAGGAACAAATTTCTCTTGTACGACTTTAGGATTCAGATGTTCGGGCAAACAAGAGACAGGATCTGGATCAATTTCTGGTTGAGCAATGTCAGGTCCAGGAGGTATGGTCTCACTGATTGGATGGATCGTGACCACGGGTAGCTGTGAAGACTCTGTTTTGACAACAGTAGATGAACCGGGTTGTGTAGAAACAACTTGAGTTAACTCTGGTTTATGGGAAGATGATGTTTCACCAAAGGTACAAATTGTACTTGATGTGGCATAACATGATCGATTTTGCCTACCAGAAGTAACTTCTAGTTGTAAAGGTGGTTTTAATGCTAGTCTATGCAAACGATGGGGGAAAGCATTTTTTTCTTCCATGAAAACTGATTTATTTTAACAAAAATAAAAGAAAAGGGTAATGCTAGGCAAAAGGGTTTACCAAGAAACTGTGAACTGCAGAATACCTCTTGGCAAACCAAGATGTACGAGCAGGCAATCTTCCCGAATGCTGTGTTCGGTGCATCACAATTTACAAAGCAGCCGACTTGGTTTACTATGGATGGATAGCACCTAAAATTTTTCCTCCAAAATATACCTAAAGGTGCGTGGAGGCGCAAGTTTGTATTAGCATTGTCTGATGCGAAACCGCATAGTGAGAGCACCCCTTTATAATTTTCGTACTGTAACACCACCCGATATACCTAAAAGTACGTGGAAGAGCTATGATATAATTATGTACGTGGAGTGAGGTATCACACTCGGAATGTATCGCAGAAAAGTTAACGATAGCTGCTATGTTTTATGACGTCGAAACACGTCTCTAGCCTAGACCTTCTAATTTTTATTTTTGTGGTTCCAATGCTTGGTTAGGTAAATTCAGATAAATTTTAAGTGATCTTGTTTATCAATTTTCCTTTCAAAGATTCTCCACGATGATGTATTGGAAATTCCTAAAATGCAAACTAAGAATGATAAGCAATATTTCACTTTCAGTTTTTAAATGAAAATCCTAGCTACTAGAGATAAAGAGCAATCAATTTGAGAGCAAAAAAATCAATGAGCACAAACTATATGTAGATTTCCTAATTGTTCCTTTTGCAAAACACACTAATGAATACATGAAAATGCGGTTTTTTCTTTTCAGTTCCTTTAATTTTATGAATACAGAAAATAAACTAAGTGCAGTAAATCAACAAAAATGAATGCCTTTTACTTTTGAGAAATGAGGAATATAAATAACAATTTCTCTTTTGAAGGAAAAATGAGGAATTAAACAACAATTTCTCCTATCAGGAAACAAAGAATTTATGACAATATCCTTTTTCAAAATCAAATGGATCTAATGCGACAATGAATATACTTTGAAATCAATTCGTCAATGATAAAGAAAAACACTTTAAACAAACATTGAACAAATTTTTCTTTCAAAGGAGGAAGAGGTACATAAGATCACTGGTCAATATGAAGCTCAGGCTTTTGAAAACATAGCAGAGAACAAATTGAAACAAATTGCAATGACAAATTCAATGGAATTTGGATGGTTTCAGGAGGCAATGCAGTCTCTAAAGAGAGACAGGGCTTTACAATGCAGGCCTGAAAGAGAGACAGTGCTATGCAAAGCACTGTGTCCTGTCCAAGAGTGCGTTGGGCGCAATGTAAAATGAAAAAAACAGTTGTCTAACGCACTTCTAATGCAAATTTGGATTTAAAAAAGCCTAATCTTTGTGAGTAACAACTATTGCGTGAATAAAAAAAGAAAATTAGAGGCTAAAACACCTAGGATAAAGAGTTATTTCCCCAGTGGAGTCGCCAATTTGTTATGCAGAATTATGAATTACGGATAAATCATTCTTCCCTAGACAGGTTCTTATCTAGAACAATATGTCAAATACTTTACGATTATCTTTCCTAACTATAAACAGACACACATAATGAAACAAGAAGCTTACTTGGAGTCCAAGCGCTTCCAAAGTCTCCTTCTGTCGCTTTTGCTGTAGCTTCAAATTCCAACCGGCTATGAAAAATATTTCCTGCAAGAATGAACACTAAACAGCAAGAGATAGTAATAATACAGATGTATATTCAAGTTATTTAGCTAAATCAATAACGCATAAACTATATACATCAACTAAGAAATCATGATATGGAAAATCAAAGCTTATACATATGCATATAGGGAAAAATAAGCAGTAATCTCTATTAATGATAGAAGGGGAGGTTACAACCCAGTGATTGATTTAGTGTCACCTTCTCCAGAAGCATCCCAGCCTCATCATAATGCAGATATCTCCAGCAATATGTCACTCAAATCAACCTCTCAATTGAAATTCCACCAGCATTTCTCTACTCAAATTCTTTCTTCTCAAACATTAAGATTTGTGCTCAATTTATGGAGGAGCTGAAGGTAGTTTTATAATCAATGATTTTCCAATAATAGGTAAGACATGTTCCCAATCTTGTAGATGTCAAATGGACACATGGATTCGAAGTTTGACACATGTGAACTCTTCTAGAAGGCACTGGCCAAGTGGAGATTCCATAACAATGAGAATTTCACCCCTAATGTGACCAACGCAACTATGAGTGTCGAGAAGTGCTTTGCAGAGCAGTCTTGAATGGGGCTACCTACATATGAAACGCACTTATTCCCTTTAGAGGCAGCTTTGATGAGCTCTCGTATGATATATTATAAACTTCAAATCTTGGAAACCTTTGTAGATGAAAGTCTTTGAATGATTTGTCTTGTTCTTTGTATTAGGACATACAACAAATGAAATGATAGGGGATGATAGACCCTATTCATTAGTCCTAGAGATGAGGTCATTGGGAATGGTGCCCAAATTGACCTATAACACATGATATCATGATCATCACGCCGATTAGACACCTAGGATTTACTTTTGCATATTTTTTTAGAGACATGATGTCTCAGGATGTAACAGAAACACACATATTTTTTGAAACTTATGGTGCACACTGATGCGAAGCTTCGATATATATATATATATATATATATATATATATATATACACGTCTATTTTCCTATTTGATATGAGTCTTTCATGTGATGATGATTTTACAGATTAGGAAAATTTCTATCTAATACAATGTTAGCCCTCATAAGCCCTTTGTAATCAATTACCTCATAAGCCCCATTCTTCAAAACATGTTTGATAATGTAAGGCCTATGCCACATGGGTTGAAATTTTCCTGCCCACAGCTTATCTTGAGCTTGGTTGTACAAGAGGATGAGGTCTCCTTCTACAAAGGAGCGAGGGGAAACTGACTAGTCAAAATGAGCTTTGACCCGCTTTTTCTGTGCCTCGATGACCAAAGTAGTAAAGCAGCGAGTTTCATCCAACCTTTCTAAGTAGAGAAGATGCTCTTCTTTAGGTGAAGTGTTGGGCAGTAATTCAACAGCCAACTTGAGCGAAATTATTTCACACTCAATCAGAAGGGTAGCTTCCAAACTGTAAACAAGCTGGAATGGAGTGAATATGGTCGCATCCTTAACTGAGGTTCAGTATGCCCAAAAAGCCAAAAATAGCATGAGATGATAGTTGGATTTGTGCATCCCAATCATACATTGAAGCATGGTGACAAGAACTTTGTTCACATCTTCCACCTAGCCATTGGCCTGAGGATAGTATGGCGTTGAGCTGTCATGATGCAAGCCCAACTTGGAAGTCAACTCTGCCATCGTATAATGCCAAAAATGGGAACCATGATTGGTAATGATGGTTTGAGGGACACCAAACCTAGAAATGGTGTGATTGAATATGAACTGAGCTGCTGTCTTATCGTCGACGGCAAGTGTAGGCATTACTTCGGCCCATTTGGTGAAGTAGTCAATGGCTATGATAATATAAGCATGCCCCCCGACCGAGTGAGGGTTGCACGTCATAAAATCGATGCCCCACTTTGCAAAGGGACCAATGGTAATGACAGGGTGGAGATGTGCGGATGGTGCACGCATATTGCACTGATATATCTGGAAATCGTGACATTTACGGACAGCGACAATGCAGTCCTTGAAGATAGAGGGCCTGAAATGCCTAGCATGAAGAATATTCTATGCAGTGGCATAACAAGACATGTAACCGCCACAAGTGCCACTGTGACAATCATTCAAAACTTTCTCAACCTCCTTGAGGGTCAAACACCGGTGGAGAATGGAATCTACTCCATCGTGGTAGAGTGTATCTCCGACTATACGATAAGGTTGCGATTAATGGCGGATGCATCAGTGAGCATCCTTCGTCAACTCAGATCTAAAGGTAGAAGTCTAGAGATAGATGATGATATCACCGCACCAAGTATTGAGGGTGCTAATCAAAAAAAGCGAATCATCTGGAATGCATTCCTCAGAACCATATGGAGCGGAGTCGGAGGGGAGGGAACATATTAGATCAACAAATACTAGTGATTTCTTCGACTTGGAAGTAGTAAAATCCAAATTGAACTCTTGGAGGATGACAATCCACTTTGAGTACTTGGCCCCCAGCAATTTTCGAGACAATATATAGGTCATGGGGTTGCACTCAGAAATCACAATCACAGTACGCAACAGAATATAATGACAAAAAAGTTGAACCGCTTGAACCGCAACTAATGCTAACTTCTCGACATGGGCATAGCACGTTTTAGTATCGAGAAGGTTATGAGAGAGGTAGTAGATAACATGCTCGTTACCTTCATCATCATCTTGCACTAGAACCATGGCAATCGTGCTGAAAGTGGCAGCTAAATAGAGGGAAAAATCACGATGATAGTTCAGGGGATGCAACAGAGGAGCATTGACAAGCAACGTCTTCAGAGCATCGAAAGACTTCTGGGTGATCTCATCCCAAAGGAAAGGGATTCCCTACTTTAGTAATCGCATGAATCCTTTAGCAAATTCAACATAGTTAGGTATAAAACAGCATAAAAAATTAGCCTTCCCCTGCAGACTCTGCAGTTGATGTAATGAATATGGAGAGGGGAGATTAACAATTTCCTCAACTTTGATCGGGTCTAGGCGAATCCCGTCTTTGGACATGATAAACCCCAAGAGTCTACCAGAATCAACGAAGAAGACACATTTGTGTGGATTTAGCTGGATGTTATAGCATCGACAACGAAGAAATATCTGATGAAGATGGTTAGGATGGTCCTTACGCTTAGCTGAATGATGCAGAAGGTCATCTAGATAAGGTTGAACGATGTGCTTAATATCGTGAAAATTGTATGACATCACTCGCTGAAACGTGGCCCCAGCATTCTTCAAGCTGAAAGGGATCTTCTTATACGTGAAATTACCCCAGTGACAGATGAAGGCAGTCTTATCCTAATCAGTCAGGAGAATGTTAATCTAGCTATAGTCAGAAAAGTTGTCCATGAGGGAAAATATCTGACTCCCAACGTAGTCATCAATGATCTTATTGATAAAGGGAGTAGGATAATTATCCTTAGGAGAGGCTCGATTGATGTCACGATAATCAACACAGACCTGAATGGTAGCCTGTTTCTTATCTACAGGGACAATGTTGGAGACCCATTCTGTCAAGGGAATCGGGTAGATGAAACTAGCATTGAGAAGTTTTTCAACCTCACTTCTAATGGTGGTAGCTTTTCGAGGGTGCACAGAACGAAGGTGCTTACGAACAGGCTTCAAACCAGGGTAGGTAGGAATCTCATGCACCACTATACTGGGATCAATGCTGGGAATTTCTTCGTAAGACCATTCAAAGACGTCGCAGAGCTCGCAGAAAAGGCTAGTATAAACCTAGACTTCATCGGAAGAACGGGTGACCCTGATATGGATGTTCTCGATGATTCCTAGTTTCATAGAAATGTCGATAGGCATCATTTGAATAATGTTACTCAAGTTACGCTCCGAAAAAACTTCATTTGTAAAAATAGGCATTTGAAGTGGAGGAGAAGGAGCATGAGATGCAAACCTCTCAAGACAGGTAGACATGGCCCCAAGGCTAGGCATGAACGAGGAATGATGATGACTATCATCCCACGAAAGATCGTCAAGAGACATAGCTTCCACGATGACTTCATCTGAGGGAAATATCTCTTTCAAGGGATCGGGCGAATCTGAATCACCAAGCCAAGGGGATTGAGAATAAGTGTCAAGAGACATGCTCAAAGGAGCATGATCAGAAGACAAAGATTCCGAAGTCGCAATGAGTTCACAATAGTCAATCTCGATCGGACTCGATGACATTGAATCTCTAAAAGAATCAATCTGTTCAGGCGAAGGGATGATCCATGGGTCATTAGACCGAGAGATCATATTTATCTGAATAGTGTTGGGTGGATGAAGGGTAAAATACACATGAGGGCAGGATATTTGAAGAGACCTAGCCCAACGCTCTTGTAGGGAGTAGGAATCTGATCCACATACGGAACATTGTTCTCGGAAGAAGAGGTGAAAAAAGACAATTGATTAATAGTAACAATCTTTCCTTCGTGCGGGAATTTCAGGACACGAAAGAGAGTGGATAGAACGCACAACATGGCATGAGTCTAACTATGACTGAGGAGAAGATTGTAATTGTGTAATATTCCTAATTAGCCCAAGCTAATGGGAATATACAATTTTGTTTCAATTTTCTGTTTCATGAATAAAATTGTAAAGGAGGATCCATAAAACTCCTAATCAAAAAAATAAATCAATGCCACATGTGAACATGGATAAATCTGGGCTATTTACATCAGCACACTTAGGTGTGAAAGACACTGGAACACTTGACCAAGTCAACTAGGACCAAATCAACAGTGTTGTCCAAATACAGTGAATCTCCTAGAGGCATAGCGCAGTTTTAGTTGGAGGCTTCTCATGTGAATGCAGCTAAATCATTGAGATGGTTTAGGGTTTGACAAGACTTTCATCCTATAAAAAGAAGAGGAGGATAGCAGAAGAAGGTTGTTGATTGTGTATATTTCTGAATATATTGTCTGTTTACACATATATCATTCTCTTCTGTTTAGCTGAGGATAGTGTTGTTTAGCATTAGGGTGATCCTATTCGGGAATCCCACCTCTTCCTTGAGAGGCCTCTTATAAGAGTTTTGTTGATCTCATCCACTATCAGGCATTTGGCCAAGCTCATCTTCCAACTACAATGCAGATCCCATTGAGGGTTTGGTTGTCCTTGTGAGATGCAGCAAGTGGAGGCTAGATCTGCTCAGATCTAGGCCATTCTAGGGCCTTTTTCCACTGGGAAAGTCTTCTATCCCATTGGAAAGAGAGTTCTGAACCTTTGGAGCTGCATTTTTAGATCTTGGCATTAGGCCAATCTAGTGCTTCAACCTACAACGCAGTTTCCCTTATAGGACTGCATTATTTTCAAGAAGGAAGTTGTAGGGTGTTTTGACACACTTTTTGAAGAGAGTTCTCTGGTGTTTGGGTTCTTCCCTTCACTATTGTGATCCATGGATTAGATTTTTGATCCATGTTATGTACAGATCTGATCTGCTCCTATTTTTTTCATCTTCAGAAATTTCTGAATACTACTGCAGATCTGCTACTTTAGATCTCAGATCTACTCACTGTGGTGCATGTTTTGATCAAAACCCCAAGGGGATCTTGTAAAGGAGCTTTTCTAGTGTACAGATCTGATATTTTGTGCACATATCTGCTTTAGATCTAGAATTTAATATACAGCTACTGTAGCTAATAAAAATAATGATGTCAAGCCATTTTTCAGTCAATACATGTGTTGCAGCCCTCTTTCTTGAGGAATTTCTTCTATTATTGTATTCTACATTCTGTTGTACATTGTAAGGGCCTCATTATGGATCTGATTTATTGTTGTATATATGAAATTTCATCCTTCTTATTGGTCTCCTACTATCGCTCTCAAAAACTGCGTTATTTTCCTGCAGCATTGTTGCATATTGTTGCAGCCCCATTCTTGTGGTGTTTTTCAGCTATACTAGGTGTGGGAGGTATGTTTACCTCACCTAGTTTGATTTGTTTTGCTCGCCTTTTGGATTTAGATGCTAGATATCCAGATCTAAGGGATCCAAGGGCTAAAAACTCATTTTATTGCACATAATTCTGAAAAGTGTGTTATTCCAAAAGGTATTGTTGAGTGGTCCCATGTGGGGATATTACAGTAGTATTGGAGCAACCTTCTTGGCACAGCCTGTGATTTGATTTCTTGAAGAGCCAAGATGTCTTCAGAAGAAGATGAGCCTGTCACTGAAAGAGAGAAGAGGCACCTGAGAATAAGACAAAAGAAATTTTATTACACCAACGATGATAAAGACAATGGAAAAGCCCCTGAATATGGAAGTGATGAAGATGGGAAGGAGTTTGCAAAAACCCTTCTGAAAGCCATGCAAGATCTTGCTAGAGAGATCAAAGAGATGACATTGGATAGGATCAAGGAATCTCCTAGGAGATTTCATCCTGGAGAAATATCTTGATCAACCAGTGAACCAGCCACAAGCTCCAAAACGTGTTGAGATTGCAACAAGATGATGAGCTTAGTGAAAAGAGTCGCCTTTAGTAAGTGGGCCCACAGGCTATTTTTGGCGCAAGTCTATTTTTAGACTATGTCTATTTTTAGACATGTCGATCATATTCTATGAGTTGTAGGATGCTATTTTTGGATGGTTGGTCAAGTTTGAAAAAATATACGGACTTCTATTTTTAGACATATTGGGGGGAATCTATTTTTAGATTGCGAGTCTAAAAATAGATATGTCGAATATTATTAGCTCTTAATAATATTTGGACTATAAACATTAACTTATTCTCTTGGAGCACTTCAGTTAAGTGCATAGATGTGGCACAGGAGCTGACAGAAGGAATTACACATTCTTGAGGGTTAAGTGGAGCTATGGCATGGAGACTTCAGTTAGAACTCATGTGACAGAGTTTGGTGGAGTTGTGTTCAGTCTAACTCAGTTAGACACAGTTGAGCTAGTTGTATCTAGTCTAACTGATTGATACACTAGTGAGAGTGGTGTGAATTAATTATTAATTAATTCACTAAATATTAATTCATTAATCAACTGAAGAATACATCAGTTAACTACAGTGCATGGACAGTTTCAGTGGAGACCAGTGGAGAGATAGGTGAAAGGGCAAGATGAATATCAGTTGTGACTATAGTGATGCATTGATTGCATCCAACACAGAGTAGAGATGCCAATGAGGATTGCGTGAGCAAGGCTGGACCAATTTGAGTTCATTCAGAGCCATTATTCAGCAGGGATTATGCAGTAGAGGCATGCTAGCAGGTGGCAAAGATCGGTGCATGGATTTGCTAGATCGAACCTAATTAGTGTGTAGCGATTGTATTGTACTAAGAGCTTGTGAGAAGCTTTGTATGAGGATTGTTACATGATCTCTATGAAATATATTTTATACAGATAGTTGGGGTTTTTAGCTTCAGGCTTTCCCGTTAAAACACTGTGTTCCTATGTGTGAATGTTTATGGTTTCAATGTGTGTATGCAATTGATTTAATTTCTGCATGTGATGATCAATAGTAGAAGAGATTTTGTATTGTGCATGAAGTCAAATAGTGTGTGATCAGGAGAATATTGGATGTATAACACATTAGTTATATAATTTCTACATGGTATTAGAGCAATATTGATCATTGGAGCAATTGCAAATCATTGAAGCGGTTGAGTTTTGTGCTGGTGAAATTCGAATTTGCAGTAGTGTTTTCTTGGTGTCGAAGTTGAGATGTCTTTCAACGGATTGAATTTGGAGTATGCCCTTGAGGATAGCTCAAATTATATTGCATGGAAGAAAGGATGGAGGTGGTGCTGGAGGATAATGGGTTGAAGGAGTTCATAGATGCAGAAATTCCAAAACCTGCTTCTAGCGATGCTGCCGCACTTGACGCATTGCAAAAGAAGACAACAAAATGTCGAAGGATTCTGTTGGAAGGTGTGAAGGATCACATAGTGTCTAGCCTCATGGTAAAGCTTCTCCATTCTTGATGTGGAAAGCTTTGATAGACTTGTTCCAAAGCAAGAGCGACCATAGGAAGTTGGTGCTCAAAGACAAACTCAGGAAAATAAAAATGGAGAAAAGCGACAGTATACCCAAGTACTCCACGAAGTTTTTCCAGTGTAGGGATTAGCTGGGAAGTGTGGGGGTTACTGTAGATGAAGAGGACTTGGAGAGCTTGGCTCTCCTTGGGCTTCCGAAGAGTTGGCATTCCTATGAGGACTCTGTCAATGGTCGGGAGAAACTACCAGGATGGGAGCGACTTTGGTCGGATCTTGTGTAGGAGGAGATAAGACGGAGTACCAGGGATGGATCTTCATCGAAGAATGAAGATGAAGAAAATTGCGGTTTGGCTGCCAAATAAAGGAAGGGGAAGGGAAAGAAAAATCCTTCTCAATCCAGTGCGAAAGGAAAGAAGCAGGACATGTTGAAGGTGAAGTGCTTTCACTGTCACCAACATAGACATTACACCACTAATTGTCCACAGAAGAAGAAAAATAAGCAGGCTGCTAGATCTGTAGTTGGAGGGGCCTTAGCCTCGTAGTTTGAGTTGGATTTTTCACTAATCGCATGCTTGGTCTCAAGTGTGATGGGATCAGTGTGGTTTCTTGACAGTGGTGCGTCTTTCCATATGACCAGAGACAAAGATTTGTTTACTGATCTGGATGAGAAGGATCTTGGAGTGCACATCAAGATGGGCGATGATGGGGACACAGCACCATCGCATCCATTTCATCGTGGGGGGAGTCTGAAAACCTTCATCTTGAAGGATGTCATGCATGTTCCAAGATTGAAGAAGAATCTTATCTGCAGCAAAGGAAGACAAGGGATATGATGCTGTTCAGTTGTGGAAAGGCTTCATACAGCAAATGGTGAAACCCGGAGGATGGGGGTTCAAGTTAAGAACCTTTATCAATTGCAGGTAGATGGCTACGCAGCAATGGCAGAAAAATCAGAAGGAGTGGTGAGCCGGGATGAGGGTGAACTTTGGCACAGGACACTGGGCCATCTTCACCATGGTGCTTTGAAAAATTTTCAGCGGATTTCTACTGGGTTTCCCAAGGGTACACTTGCGCAGTTAGATCAGTGCAAGGGATGTACTTTGGGAAAATTTGTGAAAGCCACCTTTCATGAGAAGGATATTCGCGTGTAATATTCCTAATTAGCGATAGCTAATTGGAATATTCGATTTTGTTTAGTTTTGCCGTATATAGTTTGTAAATAAATAAAAAGTGAGTGGAGAGGGTCTAACTCACTTAAGTGAAATAAAACACCCTGCTAGTAGCACAAATTTGTGACTTAAGGGGGAGCCAAGGGGGCCAAGCACCACGTAGAGAGGGGACCTACATTAGCTCTAGAAGCTTTTGCGCAAGAGAGATTGGACACGTGGCAAGAGGTGGAGGCTACGTTGAAGAGATGGCCTTGGGGTTGGAGGAAGGCCAACATTATAAAAGAAGGAGGAGCCTTCTCATTTGATTCATTCTGTTGTTGAGGATATTGAGCTAGAAGTTTTGTCTTCTTGAGCACGTTGGATATTTAGCCTGTCTGCAGCACTGTTTAGTGCATTGAGTGTCTCCGGTCGGAGATCTCGCCCTTAGCCTCGGGGGAATTCGAGTGCCTTCTCGGGCAAGGTTATTTCTTCAGTATTTTGTGAGAGGTTTTGATGTTTGGGTTTGTTGTGGAGCTTGGATTTCATAGAGACTGCGCATTCACTGGGAGAGAGGACGCAGTCCATTTTGGAGGTGCTCCGGATCGGGACTTCTGTAGGAGAGTGAGCCGAGATTTTGAGTAGAGGATCAGCCTTTGCCTATGGGAGGATTTTGGTGGAGTTTGAGGTAGTGTTTCAGTCATTCTCACTTAGCCTTTGCGCAGAGCCTTGCAGGCCAGCGTAATTCCCCAAGGGGGTGTTTTCTGGAGGTTTTCCGGGGTCAGCCATTTTTGATACAATTTCTGGATTTTGTCGGGATTGGTGAGTAGAGGAGGATTGCATATTTTCAGCTCATTTCGACAAGGGGATCAGCCCCTAATCTTCAGTTCATTCCAGCAGTAGCAGCTACACGGCAGTTTTCCAGCAGCTGGGACACAGTTCAGAGAGTAGCCATTTCCTATATATTCTGAGAGTATTTCTTCACTTGCCTTGAGCAAGATTAGGTGCCATCACTCTGATCACCTATTGTATTTCATTATATTTCTCAGATTAATAAAATGGCTTAGCATTTCCTCTCTATGTTTCTGGATGATTTGCCGTATTTTCTGTCTCTGCTATTATATGTCTGCTGCACTGTTATTTTTATATATTCTTGAGCATTCTAGTTCTATACCACTTGATGTGTTTATCTTCCACTCTTAGACAGAGTCTGGAAAGGGCCAGGTAGCCTCCAGATCTCGTCCTCTTTCAGAGGCAGAATATCTGATAAATGCCTGCCCAGTCCATCTCTGGTTGGAGTTTACCGTGTTTTAGAGATATTCCTGAAACGAGATATTACAGTGGTATCAGAGCATAGTTATGGCTCAGCCTATGGTCTATGACATCGGGGAAAATACCATATATTTGTTACAAAGGCAGGAAGTATAGAGACTGTGAGCATAGGTTGGAGAACACCTACAGAGAGGGAGACTGTGTTTGGGTGGTGGACACAAAACTGGAGGAGCCTGTGAAAGACGCAGAATTGGAGGAGCCTATGTTAGATTCAAAGCTGAGGATTCCGATGGCAGATGAGGACGGGAAGAGATTTGCGAACCAGCTCCTAAAATCAGTGTAGGAATTAGCCAGATAGGTTGAGGTGATGGGTCAGAGATTCACCGCTGTAGAGGCTAGACAGCGTGAGACTCCACGGGTTTTCCAGGTAGGAGAGGGATCAGGTACACCCCACAATTTTCCGGAGCAGGGTGCTGCTCAGCGTGATACTCCTCAGCCGATGGCTTCACGTGCACCTACCCGCTCTACCATGCCCACTTTCTTGGGAGCAGACACAGGGGAAGGAGCCCAATAGGAGGTAGAGCCTGGACACATAGGTGAGTATTTTTTATAGTATCAGGCCTACGGGCAAGAGTTTAGGGATGCTCTCACGTTCAGAGATTTTGTGCAGCTCTAGTGGGACAGTAGACCCCGCAACCATCATAGAGGGCACCAACATTATCATGATGGAGATTCCCACCGTGCCTCTAGAAGATTTCATTTGCCTACGTTTGATGGATCATCAAACAGTTCGAAAAAGTCTTGGGTGGAGAAGCTGGACATCTATTTCCAACTTAATCAGATGTCAGAGACGGAGGCCATCAAGGTGGTGATGTTACATTTCGATGGTGAGGCCCAAGATTGGTGGTTCCATGGGATGGTTACACTCAGACATTCCACAGTGACGACATATGCCGAGTTTACCTGGAGGTTGATGGAGTAGTTTGACCGGAGGGATTCGGAACAACACTTTGTTGAGTTGACGAGGCTCAAGCAGACTGGGAGCCTCGAGACCTACATTGCAGATTTCTTGAGGGTTTCAGTGATGGTGCCAGATCTATCCACAGCTCGGATGATCTATATGTTTGTAGAGGGGTTATCAGAGCCACTTCGGGGTCTAGTCAGGTCTACCAGACCAGCGACACTTCAGGATGCTATCAGCAGGACCCGACACTTATAGGATGCATTACCCAAGACTCGGACACCTTACCCCCAGAGACAGGGTTTCCAGCCCAAGGGGAAGGATGTGGAATCCTCCTCCAAAGGGGAATCCGAGACTGGCACAGATAGATGATGATGCCAGGAGGGATTTGAGGAAGAAGCGGCTATGCTTCACTTGTCAGGAGCCGTGGGCACCAGGGTATAGGTGTGCTGCTGGAACAGGATCAGTTGATGCCTCCATCTCCAGGGACAGGAGGTGCATATTTTGCACCCATAGGAGGGACCCTTGCAGCCTTGTGAGGATTTCCCAAGTATTTGACGCTACGCGTATGAGGGACAATACGTGGCCAGCGAGTGTCCGTTTTGGTTGATAGTGGGGAAACCCACAACTTCATTGATGCATAGATGGTCAAGCGGAGGGGTATATCGACCAAGAGATTTGACGAATTTTCAGTCTTGGCCCCAGGAGCCCAGACGATGCAGTGTGCCCGGTATGTTCCAGAGTTGGCAGTGACGATGGGTACCTACACTGTGACCGATCAGTTTTTCATGGTCAACATACCAGATACCAATGTGGTATTGGGTGTTCAGAGGTTGATTACTCTAGGAAAGGTCACCATGGATTGGGAGGCCTTAGAGATGGAGTGGGATGATAGGAAGATTGGGAAGCATGAGAAGATCTGCAGGATGCACACTTACCCATCTCAGGCAGTTTCAACACATCGGATGGAGGCAAACTTCCAGAAGGGAGACATAGAGTGGGCGGTTGAGTTGCGGGCATCAGAGGCAGAGACCACCGGTCGAGCAGTTCATTTGGATATACAGGCCATCCTTGATAGGCATGATGTAGTGTTTGGGGATATACCACCAGGTCGACCACTGGACTGAGGGTTTGAGCACACCATTGAGCTTGAGCAGGGTATCCAGGCAGTGATCACTACCCCCTATAGGCATCCCAAAGCCTATTGAGATGAGATTGAGTGGGCCATCTAGGAGTTGCTGGCTCTTGGGAAATTCAGACCGATCATGAATCTGTTTGATTCTTCCGTAGTGCTGGTGAAGAAGAAGGACGACACCCTGAGGATGTGCATTGATTACAAGGCCCTGAACAAGAAGACCCTAAACAATAGGTATCCTATACCCAGGATCGTTGAGTTGATGCATGAGCTGAGAGGAGCCAAGTTCTTCTCGAAGATTGATTTGAGATCAGGGTACCATCAGGTTCACGTGAGGGAACAGGACATTCCCAAGACCGCCTTTAGGTGTCATTATGGGCACTTTGAGTTTTTGGTTATGCCTTTTTGGCTGACCAATGCACCAGCCACTTTTCAGTCTTGCATGAACCATATCTTCCGCAGTCATCTAAGGAAGTTTGTATTGGTCTTCTTCAATGACATACTCATATATAGTAGGACTTGGGAGGAGCATCTCCAACATATAGAGGTAATAATACGCATCCTGGAAGAGCAACAGTTCTGTGCTTATCTCTCCAAGTGTGAGTTTGGGATGATGGAGATGTTGTATTTGGGTCACATTATTGGAGTGGATAGAGTGAGGGTCCATGAGAAGAAGATTAGAGCCATCAGAGATTGGCCGGAGCCGAGGAACTTGACGGAACTTCGAGGGTTAATTGGGATATGTACCTATTACAGGAAGTTCATCAGAGATTTCTCACAGCTTGCTACACCCCTTACAAATTTGACGAAGAAGGGGGCATTCAGCTGGTCAGATACAGCGCAACGAGCCTTTGATAGGCTCAAGGAGGTGATGAGTAGTTGCCCCGTGCTTGCATTGTTGGATTTTACGCAGCCATTTGTCTTGGAGTGTGATGCATCAGGAGAGGGGATCGGCGTAGTATTGATGCAGGGGGGACACCCTATAGCCTTTGAGAGCCGGAAGCTCCTTCCACATGAGAGGTTGTTTTCTATATACAACAAGGAGATGTTGGCCATCATGCATGCCTTGGCAAAATTCTGGCAATATTTGGTAGGGAACAGGTTCAGGGTGAGGACTGATCACAACAGCCTCAAGTTCCTTTTGGAGCAGAAGCAGCCACAGGAGAGGCAGCAAAAGTAGATCAGTAAGATCCAAGCATATGACTTTGACATTGAGTATGTCAAGGGTAAGAATAATGTGGTAGCAGATGCCCTTTCACGTAGACCAACCACATTATCTCTTATGAGCTTGGATACAGATTGGAGGGCTTGAATTTTAGTGGAGTACTCCAAGGACAGATTTGCATGTGAGGTGCTGGATGGCCAAGTGGCGGATGAAAGGTACGGGGTGGTTGATGAGATTATCTATTATAGGGACAGGATCTTCTTGACTGAGGGGTCTCATCTTAAGAAGAAGATACTCTAGGCATCACATGATTCTCCATTGGTAGGCCATCATGGGTTCACCAAAACCTACAGGGCCATTAGAGAGAGGTTCTCATGGAAGGGCCCCAAGGAGGACATACTCCAGCACATCAGGGAGTGCGATGTTTGTGAGAGGAACAAGGGGGAGATGAGCCATCCCGTAGGACTGTTGCAGCCTCTTCCCATTCCAGAGGGGAAATGGGAGAGCATATCGATGGACTTCATCACATGGTTGCCCATGGTGCAGGGCAAGGATTGTATCTTTGTCGTTGTTGATCGACTGACAAAGTATGCACACTTTTTCACCATATCCGCACATTACACAATAGCATAGGTGGCTGAGCTATTCTTTAGAGAGTTTTTTAGGCTGCATGGTCTTCCTAAGACCATCATCAGTGACAGGGACAGCCGCTTCATGGGCGGATTTTGGCAGGAGCTTTTCCAGCTAGTTGGGACGGAGTTGACACAGAGTGCCAGTTATCACCCACAGACGGATGGACAAACAGAGATAGTTAACAAGTGGCTGGAGGGTTACTTGTGTAACTATGTCAGTGGGGAGCAGCGAGCATGGTTGAGATGGTAACATTTGGGGGAGTACTGCTACAACACGACACATCACATGTGCATTGGTATTTCACCGTTTTATGCTTTGTATGGGTATCATTCCTTATCTTTTGTTGATGTGATGTTCGGTGCTAGCAAGGCTCCTAGAGCCAAGATTTGGATCCAAGAGAGTCAGGACATTCTCCGAGCTCTCAAGGACAATATGGCTATAGCACAAAACCAGTAGAAGCTGTATGCCGACAAAGGTCGGGTGGAGAGACAGTTTGGGGTAGGAGACTTGGTCTACCTATGCTTACAATCATACTGACAGTCATCACTGAAACAGAAGGGAGCTGAGAAGCTCAAGCCTCGCTTTTATGGGCCATATAGGATGATACGCAGGATTGGGCAGGTTGCGTATGAGTTGGAGTTGCCCCAAGGCAGCAAGATCCACAATGTTTTTCACGTATCATGTCTGAAGAAGGCGCTGGGGCAGCAGGTGACAGTGACAGATGAGCTACCACCCACGGATGATGAGGGGCACTTGGTGTTGCAGCCAGAGGCTATTATTGATACCAAGGAGAGGCAGCTACGGAGCAAGATAGTCTGGGAATTCTTGGTGAGGTGGAAGAATTTACTGGATGAGGATGCCACTTGGGAGAGTGAGAAGATTTTTCAGCACCCATCACTTCAGTTGCTTGAGGAAAAGCAACATTTTGCCGCGGGAGACTGTAATATTCCTAATTAGCAACAGCTAATTGGAATATTCGATTTTGTTTAGTTTTGTCGTCTATAGTTTGTAAATAAATAAAAAGTGAGTGGAGAGGGTCTAACTCACTTAAGTGAAATAAAACACCCTCCTAGTAGCACAACGTTGTGACTTAAGGGGGAGCCAAGGGGGCCTATGTTAGCTCTAGAAGCTTCTGCGCAGGAGAGATTGGACACGTGGCAAGAGATGGAGGCTATGTTGAGGAGATGGCCTTGGGATTGGAAGAATGCCAACGTTATAAAAGAAGGAGGAGCCTTCTCATTTGATTCATTCTGTTGTTGATGATATTGAGCTAGACGTTTTGTCTTCTTGAGCACGCTGGCTGTTTAGCCTGTCTGCAGCACTGTTTAGTGCATTGAGTGTCTCTGATCAGAGATCTCGCCCTTAGCCCCGGGAGACTTCGAGTGCCTACTTGGGAAAGGTTATTTCTTTAGTATTTTGTGAGAGGTTTTTTTATTTGCGTTTGCTGCGGAGCTGGGCTTTCATAGAGACTGCGCAGTCACTGGGAAAGAGGACGCAGTCCATTTTGGAGGTGCTCCGAATCAGGACTTTTGCAGGAGATTGAGCCAAGATTTTGAGTAGAGGATCAGCCTTTGCCCGTGGGAGGATTTTGGTGGAGTTTGAGGCGGTGTTTTAGTCATTCTCATTTAGCCTCTATGCAGAGCCTTGGAGGCCAACGTAATTCCCCAAGGGGGTGTTTTTTGGAGGTTTTCGGGGGTCGGCCATTTTTGATATAGTTTCTGGGTTTTGTCAGGATTGGTGAGTAGAGGAGGATTTCAGATTTTTAGCTCATTCCGGCAAGGGTATCAGCCCCTAGTCTTCAGTTCATTCCAGCAGTAGCAGCTACATGGCAGTTTTCCAGCAGCTGGGACGTAGTTTAGAGAGCAGCCATTTCCTGTATATTCTGAGAGTATTTATTCACTTGCCATGAGCAAGATTAGGTGCCATCACTCTGATCACCTATTGTACTTCATTATATTTCTTAGATTAATAAAATGGCTTAGCATTTCCTCTCTATGTTTCTGGATGAGTTGCCGTATTTTCTTTCTCTGCTGTTATATGTCTGCTGCACTATTATTTTTATATATTCTTGAGTATTCTAGTTCTATAACACTTGGTGTGTTTATCTTCCACTCTTAGACTAAGTCTGGAAAGGGCCAGGTAGCCTCTGGATCTCGTCCTCTTTCAGAGGTGGAATATCTGGTAAATGCCCTCCCAGTCCATCTCTGTTTGGAGTTTGCCATGTTTTAGAGATATTCCCAAAACGAGATATTACATCATGCCACGACGATCCTTGAGAGAATTCACACAGACGTGTGTGGACCTTTCTTAGTATCTTCGACAGCAAAGCACAAGTATTATGTGATATTTTTTGATGACTTTTCTCGTAAGTGATGGGTCTTCTTCATGCAGAAGAAGAGCAAGACATTCTCTAAGTTCTGTGAGTTCAAGGCACTGGTGGAGAAAGAGTCGGGGAAGCAGGTGAAGGCTCTTAGGAGCGATAATCATGGTGAATTCATCTTTGGCGAATTCAAAGACTTTTGCAGCGTAGAAGGAATTCAAAGAGAGCTCATAGCACCTCATAACCCACAGTAGAATGGGGTCGCGGAGCGAAAGAACAGAACGATCGTGGGTGCTGCACGGGAAATTTTGCATGATCAGGGCCTTCCCATACACTTGTGGGCTGAAGCTTGCAACACTCCGGTTTATGTGCAAAACTATTGTCCTCGTAGAGTAATTGGCATGAGTACACCCGAAGAGGTGTTTTCTGGTAAGAAGCCTGATATTTCTCATTTGAAGATTTTTGGCTCACCTATTTACATTCATGTGATGAAGGATGCTAGGAAGAAGCTAGAGTCAACCGCAGAGGTTGGGATATTTGTGGGGTACACAGAAACACCCCACAACTATCGTGTGTATTTTCTAGACAGTCGGAAGACTATTGTGCGATGGGATATCAAATTTCATGAGGAGAAAGCCATGATGTGTTTGCTTGAGAGGGAGCTTCACTTGCATGCAGATGAGGAGCTATTAGTTCCTAAGGATGAGCCTCAGGATGTGGATCAGCCACAAGAGGAGGTTCATGGAGTGGAAGAAACCACTCATGCAGCGCCAACCATCAGAGGGCGGAAGCGCACTACAGAAGTTGAGTGACTAAATCTTGATGCAGAGAAGATTGTAGGAGCACCTACATCACACCGCAGACAAAGACAGTCACCTGATTGATATACTGGATACATGGCTCTGATGAGCAAGTGTATTGTGACATAACCATCTTCTTTCGAGGAAGTTGTGGAGGACCCCACATGGGTAGATGCCATGGTGGAAGAGTATGATTCGATTGTCAGAAATAGTGCATGGGAGATTGTCCCAAGGCTAGAAGGGAAATCGGTGGTAGGTTCGAGATGGATCTACAAAGTGAAGCAAGATACTGATGGGAGCGTTGAGAAGTACAAGATTTGTTGCTCGGGGCTTCTCACAGATCGAGGGGATCGACTATGAAGAAACTTTTGCACCTGTCGCAAAGTATTCTTCCATACGAAGCATCCCAGCTCTCTCAGTGCAGATGGGATGGCACATTCATCAGATGGATGTGAAGACTGCGTTCCTCAATGGAGTCATGGAGGAGGAGGTGTACATAGAGAAGCCCGAAGGTTTCGAGATCTTCAGCAGCGAGTCACATGTGTGCAGACTCAAAATAGTGCTGTATGGGTTGAAACAAGCACCTCGTGCTTGGTACACATGGATAGACAATTATTTCACTGGTCTTATATTCACCATGAATGAGGCAGATCCAAACCTATACCAGATTATGGTGGAGGGTAAGTTGCTGATCATTGTACTTTATGTAGATGATTTCATTTTGACGGGTGATGAACAGTTGATACTCTCATGCAAGGCTGATTTTGCAAAGGAGTTTGAGATGAAGGACTTTGGCCTCCTTCATTATTTCCTGGGATTGGAAATTTGGCAGCGCAGTGATGGACTGTTTGTGTCTCAAGGCAAGTATGCCCAGGAGATATTAGAGAAGTTCAAAATGCAAGGCTGCAAGCCTATCGACACTCCTCTTCCTGGTGGTTGGAGGAAAGAGGATGCTACATCGGCAGAGGTAGTGGATGCCACTATTTATCGACAGTTGGTTGGTTCGCTCATGTATCTAGTCAATACACGACTGGAAATATGCTATGCAGTTAACCGGCTTTCACAAGCTATGGTTAAGCCTACCAAGCTCTTTTGGAAGGCGGGGAAGCATCTATTGAGATATCTCAGAGGCACATCAAGATATGGATTATGGTACAGACAGTTGGATGAGGTGAAGCTGCATGGATTCATGGATGTAGATTGGGCAGGGAGCCCAACGGACAAAAAGAGCACATCTGGAGGGATTTTCAATATCGGGTCTACAGCAGTTTCTTGGTACAGTAGGAGACAAATATCTGTGGCACTCAGTTCAGCAGAGGTCAAGTACATGGCAACAAGTTTGGCTGCATGCGAGGCTATATGGACGAGGAAGATCCTGGTCAGGTTGTTCGGTTCACACTTAGATCCTACTGTGATATATTGTGATAATCAGAGTTGCATCAAAATCTAGGTTAATCCAGTATTTCATGACAGATCTAAACACATTGACATCTCGTATCATCATATCAGAGATTGTGTGCAGCAGAAGATCATGTTACTTTCTTGCATTCCTATGGAGGATCAGGATGCTGATATCTTGACGAAGGCGCTCACTAGGAGCAAATTAGAATACCACAGAGGCAGGATCGAGGTGGAAAATAATCCCTATCTTGTTGAGAGGTAGTGTTGAGATTGCAACAAGATGATGAGCTTAGTGAAAAGAGTCGCCTTCACTAAGTGGGCCCGTAGGCTATTTTTGGCACAAGACTATTTTTAGAATATGTCTATTTTTAGACATGTCGATCATATTCTATGAGTTGCAGGATGCTATTTGTGGATGGTTGGTCAAGTTGGAAAAAATATATGGACTTCTATTTTTAGACATATTGGGCAGAGTCTATTTTTAGATTGCCAGTCTAAAATTAGATATGTCGAATATTATTAGCTCTTAATAATATTTGGACTATAAACATTAACTTATTCTCTTGGAGAACTTCAGTTAAGTGCACAGATGTGGCACAGGAGCTGACAGAAGGAATGCTATTCCTGAGGGTTAAGTGGAGCTATTGCATGGAGACTTCAATTAGAACTCATGTGACAGAGTTTGGTGGAGTTATAGAAGTAGTTGGTGGAGTTGTGTTCAGTTTAACTCAGTTAGACACAATTGAGCTAGTTGTATGTAGTCTAATTGATTGATACACTAGTGAGAGTGGTGTGAATTAATTCACTAAATATTAACTCATTAATCAACTGAAGAATACATCAATTAACTACAGTGAATGGACAGTTTCAGTGGAGACCAGTGGAGAGATAGGTGAAAGGGAAAGATGACTATAAGTTGTGACTATAGTGATGCATTGATTGCATCCAACACAGAGTAGAGATGCCAATGAGGATTTCATGAGTAAGGCTGGACCAATTTGAGTTCACTCAGAGCCATTCTTCAGTAGGGATTGCACAGTAGAGGCAGGCTAGCAGGTGGCAAAGATCGGTGCATGGATTTGCTAGATCGGACCTGATTAGTGTGTAGCGATTGTATTGTACTGAGAGCTTGTGAGAAGCTTTGTATGAGGATTGTTACATGATCTCTATGACATATATTATATACAGATATTTGGGGTTTTTAGCTTTAGGCTTTCTCGTTAAAACATTGTCTTCATATGTGTGAATTTTTATGGTTTCAATGTGTGCATGCAATTGATTTAAGTTACGCATGTGCTGATCAATAGTAGAAGAGATTTTGTATTGTGCATGAAGTCAAATAGTGTGTGATCAGGAGAATCTTGGATGTATAATGCATTAGTTATATAATTTCTACACAACACTCTACTATGCCTACTTTCTTGGTTGTGGAGAATGAAGGGCCTCATGAGCAAGCATCCCTTGAAGACTACTTTGAAGAGTATGAGTCTCAGAATCAGAGATTCAAGGATCACTTGAGTTTTCAAGATTTTTTTCACCTCAAGGACAAGATAATACGAAGGCATCAGTATAGAGATGGTGGATTCACACAGAATCATGATCGACATCACTCTATGGGTAGATTATTCTGACCCAAGTTTGATGGGTCATCCACTAGTTCTGCCAAAGCATGGGTAGAAAAACTGGATATCTACTTTCAGTTAAACAAATTTCCTGAGATGGAAGCTATCAAGATTGCAGTGCTATACTTTAAAGGTGAAACACACAACTGGTGGTTCCATGGGTTGTCTACATTGGGCCATGCCAATGTGACTACCTATTCTTAGTTCACTAGAATGCTGGTGGAGAGGTTTGACAGAAAGGATCCAGAAGCACCTTTCATGAGCCTTGCAAAGTTGAAGCAGTTAGGTAATGCAAAGTCTTATATCTCTGAATTTCTAAGATTATCTGTCATGGTTCCTGATCTGTCTACAACAAGGAGGGTTCACATGTTCATCAATGGCTTGGATGAACCTCTGCATGGGTTGCTTAAATCTACCAAGCCCATTACCTTACATGATTCCATTGAGAGGGCTAGAGACCTTCAAGATGCCTTGCCAAAAGCAAAGGAAAATTTTCAGAATAAGCCCTCTTTTCCTTCTAAAGGAAAGGAAGAGAAAAATGCTCCTTCAAAGGATAGCTCATACAAGAAGCCTCTTGATGATGAAGTATGGAAAGATTTAAGAAGGAGGAAGCTATGATTCACTTGCCAAGAACCATGGGTACCTAGACATAGATGTGCTACTGGTAAAGCACATTATATAGAGGTCTTCTAAGATCTTGAAGAAGATGAAGATGATGAGCCAAGGAGGGCTCACAGCACTGACAATGTTGGAGGAGATCCAACACCATCAGGAGATGAGAATGGAACATTTTCTCCTATTGGAAGAACTCTTGCATCCTTGATGGGAGTACTTAAGTACTTAACCTTAAGAGTCCAAGGTCAATCATGAATTAGAGGGTTTTTGTATTGATTTATAGTGGGGCTACTCACAATTTCATTGATGCCCATCTTGTGCAAAGGAGGGAATACCCATTGATACTTTTGAGGGGTTCTCTATTTTGGTCCCAGGAGATAGAACAATGTAATTCATGCATTATGTTCCATCACTTTTAGTCACCATGGGATCCTACACTTTGGTGGATCACTTCTTTGTAGTTGACATACCAGACACCAATGTTATTTTGGGTGTTCAATGATTGATTACATTGGGGAAAGTCACCACTAACTGGGAGGCTTTACAAATGGAATGGGTGGACAAGAAGAGTGGTGCACTTCAAATAATCAAAGGCATGCATACTTACCCCTCACACAACACTTCCAAAAAAAAAATAGAGATGGATTTGCGTAGTGGAAGCAAGGACCTCAATGCCCCTTCTCTCATGTTCATGAGATTTTTGTAAGGGACACTCTTGTCTAGTGGAAAACCACCTGGGAGGCCACCAGATTCAGTTTTGGTGAGAGATATCTCACTAATTGATGCTCCAAAATCAGATCCAGGAGGGATGGGAGCATTATAAGACACAACTATAGTGCTGGAAGGCTTGGGCAAGCACAAGAAGGAGGGAGATTTTCCTCTCTCGTCATCCTCACTCTCCTTCATTTTTTATTCTGCGCTGTTGGAGGAGAAGAAGGGAAGGTATGTCCTTCCTACCTGTACCTTTGGCATGATAAATGTCAAATAAGAGATCATCAACATGGAAGGCATTCCTATTTATGCATCATTCGTGCTGTCTTTGTTGGGGAGTGTAGGTCTATATTGGAAATCCCAGCTATTGGTGGATTATTCCAAAGATCTCCACACTTGTATGATGCTTGATGACGAGCTGCATGAAGAGGGATATCTAGTCCATGAGGGATTCATCTATCATCGTGATAGGATCTTCTTACCTAGATCCTCCAAGCTCAAGGAGAGGATGCTACAAAGGGCCTTCAAATAGTTCTGTTTCAGCTTTACGTATTCTATGAAGATCTACAACACTATCATGAGATGCTTTAAATGGGAAGGCTTTGGAGGAGAGCTACATCAACATTTTCTAGAATGAAAGAGCTACGTGGAGTTGGGGCAGCCAAAGGACTCTATACAAGAGTCATTTTAGTGATTTCTTCCTTCTCTTGAAAAAGGAGAAACATTTCTACACAATTCCATGTATAGAAGAAACATTGATGGTGAAAAATCTGATCATGTAATGCAAACTTCATTTTCTGATTTGACACATTCTTTCACCATGTTTTTGCAGGCCATGACTCCCAAGAGGAGTGTTGTATCATGTAAATCTCATGGAAAACATTGGGCCACTACAATTTCTGAATTTGGCCACTCCCTTGCTGTGCAAAGGGAGATTCTCTTTCATGATGGGTGCTTCCCAAAGGCACCAAACATATCTCACATTTTCAGCCATGGTGAGATAACTTGTGTAGCAAGTAAGTGGTGGGGAAACCACTTACCATACATTGATATGATATAGGCAGGAGATGCACTGCACTGGTAACATATGTGGGACTATGACCCACCTCCTCATGCTCAAATTTATGTTTGTGTATATGTAATTATGCTTCCATACCTGGATGATATAGTTGTACTTTTCATGGGATTGTATGAAGGGAGGATGGGCAGTTTGTATGTACCACATGGGATGGAAACTCTCTATGTACCTTATGCTACATGATTTAGAGAGAGTATTGGACTAACCATGTTTGTTTCTATTGAGTTCTTGACTCCTTGTGGGATGGATCTTGTACATCTCATGATGACTTTGGAGGAACAATTCATGGAGGCTTGGATTGGTGAACACCTAACTTGTGAGGAGAGCTTGATCTTTGATGGTGTCACCAATGGAGAAGGATAAGTGTTGCAGCACTCGCCCTATCAGTTGCTTGAGGACAAGAAACATTTTGGAGGGGAGGACTGTAATATTCCCAATTAGCCCAAGCTAATGGGAATATACAATTTTGTTTCAATTTTCTATTTCATGAATAAAAATTGTAAATGAGGATCCATAAAACTCTTAATCAGCAAAATAAATCAATTCCACATGTGAACATGGATAAATATGGGCTATTTACATAAGCACACTTAGGTGTGAAAGATACTGGAACACTTGACCAAGCCAACCAGGACCAAATCAACAGCGATGTCCAGATACAATGAATCTCCTAGAGGCACAGCGCAATTTTAGTTGGAGGCTTCTCATGTGAATGCAGCTAAATCATTGAGATGGTTTAGTGTTTGGCAAGACTTTCATCCTATCAGAAAAAGGTTGTTGATTGTGTATATTTCTGAATATATTGTCTGTTTAGACATATATCATTCTCTGCTATTTAGCTGAGGATAGTGCTGTTTAGAACTAGGGTGTTCCTGTTCGAGAATCCCACCTCTTCCTTGAGAGGCCTCTTGGAAGAGTCTTGCTGATCTCATCCACTATCAGGCATTTGGCCAAGCTCATCTTCCAACTACAACGTAGATCCTATTGAGGGTTTGGTTTTCCTTGTAAGCTACAACAAGTGGAGGCAAAATCTGCTCAGATCTAGGCCATTCTAGGGCCTCTTTCCACTAGGAAAGTCTTCTATCCCATTGGCAAGAGAGTTTTGAACCTTTGGAGCTGAATTTTCAGATCTCGGCATTAGGCCAATCCAGTGCTTCAACCTATAATGCAGTTTCCCTTCCAGGACTATATTATTTGCAAGAAGGAAGTTGCAGGGTGTTTTGACACACTTTTTGAGGAGAGATCTCTGGTGTTTGGGTTCTACCCTTCACTATGGTGATCCATGGATTAGATTTCTGATCCATGTTCTATACAGATCTAATCTACTTCTATTGTATTCATCTTCATAAATTTATGAATACTATTGCAAATCTGCTACTTTAGATCTCAGATCTACTCACTGTGTTGCATGTTTTGATCAAAACCCCAAGGGGATCTTGTAAAGGAGTTTTTATAGTGTATAGATATGAAATAGATTTGATATTTTGTGCAAATTTTTTTTCAAGATCTGGAGTGTAATATACAACTGCTACAACTAATAAAAATAACGTTTTCAAGCCATTTTTCAGTCAATACATGTGTTGCAACCCTCTTTCTTGAGGAATTTCTTCTATTCTTGTCTTCTACATTTTGTTGTACATTGTAAGGGCCTCATTATGGATCTGATTTATTGTTGTATATATGAAATTTGATCCTTCTTATTGGTCTCCTGCTATTTCTCTCAAAAACTATGTTATTTTCCTACAGTATTGTTGCATATTGCTGCAACCCCATTCTTGGGTGTTTTTCAGCTATACTAGGTGTGGGAGGTCTATTTACCTAACCTAGTTTGATTTTTTTTGCTCCCCTTTTGGATTTAGATGCTAGATCTCTAGATCTAAGGGATCCAAGGGCTGAAAAATAATTTTAGTTCACATACTTCTGAAAAGTGTGTTATTCCAGTAGGGATTGCTGAGTGGTCCCATTTGGGGATATTACAAATTGAGCTTGGCATCAACTAATTCTACCTCGACATTGACTGTCTTCCCTTTCAAGGTAATTGGTAAACTAGCAATAACACCTAAAGGTTTTGATTCCCTTCCATCAATTATTCAAGGGAATTTGGTGATGAATTCAAGGCCAAAGAACCAATGGATTTCCAGCAAGAAGATGACATAATGCATGTAGACACACCCTCGTCCACAACTACTCAATGGATATCGAGACCATTAATACCAACTTGTATGATGAGAGCAATTTGGAATGGGAGTCGCAGAACAAAATTCTTTAAATCTAAAGCGAGAAGGCTAGTGTCAGCAGGATCAACCCCGCCAATTGCAGATAGCAAAGCCTTCCATTGAGGTGGACGACTCTGAAGTACTTCTAATGCAGAAAATGTAGATGGCACCTAAGACAAATAATCAACAATACTATAATGTTGAGCAGCACAGGAATTTGGATTGTAAGAGGACTTGCGGAGTACAACTTTGGAAGGTGGTCATACAACAAGCTGAGTATTGGGCCTTTCAATCTGAAGAGGGCTAGAAGCAGGCAGAGGAGGAGGACCATCAACGATCTCTTTCCCCACTGCCTAACGTGATTTGGTATAATATTTCAACCAAGTAACAATAGAAATGGACGGAAAACCATTCATCATTAACACCTAAGAGCCAAATGGGGTAGAGGACTGAGGTTGCTCTACCATCTGGATCTGCTAAGATGGAAAAGGTTCTTTAAGAACAACCGTAGTTCCCTAGTTTCCTTTGAGTAATATACTTACTTCGGCCCATCGAGGACAGTCCTTGGTGTAGTGCACTTCGTCACAAACCAAACAAGGGTACTTTGGCTTACATTGTGAACCATCATCAACACGAGATTTAGACAAATCAGGTTTCAGGGTATCGGCTTTGGCCTTACCTTTACCCTTCTTTTTCCCCTTGGAAGTTTTATCCACTGGATTGGCCTGGACGACATTGACTTCCACAGTTTTACCAGAATTCAGGGTGGGATGAGAAGCAGCATCATTGGAAGGATTATACTTTTTCTTCCCAAAACTTGAAGGAGAAGACCTCCGAGAAGTCCGAGACATGGAACAAATAATACCATCAATGGATGGGGTCACTGGTGCTTTAGAAGTTCCAAGTCGAGGGGCATCAGGTAAGATATTGTTGGTGTCCCGTGATTTAGCAGATTGGTATAACAAATGACAGGGTAACATGGAACCAGTCTTTGGAGTCCTAGGACCTAGCCTTCCTAGACTCAGAGAGGGATATTTCTATTTGTTTGCAAAGGATATGAACTTGTTTGCTTTATAGGGTTGATTTTAGGATAGTTATTAAGTACAAGGTTTGCTTGATTTGTTTTGGTTGGGTATAATGGTCAAGAAGAATAGGTATAATGAGGAAATCTCTAATTCATTAGGCAATGGAGTCTAATGGAAGTCATGATAAGTTCATCAATGGATCGGGAAGCATCATAGGGAAAATCTAACTTGGTCAGTGTATCTTCAAGTTTTCAGGGGTAATGAGATGGACATCAATTGCAATAATGAAAAGTAGGACAAAGGGAAATCCAAGATCCTTTATCATATGTTCTTCTCAACAAAGGGACATGAAGAGGAAATCAATAGACAAGGAAAACCATAAAATTTGTGATCCACACTACAGCGGATAATAATTCAAGCCAAAATTTTCCAATGAAATATAGAAGGTGAGAAACTCATTTAACTTCTAGTGATTCCACCTTCAAGGAGACAAAACAATTAAGCCACACATATGACTGTAATCAGAGAAAAGGGAACTCCTAAACATCCTTGATTATAGTTATGAAGATCTCTAAAACAATTAGTTAAGCAAGTAAAAAGGGTATGATCGAAACAAAACCTCTTTGGCAGACTTTAAAGAATGGTACTTTAGAGAGAGACTTCAAAAACAATGTTTTAGTGGCAGCAAGTAAGCAGGGCTAGCCACAAATCATGCTTGACACCAACTGTATTCAAATATTTATGAAATAAACAATCTTAGGGGGTCTAGAGAGAAATTAAGAATTCTCTAAAATGTCCTAGCAGAAGAAAACATTAAGGCAGTTAAGAATAAACAGAGCTAAGGTACTTTCAGAAGACATTTCTTAGCCTAAAAATTTTATTCTACTACAACATAGAAATATGGAAACAAAATGAAATAGGAAATAAAAATAACATATTAGAAGCACTTCACCAACAACCAAGCTCAGGGATCCAGTGATATAGCCTCCTCCATCAACAAACAAATTAGGGCATCCACAAGTTCCAAGACATCAATTTATTTTCAACTTCCAAGAGACTATGTATTACTTCAAAGAGTCATCAAATGGCAACAAGATAATGATTTCAGATGCAGTATTTATGCTGCAAATGAGAAGGTGAAGCTGATCTAGGGTTTGAGTGTTATTTATTACAGAGTTAATGAATTCCTAACATTGAATGCCATGCAAGGCTCAAGTCAGGAATATCTGTAGATATTTCTCTGAATAATAAATCTTATCTTAACTCCTACCGAAAAATAGGTGAAATGATTGACTTTAAGGCCTATTCATAACTTTTACAATAACTGTCTGGCAGATATAAATATCTCCGACTCAGCCTAATAACTGCTTAATTCTTTATTGAGGGAAACAAAGCACTAGGTGGCACAAATATCTTTTGAAAGGAGTAACTGCCACAAGCTGAGTCATTCGAATATGTTTTGGGTAACTCTGCCTTCTGTTTTATCTTTAATCTCTGTCATTAAGCCTTAAACTCTGTCTTTATGATTTTGGGGCTAATCCTATGTTTTTATACTTTGATTAGGATTAGTCCTCTAATCTTTCTTCTTTCTTCCTCTGTCTTCTTCTTTGACTGTTTGTGTTTTCTCTATGTAGGGGAAGCTGTCTTTGTGGCTAGAGGGTTCCTTTGATCAGTCGATGATCATGATTCATCGATTACTGATCTTGATGCAGGGTCTATGGTCCTTTAAACTTAGAACAAAACCACTGGATTTTCACCTAGTGTTTAATCCAATTTAATTTGGCCCTGCGAAGTGGAGTTTAATCATATTCACCATTAAAACCTGCATAGAACACAAATAATTAGTTGAAAACCTGCGGGGAGGGTTTTACTGCTTTTTTGGGGTTTTGGACTGTCAGAAGGCATTTTGCAGAGGTGGAAGGGGTGCAGGAGGAAAGGTTCCAAAGGTGGAACCAGGAGGAAGCTCAAACAGAGGGGGGAGGTTTTGAATTTTAGCGCGGAGGACAAAGGCTGTTTTGGAAAACCACAAGTGGTTTATCGCGCGGAGAATAGGCGGTAAGTGGTTTTGGGCCAAACAGATGTTATATACCCCAGGGTTTGACGCGTGGCAGGAAAAAACCACCCATTTTTCATGGGTCACAAAACTTTAAACCTGGCGCCACTTTATTTGCGATATGCATTGTTGGCCATTGGATCTCGGGGAATGAGATCAACGGTAGTCGCAGGCTTTGGGAGCAGTGAGCAGGTGGAGTGGTAGGGTCTAGGTGCGATGTGACGTGATGATCCTTTGTCACGTAGCATGGGGTTTGAAATATTAATGAGTTTGATTGTATGGGAGGGGGATGCAACAATCGTCGGATAGGGAACGGATCTCCAATCAACAGTGGGGATGGATCAATCATGGGCGCAGGGTAAAGTGGGATGCGAGGCCCGCATTTTAATTTTCAAAGGTCAAGGGCCTTGATTATGAGGTTTTGGGGTGTATGGAAATGGAAATGGTGGAGGTATAGTTTTATATGGGGAGGGGCTAAAGAATAGCGGAAGGTCGGTGTTTTATGGGTGTGAGGAGCTAAGGCTTAAGAGAAGATCTTAGGGCGTAACTTTTTGCAAAAAGGGCAGTTTTAATCCTAAAATAGGGTTTTATGCACAATTTAAAGGACCTGATAGGTTTTAAACTTAGTTCTAAAACAATGTAAAAGGAAGATTTTACATTTTTTAATGCTTTTTAGAAGAAAAATGATGAATGAATGGTTTTTATGAGGGTTTTGAGGAAAGGGAAAATTGGGTTTTTCAGAGGAAAAAGGCCATGAATGAGAGTGAGGGTAAGGCAGTGGAATGAGACAAACAGGCCTAATGATGAAGTTCTTTTGTAGCAGTTGGGTGAAATTCTTTAAGAGGGAAAAGAGGGGAAAGATAGTGAAAATATTTGACTTAGGATAATGAAGGTAGTGAGATTTCTAAAACTCACAATATTTCTCAAATTTTGTTTTTTAGAAATCTAGGATCATAATTTAGTCATCTTTTGATATCAAAAAAAATTACTGATGACTAACAGTGGCTCCACTTAGGGAGGGCAGCTACCTTTTGGAGGTGTCCATAACTTTCAGTTTATCAAATCTCTGAGTTTTTGTAGACCAGTGTCTTTTCCATTGGGTAGATTTTCCCTTCTTTTCACTTGCTGATATTTCTTTTGAAGTGATAATCTGAATCATCTGCGACATGTGATTTCTTTAAACAACACTTCTACCTACCCAACCTACTTGTCCTAACATTTTTTCTTCTTTGAGTGCATTTGAACTAGCATAATCTCGACATTTTTATTTTGAAAATAGAAATAAACTATCTAATTCTACCCTTATTTCTTCCAAGAGTTTAGATTAAAATAGTGAACTCTTTTATTATCTACCTAGGCTATTTGACTGCCAAGATTAAGCTGTTTGGAAGTCTTGATTCTCTAAATTATTGACATAAAATTTAAAGCATGGTTCAAAGAAGGATTAGGTAGTCTGACTTACCATGGCTTGTGGCATTGGAACAAGCTGCACACAATGATTATTTTGCATAAAAGTAAAATAGAAAGATAAGGGCTGTAATTTTATCATTTGAAATGCATCCTCATCTTTCTCTTTGGTTCTATTTTGAGCACGTGGAACCAATATATTTTACTCCCTAATCTATCTTTCTTGATAAGTCAAGTTTGAATAGATTTGACAATCATTGTTTTCACTAACCTATCAACATAAATTTAAAGCATGTTCAGCCATGATTAGGCTAGATGACTGAACAAGATATACTTTTTGAATCAATAGTGGCATTTAGGCTTGCACACTTTCAGCAGTACTGTTTTTTTTTGGTATGGGGTTGTACCTCCTTTGAATCTGCCCTCTTTTTCTTTTCTTTCATTTTTTTTTGTGTTTTTGTTTTTAGGATTTTCTCATGCAATGTTTATATACAATGAATGAAAGCTTTGAAACTAGGATTCTTGACAGAAATAGTATTTGAGCATCTTGCCATTGGCAGGACCTCCAAATAACTCTTCTCCATTAATCCCTTGTAAAAAGAAAGCATTACGACCCCTAATTGAATGAATGATATAAGGCCCTTTCCAAAAATTCTCAAATTTTCCATGTTTACCTCTATCTTCCCTTCTAGAATCCCATTTTAAGACTGTGTCTCCAACTTAGAAATTATTAACTTTAGTCCTTCTATCAAAGGTCTTCTTGATGTTGTATTGTACTGCTTATGTTATTTTATAAACCTCCTCTCTTGACTGTTGTAAATGAATAGTTTGATTCAGCCTTCTTTGCATGTCATTTTCTTCTGATTGTACTTCTTAGAGAAGTTTCATGACTGGGACTCCCAAGGATTTTGGGAATAATGCATCTATGCCATACACCAACTGATAGGGAGAAGTATTGATTGATTTCTTGGTGGTTAGTCTATCAACCCATAAAGCATGAACTAACTTACTATGCCATGATTTCTGATTTTGTTCCAGCAATTTTCTGATAATGTTGATCAAGATTTTGTTGGAGGATTCAACAAGTCCATTTCCCTAAGGGTAGTATGCTGTGGATTTCCCCAATGTGATATGATATTTATAGCAGAAGTCAACCATTTTTTTGGATTTGAAGGCAACAAAATTATCTGTAATGATCTTTCTAGGACAACCAAATCTAGATAATATGTTGGTCTCAAGGAACTTGATAATGACTAAGTCAATAGCATTTCTAGAAGGGATAGCCTCTATCCACTTGGTAAAATAATCTGTGGCAGTAAGGATCCACTTATGATGGGTAGATGAGGTTGGGTGAATTTATCCAATAAATTCTAAACCCCATTTCTTAAAGGGACCCTCAACACTGATGGGATGCAAAGGTAGAGGTAGGAGTTTTCTCTTGCCATAAAAAATTTGGCACTTATGGCAAGTCATGACTAGTTTTTGAGTATCAGGGAAAAGGCTGGGCCAGTAATAGCTAGCTCTAAGAATCTTGTTTGTTGTTGTTTTCCAGTAAAGGTGTCCTCTCCCTCATGTAGCTCATGCATTATTTTTCCTGCATCATTCTCAAGCAAAAATTTAAACAAAATGCCAACAACATTTTTCCAATATAACACTCCATCTAAAATGAAATAATTTAAAGCTTTCTGTTTCAAGAATCTAGCTTTAGTCTTTGATCAAGAAGGAGGAGTATTAAGATAAAGAAGCACATATATGATATCAGCATACCAAGATGAATTCAAAGACACTTCTTCAATTTATGGAGCACTAAATTCTTTCTGTTCTTCTAAAACATCAACCATATTCATATCTAACGCTTGGAAATTTGATTCTGCCATGATTTTTGCTAATCCTTGTCCTTTAATCAGCTTGGTAGGCCAAATTTCTAAATCGTAATCTAAAATAATAGCAATCCATTTTCCCCTTTTACCATTAGGGTCTTGATTTAGAATGTCCTTTACAACTGTATGTGGAACAAAAGCAATGGTATGAGAGTGTAAAATGTTGACTCAGAAATATTTCAATGTGTTTATCAAGGCTAAGGCTTGTTTCTCCATGATGTTATATTTGAGTGGAACATATCTTAAGGCTTTACTGAAGAAGGGTATTGGTTTTTCTTGGCCCAACTTATTCTTTCGCAACAATACTGCAGCAATGGTGTGTTCAAATGAAAATGAAAAAATGTAAAAATCCTTGGTGAAATCAGGACTGATAAGAACTGGTGTTTGAGTGAGGGCTTGTTTCACTAGTTCAAATGACTGTTTTTATTCTAAGGTCCATTTAACTCCTGTTTCCTTTTTTAGCATGTTTGTGATATTCCTTAAAAGTTCAGCAAGGTTAGGGATGAACCTTCTCAAAAATTTGATCTTCCCAATAACAGATTGCAACTCTTTGAGGTTTCTAGGATGGCTGATTTTCAATATGCCTTCAATCCTTTTTGGATCCACTTTGATTCCTTCTTTAGAGATTATATGGCCTTGAAGCTTTCCTTCCTGGAGACTAAAGAGTGCTTTCTTGGGATTCAAGGACAAACCATATTTCCTACATTTCTCAAAAACGTTTCTTAAATGGACTAAGTGTTCTTTGTCAGTTTTGGAGAAAACAATGATGTCATCAAGGTAAATGATTACAAAATAACCTATGTCTTCTGAAAAATCTATTTCCATGGCCCTTTGGAAGGTGGCCCCTACATTCATCAAACCTAATGGAATTTTAACATGCATGAATGTACCCCAAGGTGTGGTGAAAGAAGTTTTGTGTTGATCACTTGGGAGTACTAGCACTTGGTTGTAACCTGAAAAACCATCCAAGAGTGATATTCTCTTAGATCCAACCACCTTTTGGAGTATGTGATCCATCTTAGGCAAGGGATAATTATCTTTTAGGGAAGCTTTGCTTAGGTTTCTAAAGTCAATGCAAAGCCTAATTTCCCCGGTCTTCTTCCTGATAGATACAAGGTTGGAAACCCACTGTGAGCATCTAAGGGGAACTATGATCCCAGCATCATACATATTTTTGATCTCTTTCTCAACTAAAGGTAATAAAACAGGGTTTATCCTTTTTAGTTTTTGTTTGAAAGGTTTCTGATTTTCCTTAAGAGGAATTTTGTGTTGAATAATGATGGTATCATATGATTTCAGATCTTTGTATCCCCATGCAAACACATCTCCAAACTCTTTGAAAAGTTCAATATATTCCTATTTGATATGAGTAGGAAGAGTGCTAGATAACTTGATAATTTTGGGATATCTATGCTGCCTATGTTATGTTATTCTACATCAGTTTCTATAGGCTCCATATTTGGTTTTCTAGCTACATCATTGAAGTCAAAAAGCTCCTCTAATGGTGTAAGGCCCCTTGGTATTGAATCATTTTTGTATTGTAAAACCCTAAGGTATTTTTGATCTAGTTTGTCAAGTAATTTTGCCTTATAAATATGTTCAAATTGGTTTATATCAGCAGCAGAGGACAACTTTGTTTTAGGGAATACTTTTTCATCAAAACAATCTTCTTTATAGCTTGAGCTAGGAGTTGGTACATCAAAATAATTTTTAGACTGCAGAAAGTTATCAATGTGTTTATATCCCTCAAACACTTGCCAATAGTTTTCATTGTCAGGGAATGTGGGCCTATTTTTTACTTTGACAATGAATAGTTCATTTACATGGGGTACTTGACAATTGCTGGCAGCGAAGGCAAGCTCATCTGCAAGGTTATTTTGAGATCTAGGGATGAAAGTGAGTTCATATTTTTCAAAATTCTTTAGGAGATCTAGGGAAACATTCCTATATTCTCTTAATATTGGTTTTTTGGCTGAATACTCCCCTTTTATTTGCCTAATAATCAGTTCTGAATCTCCTTGGACTGATATTTTCTTGGCTCTTAAATCTTGGAGCAAATGTAGGCCACGAAGGAGAGCTTCATATTCTGTAATGTTATTAGTGCATTGGAAATCAAATTTGTAGTAATTTCCTTTGTTTGTATTATGTATCCATACACAAGCTCCAGAACCAGCTTTTCCACAAGAGCCATCAAGGCTCATGTTCCAAAGTGTTTCTATCTCATATTCATCCTCATTTTGTTGTTCAGGACTACTAAAGTTTGAGCTGCTATGTTTTTCATTTGAGGGTAGATTTGGATGTTCACGTGGGCTTAACTCTTTTTCATTTTCATTTTCTTGTGTGTTGATTTCATCTTCATTGAATAATATAAATGAATCAAGATTTGAATGAATGGAATAAATAGGAGTGTTGTTTGCCTATCTATGTTTCTTACCATATATTTCATATGAGATTCTCTGTATAACCTTCTTTTCTGGTTAAAGACTAGAATGGTAGCATAATACATGTCCATTTGAAGGTTCCCTTGAAGTTTGGCTCCCCATGATCTGGATAAAAGCATGCCATAATTTGGGGGAATGTCAGCAACAACTATGTCCATAACTAGACCCTTAGCAGGAATTTGTGCCACATTGACACATAAATTCTTGATTAGACCTAAACACTTGAGTCTTCTTGAATCAAAGGAATACAGGTCTTTGTAAGGTTTAGTAATTTCTAGGCCTAATCTCTCCATCACTACTTTTGGCATGAGGTTGTAAGAGGCACCAGAGTCTAGCATGGCATTGTGTAAGATTTTATCATGTATATTCAAGCTGATATAGAAAGGAGGAATAGATCCTTCTTGGTATTTTCCTTCTACTTCAGGGCCAAACAAAAATTATGGTTTATCATCTGTTAAGTTTAAAGTATCAATATCATTTCCTATATTCGAAGCTTTCAAAACTTGGTTTTTATATACATCCTGGGTTACGAGTTCAACTAAGGGTATGCTGATTTTGATCTTGGTAATTTCTCCCTCAAGGCAGAAAGGGACTAGTGTTTTTGACATATTTACATATGATTTGTCAAACATAGTATTTTTAGCAATTCTGATTTGCTGAGTTTTATTAGGATTGTTATTTTGGATAGATTTCTCAAGGCCACTAGCAGAAGTACTAGGGCAGCTTGGGTTAACACTTTGTCGGCTAATTTTGTCTTTATTTAGATCATTTTTCTTAGCCACAGTGTTGGAACTGTTTATTGTCTTTTTAGGATGATTTTCTGAGGTTTTCCTAACAACAGTTTTTGTGTTATTATTGTTGGAGGCTCCTTGGTTCTTTTTTCTTCTAAGGTCATATTGTGTGTGGAACTCCATTATAGCATTTTCGAAACCCAATTGATAATCTTCAGAATCCTCATAATTTTTTTCAGTTTGTTCTGAGGAGAAGAATCCTTGTTCTTCTTCAGTGAGAAAAACATCACCCTCACTGTTAGATCCTATCAAATTCAAATGATTTTTTTCTAATCTTTTTGTCTCCCTTTCTTCTTCTTCATTTACGTAGTTTTCTTGAAAAGGAGGCCTAATTTTTTGGTCATTATCTCTTTGTATATTTTGAATAAGATCTCTTCTGAAATCTGGATTTCTATTTCGGTTTCGGGGATTTACTTGGTTCTCCCTAGGAGTTGCTCTGTCAGTTAAGTTTATATTTTCCAGCATTCTTTCCATTACCCTTACTAAGTTATCAATTTTGGCATCGGATGATGAGGTTGATGCAAATGTTTCATCCTTGTATGTAACTCTTTTTTCTGATTTCAACCTAGCTCTTTTCTCAATCAGATTTTCTTCCACACTTATAGCTCCCCTCTGCATATCTTCTAAATTCAAGGGGCCTCTTTCTCTTAGTTTATAGGCCATGTCTAGGTCAAAGCCCTCTTGAAATTTTGCTAAGGCTAAGCCTAGTGGAGGTTTCATGTTTGGGGGAAGTGTGTTGTAAACACTATTAAATCTAGTGCAGTAATCTTGGACACTTTCCTCAGCATTCCTTTTAAGGTTTCTATATTCTGAAAGGATTTGGAGAGGGTTATTTTTAATTTCCCATTTTCTTATGAATGTTTGGTATGAATAAGGGAGATCATTTATGATATTAGGAGTTAAGCTTTTAAACCATTTTTTGGCTTCTCCTCCTAAACTTTGGAAAAATATTCTCATCTTAATGGTCTCTTCTTCTATTTCCATGTAATCAAAGGCATCATCCATTTTATCTACATGCTATTGGGTAGTAGTATATTCAATTCCAGTGAAAAGGGGAATTCTGGATTGATAATCATTTGGTAAAGGAACCAGAGGTTGTGGTAATACTAATGGAGCATACCATGTTGCCATGATAGGAGTAAATGGAAGATTTACAAGAGGTGGGTTTGTGGAAGGGGAAGTGGGATGAAATGGAGTGTTTTGAACAGTGGAATTATGCGGACCAACAAACTAATTTTTAGCAGATTTGTTATGGAAAGAGCTGAAATAATGGAGAAGCTGAAAATCAAGGTGAGTGGAAGGAGATGCTTCTCTGTTGAAACTCTGCTGCAAATCTATGGGATCAAGGTCAGTTTGGTCAATATCACTATATGACTTGTTTCTAAATCGACTCTTTGAATGGTCCAAGTCAAAGTGAGGATCTTTCAAGACTGTAAGGTTTTTAGGGGCAGACCTTGTTTTTTGGATAGTCCTATCAATAGTTGAATTTCCAGCTCTAGAAGTTTGCCACAATATTTTTTTTGGATTATCAACTATAGTAGGAGGATTAGGTTCTGGATGAGATATTGTATTGATCCTATGTGAAGCTATATTTCAAACTCAAAATTTGGAGAGGCTGAAAGTTTTAGGGTTGTTTTCCATAAGGTTGACCTCTCACAGTGTTTAGTAAACTTCTAAAATATGGGACTATGATTTTAAACTTCTTAGGGCTGGTTTGATACAATCCTAGGGAATTCTAAAGAGAACTAGTGAAGTAATAGGCCTACTGGGGCTACTGGAGTCACCAGGTGGATATTTTTGGTTGTTTTGAAGGTAAATGTGTATGGTCCACCACCAATAATTGACAAAAACCAATCTAGGGATGTTTTTGGGGTTTTATGAGTTTTTTATGTGATCCTAAGGTTTATAAGAGTGTTCTACACCTGAATCATCATTTAGCTAAGATGGTGAAACAAACAAAGTCTACTCTATGTATATCAGTTGAGTTTTCTATGATTTGATAATGGTTTCTGGAGTTCTAAGAAGTACTCATGTTGTCAGTAACTCAAAAGGTCCCACCGTGATCACTAAAATGTTGGTGTGGTGATGAGGTGGCGATAAATCAATAGATACTACTGGACAGGAGAGTTTCTAAGATTCTAAAGAGGCCTTAGGATGTTATTTTCTCAGGTCCCACCATGATAGCCAGATTGTTGGTGTCTCGTTATTTAGCAGATTGGTATACCAAATGACAGGGTAACATGGAACCAGTCTTTGTAGTCCTATGACCTAGCCTTCCTAGACTCAGAGAGGGATCTCTCTATTTTTTTGCAAAGGATATGAACTTGTTTTCTTTATAGGGTTGATTTTAGGCTAGTTATTAAGTACTATGTTTGTTTGATTTGTTTTTGTTAGTATGAATCTTTTGTCGTAAAAGATCACTTTAGCTACGCATAAAAAATAGCCCTAACATCAATTATGGCTGCAAAATATCTTTAAATCTGAAGTTAGGTGATCCAAATAATGCTGCACAAATACAGATCTGAAAGACATTAAGCAGGTAAAGTAAAATATGGCTCCATGCATCCAATAGATAAGACAAGAACAATGTATTTGAAAGAATTTTTATATTATATTAAAAAGGGGCACCTGAGAGGAGAACAAGAAAGGTGTTTTCCAGTTCTCCTCAATGGGATGGGTTCTTGAAATTCCTTAGTGTTTCAGATCTAAATTTCATCTCTCTTGTTGATGTGGAAAACCCAGACAAACATAGAACTCAATGGGAGCTCACAAAGTAAAAATTAAAAAGGTGACCAAGAGTAGATCCAGAGTGATCTAATGCAATGGAGGTGACTAATGAATGGGGAAAACCCTTCTATTTATAACAACATATTAGGGTGTTCTAGAACTCGGTGCATGAATAAAATATTATTGATCAAATTCTAGAATCACCCTTTACGAATATTTTATTATATTTGTTGGAGGGAAAAGGATTTTTGACTTGGGTCAATTCATTTATTTATAAATAACAAATAAATAAATGATTTGTTTATTATTTTAGGGAAATGATGGGAATATAATTAAATAAATAATGGTTTATTTAATTATTTATATGTGATTTAGTCAAATTTAACTAAGAATATTATTTAAATAATGATTTAAATAACATATTCTTAGGAAATAATTAAATAAATAAGGATTTATTTAATTAATTTCCTTATTTTGGGTTAAATATGACCGAGGATTATAAACGAATAAGTTATTTCACATGGTGAAAGCAATTTTACTTAGGGTAAAATTGGTCTTACATGGTGTACTTGGGTTCATCTAATGATAATAGGTTAGATGACCAAAAAATGGTGTAATAGATTGCCCCCCAACGTATGAGTGTTAGGAGAAAATCATATGACCAAAGTACGTTGTAACAACTCAATCATTAGACAACAAGACGAAAGTGAGAGAGAGGAATGTAAGGTAGTCTAAAGTGCTAAAGGACTAGACCCTGAGGAGACAAGACTTACAGGTGAAACAAGTCTCTAGTTTATGAAGTGGTACTTGTGCTAAAGGCGGCGGGGGAGGCATATCTATGCCCGCCGAGACAATAGGACAAACAATAAGGCACCCGGAAAACCACGGAACGCAATAGTGAAACATGTGCTAGCCTAAACATGAGCCAGTTAAATAGAATGATGAATCCCACATACATGCCATGCCTGGAATAACTGTCAGGACTTATACAATAATATTTGAGTACATGAGATACAAATACGTCCAAATTCCCCCTACACACGGGGAAGGGCTCGCAAAATCTGACTGATACATGCAAATTGAAGAGGCGTGGCAAGCTGTTGAGGCCAATATCAACAAATGAGAGGAGTGGCATCAAGGGCTGAAATGAAGAATTCATTCGAGCATGTGGGGGGCTACCTGCAGGACCGCCCCCTCATGAGGGTTGAGACATCTCACACATACCCGGGAATCACCAATAGTTGCTGCTGCATCACTGGACCATCAAGTGTATAGATCACGATCATGCTGAAAAGAGCTCGAACCAAGGTACATTTCCCCCTGGACCTGGATTCTAGAGTAAATGAGATGATGTCGACAGAAGTAGGTCCGCCATAGGTGAGGTAATAAGGGAACCCCAACTAAGGCACGGGAGAAAATAGTAGAGCGAGTAATAGATGGACACTAATAATGATAATGAAATGAGGGATAGATCCAATGGGGACCATAAAAATCATGAGTACAAAATGGTATCTCATGATGGAAATTGTCACGAATAGAAATGATTATGGGGGCAAAGTGGTGCCCCCCAATGAAATGTGTTGTAAGTGAGAAAATTCGCGTTTGAGGAGAGGTGAAGTAAGACTTCGTGGACAACAGGTGTCCTCGTGAAGTAGCGAAATGCAAAAACAAACAGATGTTGGCTATCTAAAAGAAAATAAAGCAAGCATTTCGAATGGGAAATGCTATGGGTAATATTTCTTAAGATAGAGTGCATTGCGGGGATTAGGAAGGATATGGCCTTCAAAGTCTTCTAAAAGATATGCCCCCTTACCAAGGTCTTTACTGATAATGTAAGGACCGAGCCATAATGAGTCGAACTTCCCATGACCGAGGGTATCATGGGCCTGGTCATATACTAGAACAAGGTCACCTTGATGAAATTGGCGAGGGTGTACTTTTCGATCATACTGAGCTTTGGTGCGCTTTTTGGCCACTTCAAGAGTTTTCAATGCAACACGACGGTCTTTAGAGGCGTGCTCGAGCATGATAAGTCGTTGTTCTAGAGGTTGGGTATCAGGGAGGAGTTCGACGGCCAAGTGAAGGGAAGGGATTTCACACTCGATTGGTAAGATTTCCTCCTCACCGAAGACAAGGTGGAAAGGAGTGAAACCGGTGGCGGTTTTAACAGAAGTACGATAAGTCCACAAAGTGGGGAAGAGCATAAGATGCCAATTATTTTTGTGCTTATTCACCATTCTTTGAAGCATGGTCTTAAGAATTTGTTGACCGATTCAACTTGGCCATTACCTTGGGGGTAATAGGAAGATGAATATTGGTGCTCAAAACCTAAGAGTGAGGATAGCTCATGCCAAATATCATCTTCAAAATGTTAGCCATGGTCAGAGACTAATTGTTTTGGAACTCTGAATCGAGCGATGACATGGTTAAAGAAAAAGAGGGCTGCGGTGGCTACCGTATTGTTGAATGTTGGCATAGCTTTGGCCCATTTAGTGAAATAGTCAACCGCCGCGATGATATATTTGTGGTTACCAGCGGATGGAGGTCGACATTCCATGAAGTCAATGGCCCATTTACAAAAAGGGCCAGCTGTGACGACAGGATGAAGGGGAGCAGGAGGAGCTCGCGCCTTGGGGGTGAAATGTTGGCAATTGGAACAGTGTTTGACTGCTTCAATGCAATCACTGAAGAGAGAAGGCCAAAAATACCCAGCGAGCATGATTTTTTTGGCGGTGGCGAGGCCGAAGAGGTGGCCACCACAAGCGCCGCTATGATAGGCATTGAGGACTTGCTCGACTTCGGCGTGTGTGAGGAAACAATGAAGGACAGTATCTACTCCACGATGATAAATTTCGTCGCCGATTAGAAGGTAGCGAGAGGCTTGGTGTCGGATATGTCGTCGAGCATCACGATCAAGATGAAGGGAGAACTTTTGGGTTCGCAAGTAAGTAAGGATATCACCGTACCAAGGATTGTCGGTGGTGATGGAAAATAAATGTCCATCGGGAAGAGCATCATTAATTGGAGTATCTTGCGTCCCAATAGGCAAATCCGAAATGAGTTCAGCAAGGGCTAAACTTTTCTTACTTTTTGGGGTGACAAATTCAAGGTCAAATTCTTGGAGGATAATGACCCAACGAGCGTACTTCCCATTGAGGATGCGTCGACTCAATAGGAAAGCCATGGGGTTTGAATCAGTCACAACCTTGGTGGAACGCATGAGGATATAATGACGCATTTTTTGGACAGAGAACACAACAGCTAGTGCTAATTTTTCTTCATGTGAGTAGGACACAGGTGGACCAGTGAGGTTTTTACTGACATAATAGATCACATGTTCGGTACCATTATCATCCTCTTGGATAAGGACACCAGCAACCGAATGGGTGGAAGCAGAGATGTATAGGATGAAATCTCTGTCAAATTCAGGAGGACGGATCAAGGGAGCAGATGTGAGAGCATGTTTAAGGGCATCAAAAGACTCTTGGGTGTAGGTATCCCAGACAAATGAGGTGTGAGATCGAAGAAGTCTAAGGAAACCATGCACAGTAGTAGCATAGTCGGGAAGGAATCGACGAAGAAAATTAGATTTGCCTTGGAGACTTTGTAGCTGGCGTAAGCTACAAGGAATAGGAAGTTCAAGAATGGCTTGAACCTTCAAAGGGTTGAGAGTTATCCCGTATTTAGATACTATGAAGCCGAGGATACGACTGGCGGGAACACAGAAGACACATTTCAATGGGTTAAGGCGGATGTTATACTTGCGACATCGGAGGAAAATGGTACGCAGATCATGGAGGTGGTGTGCCCGATGTTTAGAACGTGCAGTAAGGTTGTCTAAATAGGCAAGGATAATATGAGCTAAGTCATGGAAACAATAATACATGGCTCGTTGAAAAGTGGCGCCGACGTTTTTAAGGCCAAATGGCATGACTCGGTATGCGAAAGTGCCCCACGGACTAATGAACGTGGTTTTAAGTTGATCATCACGATGGATAACAATTTGGTTTTATCCAGAGAAGCCATCCATAAAGGATAGAACCTCGTGCCCCACACACTCATCAATGATTTGGTCAATAAATGGTGTGGGGAAGTTGTCTTTGGGACAATCTTTGTTCAGATCGCGAAAGTTGATGCAAACACGAATGGTGCCTTGTTTTTTGAGGACGGGAACTGGGTTGGACACCCAAGTGGTGTATTCGATGGGATAAATGAAACCAGCCTGTCGTAGCTTATCAATTTCAGCTTTGATGGCTTCACGTCTAGAGGGATGAATAGGTCTCAACTTTTGACGGACCGGAGTGGCATCAGGCCATGTGTCGATGTGGTGTTTGACAATGGTCGGATCGAGTCCGGGCATTTCTGAGTAGGACCAGGTGAAAATATCACAGAATTATTTGAAGTGTTTGGTGTAGACTTCAATTTCGTCCGGAGTGCATTGGGCACCCATGGTGATATGTTCTTCGATACCTGGTTTGACAGAAATGTCTATTTTGATGGTAGGAGAGATATTAGCCATATTTCCTTATTCGAAAGCGTCAGGTGCAGGGATGGGGTTTTTGAAATAATCGACTTTATTGGGAATGAAGTCTTTAGATTTGAGAGCATATTGGTCATGGAATTGATGTGGTAGGAAGTATGCACGATGGTGCATATCGTCCCACGGAAAGTCAGGTTCGGTCATGGCTTCCATGATGTCTTCATCGAACTGGAAGATGGGAAGAGTGGATGGCATAGGATGACCTGAGGAGGTAGAAATATGAGACACCTGATTTTGAGGGGAAAGGCTCACATGCGCGTCGCCATGAGGGGTGACAGTGGAATAAGCAGATGAGTGGGTAGGAGAAACAGCGGGGGAAGGTACTAAGGGGTCGGTTGCCGGGGAATGCAGGGATGAGGAAAGGTAGGAAATAGTGGCTGAAGGTTCGGTCATTTCAGTATCAGGATGAGAAATGGTAATCTGGGTAGACAGGTGGTCTGGGGTTAGAGAAGAGGGATGATGGGCAAGTGCGGCTTCGAATTGGTGGTATGCGGCCAAAGAAGCACGATACTCGTCAAGGTGGGGGCAAAGGTGGGTATAATGTCCATGGAAATCGCACAAAGAACAAGGGTGATTGGTGTGAAAGTTTTTAAGTTTCAGAAGGGAATCAGGTATGGTGACATAGACCGCGAGGATATCGGATTTCGGAAACATGTCATTGACCATGGTTTTGAGATGTGGTAATTCGGGACAGGTATGGGTGGCATGGCTAAAAACATCACACAAGGCACACTGGATGGGATGCTTTAAACGGCGAGGAGGGGTAGAGGGGCAAGGTTGTCCTTTGGTGCCCCCCTGTGAGCTTTTCTATTGTTACCTGACACGGTCGCAACGGGAGGAGGTGTCGGGTGAGGTGACTGAGGTGTTGGTGCAGCGGTAGAGGTCATGGGTATCAGTTGAACCGAGGTCAAAGAAAGATATGGTTTGGGTTGACCAGGTAGGGTAGTGGATGGGGGGCTAAGGTACCAGATGGGTATACCCAAGGTCAAGTTGGGTAGGGAGAGGGTGTCCAAGATAGGGATGGAAGAAGCTTCGTGAGGGGGAGCAAGGAAAGGAATCTGCCCAGCAGAGAAATGTCCAGGAGGAACGGGGCCGAGGGGGTTGAAATCGGGCAGAATTAACCCAGGAGGGTAGAGGGGCAGGTGAGGATTATTTGGGGAAGGAGATTCCATAGGAAGAAGGTTGGCTAGCGGGGGTGAAGGGCTAGGAGCTGGTGGGGGTGGGTGAGGTTGAGGTTGCTTACTAGCCAAAGTGGGCTGTGTAAGGTTAGCCCAAGATGATTGCATCATGCAAACGTTCGCTAGGCTAGGATCAGATACGAGAGGAGGGTCTAGAAAGGTTCCAAGCAAGGAGGAGTCTTTATAGACGCTGGGGGAAACACTGGGCAAAGAATCAATGGTTGGCTTGTTAGTGACATCAGAAATAGAGGACTCAGGGGAAGTCTGAGATTTCGGTTCATGATATGTTAACTGGTCGATGGTGACAATCTTTCCGTTATGGGGGGAAAACATCTTGCAGTGGACTGCAGATGGGACCGCAGCCATGGCATAGGTGTAACTACGCCCCAAAATAATGTTGTAGTCAAGGGGGGCGTCGATAACTTCAACGTCGACGCAAACAGTCTTGCCCGCAAGGGTAATAGGATAGTTACAGAATAGGCCAATGGGCTGGGAGGCATGGCCATCCCACGCACAAAGGGTGATTGTGGAAGGGGCCAGCTCAGGAGATCTGAGTTGTTTCCAAACCAAAGCAGAAATTACATAGGTAGATGCCCCCTCATCAATAAAACATCGAGCGACAGTGGAATTTTGGATTTTGACTGAGATTTGGAAAGCAACAGAAGCAGGAAGAGGGGGATGGTCTAATTGACGGGCATCGAAAATAATTAATTGGTCATCAGCGGGATCTACAGCACCCATGGCAGATAGTAGAGCCTTCTTTTGAGAAGGACGCAAGTGGAGGAGTTCCAGTGTTGAAATGGCAGCAGGAAATTGTGCCAAATCATCTATTATGCTATATGAATGGGTAGCCTGACTAGAGGCAGCATTTCGGCGTAATGGGCCCTTAGGAATTTTGGTATGAACCTCAGCTTTGGGCGGAGGTATTTGCAAGGACCATTGGGTGTCGACAGAGGCTCTGTATGACCCGAAGATGGGGACTCGGAGACGGATGGAACGGGAGGGGTGGAGTACTGACGAGACCGAGTTTGAAGGTTAAGATCAACGATGAGAGGTTGGTCAGAGGCTATCATGATAATCTGGTAATCAGAGGAACCAGAAGGGGAAGGTTGAGTGGTTACCAGGGCATGAGGTGATTGAGTGTTATCCCTGCACGGTGGCCTGAGACTCCCACATCTGCCTCATCTGTGGTAATAGGGGACAATCATGAGTGTAACGACCATAAACACTGCAACATGAACAGGGCGTGTTGGTGCGAAGCGGCTTGTCCGGCTTGGGCTGGGAGCCTTGTGGCTGGTTGGCAATATTAGAAGCAATACTGGAAGGATTGGATCCACGATTACCAGAAGTGGATGTATTGCCTTTCCTCTTTCTTTGAGAAGGAAGAGGATTAGTTGCACCCTGCTGTGCAAATACTTGCCCTGGAGGGGGTAGGAAGTGCAGTTGCGTGGGTAGAGAAGGCAAGGGAGTGGGAGGTCCAAATTTTGGAGGAGCTGGGACACCAGGCTGTGGGTAAGGATAAGGGGTAGGATGGGAAAAATTGAGGTAAGAAGGAGTGTGGGAAAAAGGACGAGGCATGCCGTATCCTGGATACATGCTACCTGGAGGGGAAAAGGTGTTAGAGGTGTTGGCCCCTCCTGGAGGAAAACCATAGGGCATAAGAGTTTGAGCATAGGTATGTGAAAGAGCTCCAACGATACCATCAGCAGAGTGAGATGCCCCCGAGGCGTTAGGGACATCGGGCTTGGGGAGGTCAGGAAGGACGGTATAAACATAACCAGATAGGGTGAGTTGTAGCTCATTGGGTGTTGGGGCATCCATTCAGTTGACTACTGAAGAATCTCGGGCGTTGGAGCATCCATCCAGTGGGAGCTGGAGAAGAATGATTTTCTAGATTCTAGGAAGTTGGAGCTTTATTTTCAATTGGAGTTGAATATTAAATAATTATTAGAAAAGCATTAGGTGGTTTTTGTCCCGGAGTGGGTTTCCACCTTAAAAACTGTGTGCATTTGTGTTCCTTTTGTTTACTGCTATCATTGTACAAACAATGATAATAATTGAAGATTAACTAATGCTCTAATTGAAAGGAATATTGATTCACCCCCCCTTCAGTATTTCCAACAACTGGTATCAGAGCTTGGTTCTTTCAATAACAGTTTAACAGCTAGAAGGAGGTCATGGAGCATACCAAGAATGGTGTACCTCTGTTCAATGAAAATAATTATGCACTCTGGAAAGGAAGAATGGAGGTCTATCTATTGGCGCAAGGTTACGAAGTATGGGACACTGTCCAAAATGGATTTACATCAACCGCGGATGAACAAGGTAAGAAGAATTTGGTAAATGATGCAAAAGAAAAGAATATTATTATCAGTGGACTTATTGAATCTGCTTATCATAAGGTGTTGGGTTGTAAAACCACCAAAAATGTATGGGATAAGCTTGAGAATATATATGCAGGTGACTCAAATGTCAAAAAAGCAAAGCTTCAAATCTATAGAGAAAAAATTGAGCAACTCATAATGAAAGAAGATTGCAACATTGCTACATACTTTTAATATGTTAATGAAATAACCAATACTCTGGAAGGATTGCGAGAGCCAGTTGACGAGAAGACTATTATATAGAATATTCTTAGAACGTTACCAAGGAGATTCAACCCAAAGGTATCGGTCTTAGAATACAGTGCAAATCTGGACAAACTCAGCAAAGAGGAATTACATGCAGTTCTCATAGCATATGAAATGAAACTTGATGAAGAAGAGGGTACTTCGCATCTAGAAACTGCGTTCGTTGCATCTAAGAAAACAAATAAGGATAAACAACCTTCAATTGAAAAGACATGCACCTACAAGTGTGAAGAAAAGGGAAATGATGAAGAAGGTCTTTCAGATGAAGAATATGCTTACTTCATGAGAAAACTAAAAATTGGTAAGGGAAAATTCAAAGGTAAACTTCCATTGATATGTTTCAGCTGTAATGAGGTTGGGCATTTTGTAGCAAAATGTCTGAACAAAAGTAATGGAAATTCAAAAAGAAAGAAAGGCTTTAAGAAATTCAACAAGCAAGGATCCAAAAGGAAATTTCTCTCTAAAGAAGATAGCTCATCATCCGATGAAGACAATGATAGTGAAGAAGAAGCCAATGAGAGAGTATTGTTTATGGCCGAGCATAATAAACCCAAGCACAATAAGCAAGAGGTATCAAACAACGAATAATAAGGATGGACCATAGATGAATTTTATGAGGAAGCAATCAAGCTTATAAAATATCTCAAGGTGGAGAAGATACGTTCCAAAACTCTTGAAGAACAAGTTCAAGGTCTCAAAATTGAAGTTGAAGAACACAAATGCATTGAAGAGTCACTTCAAAAGAATTTGGAAGAAAGCAACCAAGAAAGGGAAGAATTAGAAGCCAAAGTAGTCTCACTGCGTGAGGAAGTGAAGAAAGGAAAAACTATCCAAAACTATGCCAACAGCTCAAGGGCATTGGAAGAACTCATCAACAATCAACAATCTTATAACGACAAAACTAGCATCGGTTACAAAGAAGAAGAAGTAGGACCTTCTACAGCAAAATACAATGAACCTATGAGATTTGACATACATGTAGACTTCATTGGACAAGATTCGCAAGAACAACGTTGGAAGAAAATTCCTCGATGAAAATTTCCATCCAGGTACCAACATATTTTTTATGGCTACTATTATTCATGTGGAAAATTTGGTCATAAAGCTATAGAATGTCACACGTACCATAGGAACGAATACAATTCCAGGAGATCTGTCAAATATGAACCTCCCAGCGCTCAGCGAAACATAAATAGATTTGAACATTTAAGAAATAATATTGAATGTTACAAATGTCGAAACTTTGGACACATAGCCAAAGACTGCAGACTTGAAAATCCTCCAGAAGAATCTTTGAAGCCACAGAATGAATCAACATGGAAGAAGAAGAAGAATGATAATTGTGCTCTCACTCTCAAGGCTCAAAATAACAAAGATGTGTGGTATGTTGATAGCGGTTGCTCGACGCATATGACTGGAGATAGAAATAAATTTGTATCTCTGAAAGAGAAGAAGGATGGAACCGTGTCCTTCGGAAATGATGGATCTTCAAATGTTATAGGATCAGGTACTGTCACTCTCGAAAGCAAAGATGTTCTAGCCAAGAATGTTCTATTGGTTGAAAACATGAATCACAATCTGCTCAGTGTTAGACAAATGTGTGATCAAGGACACACAATACTATTCAAATCCACGAAATGTGAAATCAGGAAAGGTGTGTATGGTGAAATTGTGGCTACAGCAAGTCAAGCTCCAAACGACATATATGTTCTGGATGAAGCAACCGAAGCATGTCTAATAGCTAAAGAGGATGATACAATAATTGGTAGCAATGATGATCGACTAAATAAGAAGTTTGCTACAAAGGTGCAAAGTGATTTCGAGATGTCTTTACTTGGTGAGCTGACATACTTCTTAGGGCTTAAAATATATCAGCAAGAGAAAGGAATATTTATATGTCAAGCCAAGTACATCAAGGAAATGCTCAAGAAATTTAAAATGGAATATTGCAAACCCATCCTTAATCCAATGGTAACAGGTTACAAACTGAGCATAGACGACTCATCTAAGGATGCAGATCAAAGGTTGTGCAGATCTATGATTAGTAGTCTTATATATGTAACAACCTCCTGACCAGATGTTATGCAAGCAGTTGGACAAGTAGCAAGATTCCAAGTAGCACCAAAAGAATCACATATTAAATATTCGCCAGCATTGGAATATCTTCGCCAGAAGCTTGGGATTCTCCCAAGTTCTCATTAGATTTGTTGGTTGTGGAGCCTGATTTTCTTCCTAATTCAGAGATCCTTGCTTTCGATGGATGCATACCCCAGGAAAATTTTACGCGGGGTCCGAGGGGGGCGACCCCCCGGCTAGGGGGTTCGGCGGCCAGTGGTCCTCCGGCGGGGGTTTCAGGGGCAACGCCCCTGAAGCCAAAAATAGATGTAAAATTTCCTTGTAAAAGTATAGTAATTTCTAGTCAATCTAGGCCGTTAATTAGGCGGATGATCTGATGGTAGAAGTTATGTTTATTTTAGGGTTTTTTGCCCTAGAAGGCAACCCCTCGTTTTTATGAGGGTATTGTATTGCGGCTGTGCATGGCATGTGTATTCTCTGAAGGGGAAACATATAGGAAGACTGTGAGAGAGAATAGAGGATATTATAGCGGATATGCTGTAGGTTTTTGTCTCTTCACTTTGTTGGATAATAGAAAGGAAGGACTGGCTGTTCGGGGTGGATGTAGCCCAAACTGGGTGAACCACGTATATCTGTGTCTCTCTGGTTTTATGTGTTTTGTGTGCTTGTATTTTCCGCATATTTTATGTGTTGCATTGCTCTATAATATTTAATTTGCTAACAACTGGTATCAGAGCCAAAGGTATATTTGGCTGATAAACTCGCAGGAAAGAAGGGTTCCTGGTTCAAGTGGGAGCAATGGCAGAAGATGCTAAGTTTAGGGTCGAGAAATTTAACGACCAAAACTTCCTGCTATGGAAGATGCAGATGGAAGATTATCTATATCAAAAAGATCTGTACCTACCATTGAGCGGAAAAGCAAAGAATCCGGCGGCCATGACAGACACGGAATGGAACATTCTCGATAAAAAGGCACTCGGAACAGTATGGTTGTGCCTTGCGGCGTCAGTCGCCTTCAATATTTCGAAGGAAACAACAACAGAGGGTTTGATGCAGACGTTGGTGAAACTGTATGAAAAACCCTCGGCCTCAAACAAGGTACTTCTTATGAAACGACTATTTAATATGAAGATGTCGGAAGGTGAATCTGTTGCAGACCATTTAAATGATTTTAATACAGTTACCAGTCAGTTAAGTTCTATAGGGGTAAAATTTGATGATGAAGTTAGAGCTCTGTTATTTCTGTGCTCATTTCCAGAAAGATGGAATGGTTTAGTTATGGCCATTAGTAACTCTGTCTTTGGATCTAGTACTTTAAAGTTTGATGATGTTGTCGGTGCTATCCTTAGCGAGGAAATGCGACAGAAAAGCTCCAGTGAGACATCGGGTAATGCTTTGAGTGCAAAGTCTAGGGGAAGAAGAATGGAAAGAGGAAAGAGCTCAGGATATCATAGTAAATCAAGGAAAGGTAGATCCAAGTTTAGATCGGGGATAGTGTGCTGGAAATGCGGAAAGAAAGGACACCTAAAGAAAGACTATAGATCTCGGAAGGGAAAAGAAGGAGATGCACAACAAGAAAATAATCATGAAGCAAATGTGACAGGTGATGTCTTACAAGATGATTTGATTCTTTCTTTCGAAAATGTTACTGATTCTTGGGTTGTAGATTCAAGGGCTTCATTCCATGCCACACCTAATAAGAAATATTTTCATGACTATGTTCAAGGAGATTTTGGACAAGTTCGTTTGGGTGATGATAAACCCTGCAAAATTGTTGGAATGGGTAAGGTTCTTGTAAAACAGCAGAATGGAAATCAATGGCTACTAAAGGAGGTAAGGCATGTTCCAGATCTAAAGAAAAATTTGATTTCAACAGGGCAGTTAGGCGGTGAAGGTTGTGTGACAACTTTCACAGATAAAGCTTGGAAGGTCACCAAAGGAGCCCTGGTAATAGCAAAAGGTGAAAAGGTTGGTACATTGTATTTATGCAATGGTATTTCTAATTCTGTTAATGCTTTAACTTCCAAAGGAATAGATGCAGCATTATGGCATCATATGCTCGGACATATGAGTGAGAAGGGAATAAATATTCTTCACTCAATAAATTTGTTGCCAGGTTTGAAGAATGTTGATTTGGATTTTTGTGAGAATTTCATTTATGGAAAACAAAAGAGAGTCAGATTTCTCAGAGTTGGGAAAGAAAAGAAGAGTGAAAAATTAGAGCTTGTGCATACAGATGTATGGGGACCTGCTCAGGTATCATCTCTTGGTGGCTCTCGTTATTATGTTACTTTTATTGATGATGCAACTAGAAAAACTTGGATTTATTGTATTCATAATAAATCTGATGTATTTGATACTTTCAAGAAATGGAAAGCTTTGGTTGAGATTGAAACAGGAAAGAAGTTGAAGTGTCTCAGATCAGACAATGGAGGTGAGTATTGCAGCAAAGAGTTTGATAGGTACTGTTCAGAGCATGGAATTCGTAGAGAGAAGACAGTTCCAAGAACACCACAAGAAAATGGTGTGTCAGAAAGGATGAACAGAACGATCATGGAGCGTGCAAGGTGCATGAGATTGCATGCAGGATTGCCTTTACAATTTTGGGCAGATGCTGTAGATACTGCTGTTTATCTAATAAACAGAGGGCCTTCAAGTTCCTTGGATGGTGGTATTCCAGAGGAAGCATGGACAGGTAAAAAGGTAAACTACTCTTTTTTAAAGCCATTTGGTTGTGAGGCCTTTGTCCATATTAATAAAAAAAATAGAACAAAGCTTGAGGCAAAATCAAAGAAATGTACCTTTATTGGATATGGTGCTAATGATTTTGGTTATCGCTTATATGATTATGAAAATCACAAAATCATTAGGAGCAGAGATGTAATATTCAATTAAAAGGTCTTGTATAAGAATCAGTTGCAGGAAAAGAAACAGGAAAAAGAAAGCAAGGAATACGCGGTTCTTGATGAGATAACTGAAAAAGTAAAGGTGCCTGAAAATGATAATAATCAACAACCACAGCAGCAGCAACCACCACAACAGCAACAGGCACCTCAAACACCTGAAAGTGGTGTTAGAAGATCTACCAGGATAAGTAGACCCCTTGAACGATACTCTCCTTCATTATATTATTTATTGTTGACTGATTCTGGTGAACCTGAATGTTATGAAGAAACAATGCAGGTTGAAAGCAGGAAGAAGTGGGAGCTAGCCATGGAAGAAGAGATGGACTCCTTAATGCATAACCAGACTTGGGACTTAGTCAGGTTGCCTGCAGGTAAAACTACATTGCAGAATAAATTGGTTTACAGGCTGAAGGAAGAAGATGGAGGAAAACAGAGGTACAAAGCTAGACTTGTGGTGAAGGGGTTTTCACAGAAGAAAGGTATTGATTTTGATGAAATATTTTCTCTTGTTGTTAAGATGACTTCAATCAGAACTATCTTAAGTCTTGTAGCAGCAGAAGATTTACATCTTGAACAGTTAGATGTAAAGACAACATTTCTCCATGGAGATTTGGAGGAAGAGATATACATGTAGCAACCAGAAGGATATGAGGTCAAAGGGAAAGAAAAATTGGTGTGCAGGTTAAAGAAGAGATTTTTTGGCTTAAAACAGGCTCCAAGGCAGTGGTATCTAAAATTTGACAAGTTTATGTCTGAACAAGGTTATACTAGATGTCACTCTGATCATTGTGTTTATCTAAAAAGGCAAAATGATGGCGGCTATATTATATTGTTATTGTATGTAGATGACATGCTTGTTGCAGGATCTAACATGCAGGAAATAAATGTGCTCAAAAGAAAATTGGAAAATTCATTTGCAATGAAGGATTTGGGAGCTGCGAAACAAATCCTTGGTATGAGGATAACTAGAGAAAAGAAAAATCGCAAATTAACACTATCTCAGAAGGAGTACATAGAAAAGGTGTTGAAAAGATTTAATATGTAGAATGCAAAACCAGTTAGTACACCTTTTTCTAGCCATTTCAAACTTAGTAAGGAGATGTGCCCAAAGACCTAAGAAGACATGGATTATATGTCTAAAGTTTCATATGCGTCAACAGTTGGAAGCTTAATGTATGCAATGGTCTGCACAAGGCCTGATATTACACATGCAGTGGGATTTGTAAGCAGGTACATGAATAATCGAGGAAAAGAACATTGGATGGCAGTAAAATGGATTCTCAGATATTTGAGAGGTACCACAAATCAAGCATTATGCTTTGGTGGTTCAAGCATTGCTCTACAAAGGTATGTTGATGCAGATATGGCAGGTGACAGAGATAACAGGAGGAGCACTATAGGATATGCATTTACTGTAGGTGGAACAATTGTGAGTTGGGTTTCAAAAATCCAAAGTGTTGTTGCACTTTTAACAACAGAAGCAGAGTATGTTGCTGCTACAGAGGCTAGTAAAGAAATGATTTGGTTACAAAGTATTATGGGTGAATTGGGTAAGAAGTATGATATGGGCACGTTATACAGTGATAGCCAAATTGCCATTCATCTTGTAAAGAACTTAGCATTTCATTCCAGGACTAAACACATACATCTCAAGTACCATTTCATACGGTCAGTATTGGAAGGTGGAGAGTTGAAGCTGGAAAAGATACACACTAGCCAGAATCCTGCAGATATGCTAACAAAAGTTGTAACCAGGGAGAAATTGAAAATGTGCTTAGTTTCAATTGGTCTTCAAGGATGATGATGAAGATGAGGAATAGCCAGGTCCAAAGAGGAGTCATTGTCCAGCAAATGAAGTGGCGGTGGAGTTGCTACAATCAGTCTCCAAGTAGGAGATTGTTGGGTGTGGAGCCTAATTTTCTTCCTGATTCAGAGATCCTTGTTTTAGCTGGATGTATACCCCAGGAAAATTATACACCCTTGCACGTGGGGGGGTGCAGGGGGGACTTGTCCCCCCCGCGGGGTCCACGGGGGCCGACCCCCCCGGCTGGGGGGTCCGGGGCCCAGCGGTCCCCCGGTGGGGGTTTCGGGGGCAGCGCCCCTAAAGCCAAAAATAGATGTAAAATTGCCTTGTAAAAGTATAGTAATTTCTAGTCAATCTGGGCCATTCATTAGGCGGATGATCTGATGGTAGAAGTTATGTTTATTTTAGGGTTTTTCGCCCTAGAAGGAAACCCCTTGTTTTTATGAGGGTATTGTATTGCAACTGTGAATGACATGTGTATTCTCTGAGCGGGAAATAGATAGGGAGACTGTGAGAGAGAACAGAGGATATTACAGCGGATATGCTGTAGGTTTTTGTCTCTTCACTTTGCTAGATAATAGAACGGAAGGACTGGCTGTTCGGGGTGGACGTAGCCCAAACTGGGTGAACCACGTATATCTGTGTCTCTCTGGTTTTATGTGTTTTTTGTGCTTGTATTTTCCGCATATTTTATGTGTTGCATTGCTCTGTAATATTTAATTTTCTAACAAGATTTTCCTTTTTCAGAATATAAAGGGGGAGTGGAAGTAGATTACAAGTCTGCAGGACGGTTGTGTGTCAGGGGGAGTGGAAGTGTGTACAAGTCTGCAGGATGGTTGTGTTTCAGGGGGAGTTTCCCTTTGCCATTGATGTCAAAGGGAGAGAGAATGTTGTAGGAAAAGGTGTCATGATCGCAGGGGGAGTACTTGTGTTGCCATCAATGCCAAAGGGGGAAATTATTGATTAGCGGTTGTCATTGATGTCAACCCAAGAAGCACCAGGGGCTAACCCAATATTGCATGGGAATTTTGACCTAAAAAATTAATACATTCTGGGTCAGTAATGCATTTTATGGTTTCTACTTGTCGATATGTTTCTATTGATATATGGCACACCATGTAATTCTTCACGGTTTGAGAGATATTCATGTTTGAAGTTTGAACCCCTAGTTAGTGGGATAAAACCCCATGTGGTTGGGGCATGGGTCATTGAAAATTCATAATTAATATTTTTCTAAGCTCCTAAAATCCCTCCCATGTTCACTTTTTGAAGCCCCTCTCAACTTAAGCATTTATATAAATTGTGATCCTCATTTCCTCCTTATGTAAGGGATTCGACCATCTAAAACAAGTTAGAGTGGAATTTTCGCTCTATCTTTTTTTCTACGAAGGTTCAGAAGTTGAAATTTTTATGTGACAAAGATGAAATCCTGAGGAAGCTTCAGTAAAAATTTCAGATAAAGGTGCGCAATATTTTTGGAGATATGATCTGTGGAAATCAGGGTTTTTGCAGGCTCCTGAAATTCATCTCAAAGTAGTGACCTTGGTAAAATCGTCATAACTCTCTCTCTGAGTATTGGATTGGAATTCCATAAAAAGTGGTAGATATTGAATAGTCTTTAGTTTTCACTCTATCAATTTCAGAGCCAAATGAAGAAACAATGACACATGGCACGCCGTACAAGTGCGCTCTGCTGAAACAGTCCATAATTAAGGCATTGTGAGAAATTAGGTATAACTCTCTCTTGAAGAATCAAAATTGGGTAAGACCTATGGAATTGGAAAGATGACTCAGAGGAATAATACAAGACCGTAAATCAAATGTTGAGGATCTAAAATAATAGAGATACACTAGATTCAATATCGAGCTCCTAGAAGGAAAGAAAAAGCTAGATCATGTGTTGTCAAGGATTGCAAAGGAGTAGAATTTCTACAGCAGAAAAGAAAAGAAAGGTGCAGCAGAGGGTAGCATGATAAGAGCAGCAACCAAGGTGCATAACAGCAGCAAGAATTTCAACATATGAAGTCTTCAAGTGGGCAACACTGCATACAATCATTGTAAAGGTATCATTGTACTTAGTCATTGTAAATACATTATTGTACAAATTGTACTAGTATCTATCTACCAAGCGTTGAAGAGGCAGTGTTGGGAGGTCTAGGATCATCATTAGGTGGTTGAGTCAAATTTGGGGTTATGGTCTAGTATATCTTCTTCTTATGCATCATTCTATATCATTGTAAAGTGGACCATTTTCCCTGGTACAGGAGTCCATTCTTCTTTTATTCATCTATAAGGTGGTAGGGTGGTGCTAGGGTGAGTTGTAGCTCATTGGGTGTTGGGGCATCCATTCATTTGACTACTGAAGAATCTCGGGCATTGGAGCATCCATCCAGTGGGAGTTGGAGAAGAATTCTTTTCTAGATTCTAGGAAGTTGGAGCTTTATTTTCAATTGGAGTTGAATATTAAAGAATTTTTAGAAAAGCATTAGGTGGTTTTTTTCCCAGAGTGGGTTTCCACCTTAAAAAATGTGTGCATTTTTGTTCCTCTTGTTTGCTACTATCATTGTACAAACATTGATAATAATTGAATATTAAATAATGCTTTAATTGAAAGAAATATTGATTCACCCCCCCCCCCCCTCTCAGTATTTCCAACACACACTTATACCCCCAGTCTAGAAAATGCCCAAAAAATTCAGACCTCTGTTGCAGAAATGGACATCACCATCAGATTCCTGTCGTCGAGTGGTGTAGAATCCATATAAAATTTTCCCAATTTGGACACTGGACAATTTTGGACCCTCTGAAAATGTGGCTTAGATCATGGTTCCACTACCCCGAACTGCATGCCCACTTGTACCTAGTATGCCCCTGACACATTGTGCATATGAGGTTTAAATATCATTTGGCAGGTGGAGTGCTCAAAGCACCTCCACTGACATAACGGTGAGCTCCCTTAACTAGCAGAGGAGGGGTCGAGCGGTCAAATCCCACCCCTCCCATTTTTGTTGTGATATTGTATATATATTTAAGAACCGTTAGCGGTGGGTGGGTCCACTCCATGTGGCCCAACCCAACCGTGCCTCTGTCGGAGCTTTATCGTATGTCGTGGAGTCTTTTGGGTGGCAAGGTTTACAACCCGCCCTTAACCATTTTTTTTAATATACATAAATGGGTATGGTGGTCTCTCGCGAGGTTCGGCGGGGGTCATGGCCCACCGACCCACAATTTATTATAGATATTTTTTTAAATGTGTTTTTTGTGACATGGGTCCGACGGGAGTGGCGGGGGCCATGGCCTGCCACCCTTAATTTAATATTTTTTTGTTTCTTCAAAACAAATAATCATTTTTTATTTTAACGAAAAAAGGGTCATTGTGAAAATTAACAAGGTTACAATTTTGCCCATTTTCGGGAGTTGGGTTCCCTGCCAGTTGATGGTGAATTTGTGGGATACTTAAACCTAGCCCACTACTCAACTTTGACCAAAAATTTGACTTTCTCTAACTTCTCCATATGGGCTCGGATTGGAGATTCTTTCACACCATTGGAATTAGGGCGACGAGTACTTCAACCTAAACCTAGTTCGAGAGAAATCCAAACACCTTGAATTTTGACCTGTCATCATCCCTCTTGGTTTCTTAAGGGTGTCTAGAGCCACCTGGATCAATCCTCCCCACTGAGGAGCTTTTGGACCATCAAAAGCAATAAACCATCCAACACATTGTTTGTGTCCTCGCCAAACCATAGTTTCAATCACTGGCACATAGATCTGGCACATCTCTTACAATCATATACAAACCATACATGACTCAATCAATCCCCACACTTTCCAAGAGTTTATAACACACACTCTTTGGTCAAGGAATACATAATAGAAGCAATACCCAAACTACACAAAAAGGCCAAACATCATCGTTTCATTTAGGAAGCGATGGAAAACACATTTTACATTTATTTTCAAAGCATGATTTACAAATTGTGGCCACAACAAGCTACTACATAAAAAAACCCATCTTTTACTTAATAAAGCATACCACCATGAATGTGGTGGATTTATTTTTTGAATATTTTCACCTGTCGGCTCCCCTATCAATGCTTTCAGGACATGGATTATTAGACACATGGCTTGTTGGTGTCCCACCTCGTTGCAATGACTAAAATTATTAATTTTCCTCCAAAATTTCCGGATTGTCTTGGAATGCTTCCTCCCGATGTGCCTCTGATAAGTGCTCATGGATCCTTCACTGTCGCTAGAATGTGATGAGGCACTCTCATCATCTATTGTTGGTGGGTCAATGGCTGTCTTGGAGCATTCCCCAACTTCCTTCCTGACATACCCAAGTCATGCATGACGAGGTAATTCTTCTACTTTGATAGGGTTTATGATTCCTTGGTCATTTGATGCCAGGATACTAGGTTAAATCAGATCCTAGCATGTAAAAACTCATGTGCTATCTTCTTGAATAAAATTCTTCATTAAACCACAAATACGTTCAGCTCAAAATACATATGAAGGAAAGAGAGCCATACTAATAAAATATTGATATAAAAACATAAAAACCCTTTGGTCAAATATTACAATGGGCAGCCTCTTGGCTCTCAGCCCTTCAAACCATTTCTCTTACTCTCTCTGTATTCCTCACTTCCTCTCTTCCTCGCTTGTCCTTTCTCACCCTCACAAGCTACATATTTATACATAAATATAATTTATTCCATTCCATAATTTCCTCCACACAAATCTCAACTTAAAATCTAATTTAGATTTATCTTTTTTTGGACTCAACTAAGTCCCGTTTATGGAATTCATAATACCTAGATTATCCACTTAATTAAAATATCTCACCCCCTAAATTACATAAAGGAATAATAAAAAATTAGCTTTGATGCTCTTGCATCAGACTCCCCATGTAGAGAAGTTTCCATAGACTCCTGTCTATGAGGTCTGTCGCTTTTCTGTAATAATGTGACAGCCACAAGTCCTTATGACTTTCTCCCTCCAAGATTCCAAACTCTGTTCTGTCGCTGGTCCTTCAAAGTATCAACTCGATTTGGTAACTCATCACTTACTCGGTCAATTGAATTCCATCGGCTTTTCCAATACATTCTTTCGCCAATTCCTTGGAGCAATTCCTCTTTTTTGAATTCTTTTGCCTCCAACTGAGCTGAACACTCAACTTTCTGCAATGGAAAATAATCAAGAATTTCTTTTTTATCACAACTATAGTCTTTGATTGCTTTTAAAGAAACAACTTTCTCATCCAATGTTGTACCTGCATTCACCAACAAACTGTTAGTTTTAAAAATATAAGACCTTTCGGTCTCTTTTGATGCTTCAAGCACCAATTTCCCATCATCGACTTTCTAGATTTCAGTAGATCATGTTTTGAACTGTTGGCTGCTTTCATCTTCATCCTCTTGGTTTATTGTTTCCTTTATGTCCCTACGGACATAAATTTCTTGTTGCTTCTGATCTTCCATCTCAACGCCAAATAATTTCTGCTCAATTTCTCTGATTTCAACCTTATATCTGTTAATATCGGTTTTTTTACTTGCAGTTACATTATTATTTGAAAAGTTACAACATTCATTCAACTCCATAAATGTTAAAAACATTTCATCCCTATCACACATAGTAACTGTAATTTCTTCTGGATTAGGTTCTGCAATCTTCACTTCTCCCTCAGGTTCCTTAAGCCATCATTCCAAGAACTCGATTTCCATATGAAATATTTCCAACACTTCATTACAAATTTCCTTCCCAGCTTCATTCTTCTTCTAGAAATCTTCCTAATTTTTCCTAGTTTCTGTTTCATCACACTGCAAAATTCTGTCAACAATTTCATAACAAAAAATACATTTGTTTACCTCCTTAGAATATCTCTTCAACATTTCCTTTATGCTCCTGCTCCATAATAGCTTCAACTGGTTGTCTTACCCCAACCAAGAATTCATTTATGATTTCTTCCTGTTGCAACAAATCAGTATCTTCCTCCTCTGAAAGGAATTCTCCATCAGACTCCACCTCAAGAGTTTCATTCTCCTCTGTGATAGTTTCACCAGACTGTTCACCATCTTTCTCACATCTTGCAAACACACATAAACTGTGAGAAAAAATGCAAGGCTCCATAGCCTCATCTGCTTCTCTTGCCAACACATCTTCAGAATCTTCTAAACTATCCCAATAGTTCATGAGATCTTCCTCATTGATCTCTTCACCCAAAATTTCACCCTATTCTAGGCCACAAATGGAAACATCCATTTTTAACTCAGCCTCTCTGAGTTCTTCACAACTCAACGTCTACTCGAGCGTCCTCAGATCTTCCGTCAACTGTATGTTTACCTGCTTTTCCCTCTTTTCGTGTAGTCTCTGCCTCTTTCCCTTCTTTCTCATGGTCCAACCATGTGTCTGGTATTTCACATTTCTCTGCAAAAATTTCATTAAAAATTCAAGATGAACTGTTATCTCAGCCTTCTCCCGCTCACAATCTTCATCTGTCAATTGCTCACATATGCCACTTACCTTGGCAGTTTCCTTCTTCTTCCCTCTGTTGTGGTCTTCATCAGATCTTCCGAAATGACTATCAACAACCATCTTCCCCTCCTTGGTGAACCTCATCTGTTCACATGTTGATTTCATTCAATCTTCCTTTCACCAATCCTTCACAGTTGCCATTCATCAAAAATGCAAGTTTTCCTCCCACGCTTGGCTTCTCTTGGCTCTCTATCTTGGAACCAATCTCTGGCAACCCTCTTGCTTCACTTTGATGAAAACAACACTTTAGTAACTCACGTGTTACAATGACCAATTCTTTGGGTTTCGGGCTCTGCCGATCATGCACCCCATTACATTCATACTTTTTACTTAGCTTACGACTCTTTGATTTTATACTTACACCGATTCTTCATCTTGGATGAAAAAATACTTAATATTAACTCAAACTATCCAAACTTTCATTTGAATCTAACATCTATTTTGACTTCAAGCTTTGCCCCAATAATAATGATAGTGGATATTTTGACTTAATTCAAGTTATACAATCCTCCAACAAACATACACCCCTAATACATCTTTAGGATGTAAAATCTTCACTCTCTTTCATACTTCATTCTTATGACAAATCATCAGTTTGCCCTTATCATTTCACATGATACTGAAGTCTTTAGTCGAAATGCAATTTAGGTTTTTCAAGATTTATTTTAAGGTGAAAATAAATAAACCATTCAATCTTCAATGTTCAAAAATACCTTCCTGAATTATCATACCTCATGCTCCTGTTAAGGTTATTAATAAACCTTTCTCTCTACAATCTCAATTCTCTAGTTTCCACTCTTCTATGTTGTCTTTGTCACTGTAAATACTCGCATGCCCATAAGCTCGTCATCTTAATGCAAACATTCCCCTACACTTTCATGCACCATACAACATCAATTCACATCTTTTCACCTGTGTACAGAGAACATGTTTTTAACTTCTTCGATGAATAATGTACAACTCGTACATCACCTTCATTCTGAATAACACCTCTTAGATGCCGCCACATGATGGGAAAACAAATATTCTTCAACATCAAGCAATTGTGTTTATAATATTAAAACACAATCAAAATAATTTTCCCATTCTGGCTACAATCTTTGGTCCAAAATGACTTACAAAACTGCGAAGAATCCACATTAGGCATAATAAATCCTCTCACATAAAAATGCATATTTGTCTGTACCTACCAAAATGATGCAACCACATACTGCCACAACCACATATAAAATTCGTTTTCTAAAAATCCCAATTGGAGGAAACCTCATATGTGGAAGCTTTTCAGTTTTTTTTCAGCCCTATGGTTATAACCCCAACCATAATCTTTATACACTTATGATTTTATCCATTTTATTTTATTTACATTATATAATTTATATAATAGAAATCATTAATAAGCCACACTAACTTTCGTTATCTTACCTTCAAGCTTCCTTCGTGCTTTATATATTAAAACCTCTTTCTTAGACTCTCATACTCCATGATCTAGTGAAGCTGGAAAATTTGAGACCATCCATTTTCTTTGGTTAACAAACATGTCAATGAATTTATATACCGCCCCACACTTAATACCAACTCACCTTGATTCATTGCTCATATGCACTCACCAATCCGCTTTGATATTTATGAATTCCAATCAACATTAATCTAGTCCACGTTGTCCCAACTTAAAGCTATGTAAAAACCCTTATTGGTTTTCAAAACCGTCCTCTCAATTCCGCTTCTTAGTTGTTCCTGGTTCCAACTCTTTCGACCGGTTGAATTACGGTTCTTCGCATTCACCTTTACACTTGTATCATTCGTTGGCCACTTCATGTCATCTCCATTTCCAGCATTTTCCTTCTCGTTCAGGCCGGAGTAATCTACTACCATTCCACTGCATTTTCCTCTAATACCACAAATGATACAAGATGACAAATTCCACTTTAAAATTTCCTTACAAAATGTTCAATTCTACTAAGGCCCAGGTTTACTCTTCAAAATGATGGAATTGATCCATTCTTCAACACTTTGTATGAAATCCCAAAATACCTCTCTATTTATACCTATAATAATGAAATATTGCAGCTTTATGCAAACTCTAGTTATTACAATAATCGATGAGTCCTCAAAGGAGCATTTTTATTGTATATAATAATAACATGATTAAAAACTGCATTTGGGATCCATAAAAAAAAACATTCAACTCAGTATGGAGCCAACGCTCATCTCAAACAAACCAGACACGGAAATTGTCAAGCCTGTTCACAGCATTTACTATCAGTCTTCCAAGTAGTGATGGTCAAGACGTAACGTTCAACCCGTGGCATAGTCTGTTGTGCACCGTCTTATGTCACGAGGCTTTCTCTTGGAGGCATGAATTACTCATACCACAGCTCCCATCGGTATTAACATGCTGCCTACAAGATTTTACACCCACTCGAGCTCTTAATCATATGTCGTCGCATTCGAATACTTTCTCTGCCAAGTGTGTTAAGAACCTCACCAGTGGTGCAGCTTCACACTTACTACAGACTTATGATTTTCACTCCAAATATTAGATCTTCCAGTAGGATCCATGTGGCTTCTGGCATCGATCCTTGAACCTCCTTTAGCTTCGACACTATTTTCAATGGAGATCATGAATCTCGACTCATGATTCATGGCCTTTTCCTTGAACAACTCGGAATGATTAAATTCAAGTGAGGAAGAGATGCTATCGAAGATGTTGAGTAGAGTAGCTTGGATTCAATCCTTGGTCACTTTCATGGCTTCACGGTTTGTGGAAAAACATTCTCATGCTATGCATCTGCTATCTTATGAACCATATTCAAGCTTTTGTGTTCTTACTAACAGATCACAAACATTTTTGGTTTGTAGATCTCGCACGATCACATCTTTCACAACTCTCACAAATTTCTCTTAATTTCAATGTCCACACACAACCTCCACTACTGATATCTTCCATGCAGTGTGCCATGTAGATTGGGATCAACACTCAAACACAATTTCAACATGAAACATTCTCAAGAACCATTTTGTAACATAAATGACAGGTCTATCAAAATTTCATATGATGGAAAATTTCAATAGGTAGCACCTTCACAACAATCTAGGTAGCAGAAAAATTATACACAAGGCTCTGATACCAAAGGATGCCAGGATACTAGGTTAAATCAGATCCCAACATGTAAAAACTCATGTGCTATCTTCTCGAATATAATTATTTATTAAAACCACAAATATGTTTAGCTCAAAATACATATGAAGGCAAGAGAGCCATAGAAATAAAACACTGATATAAAGACATAAAAACTCTTTGGCCAAATATTACAATGGGTGGCCTCATGGCTCTTGGCCCTTCAAACCATTTCTCTTACTCTCTCTGTATTCCTCACTTCCTCACTTCCTCGCTTTTCCTTTCTCACCCTCACAAGCTACATATTTATACATAAATATAATTTATTCCATTCCATAATTTCCTCCACACAAATCTAAACTTAAAATCTAATTTAGATTTATCTTTTTTTGGACTCAACTAAGTCCCGTTTATGGAATTCCTAATCCCTAGATTATCTACCTAATTCAACTCCACTCATATCCTTAATTATTTAAGGAAAATTTACAATAATCCTCACATTTATATTTTCTCTCCTAATTAATTAAAAATGAATAAAATAATTAAAATTTCTCACCCCCTAAATTACCTAAAGGATTAATAAAAATTTAGCATTGATGCTCCTGCATCATCATTAATGCCAATTCTGTTAGAAAATTATATAAACAGAGCAATGCAACACATAAAATATGTAGAAAACACAAGTACACAAAACACATAAAACCAGAGAGACACAGATACACGTGGTTCACCTAGGTTGGGCTACGTCCACCCCGAACAGCCAGTCATTCCTTTCTATTATCCAACAAAATGAAGAGACACAACCTACAACAGATCCATTGTAATATCCTCTCTTCTCTCTCACAATCTCCCTATCTGTTTCTCGCTCCGAGAATACACCTCTAATACACAGCCGCAATACAATACCCTCATACAAGCGAGGGGTTGCATTCTAGGGCAAAAAACCCTAAACTAAACATAACTTCTACCGTCAGATCATTCGCCTAATGAACAGCCCAGATTGACTAGAAATTACTATACTTTTACAAGGAAATTTTACATTTGTTTTTAACCGGGGTAGCCCAAACCCAGCCAGGACGGGCTCCATAAAATCACGATACACCCCCCTTGGACCCCCCGAGGCGACATTTAATTTCGGGGCGCGTTAACTGCTTACATTAAGAATACAAAGGGTCAACAATTTGTATTCACAAAATAAACAAGATAATCGGGCTCCACACCCAATAATCTCTCCCACTTGGGGGCGGTGCCATGACTCCATCAACGCTTCATTTGTGGACAATGACTCCTCTTTGGAACTCGTTGTTTTCTCATCTTCATCGTCATCCTTGAAGACCAATTGAAACTGAGTAGGTTCTCAGTTTCTCCCTGGTTACAACTTTTGTTAGCATATTTGCAGGATTCTAGCTAGTGTGTATCTTTTCCAGCTTCAACTCTCCATCTTCCAATACTGACCGTATGAAATGGTAATTGAGATGTATGTGTTTAGTCCTGGAATGAAATGTTGAGTTCTTTGCAAGATGAATGGCACTTTGGCTATCACTGTATAACGTTCCCATATCATGCTTCTTACCCAATTCACCCATAAGCCTTTGTAACCAAATCATTTCTTTACTAGCCTCTGTAGCAGCAACATACTCTACTTCTATTGTTGAAAGTGCAACGACACTTTGGATTTTTGAAACCCAACTGACAGATGTTCCACCTACAGTAAATACATATCCTGTATTGCTCCTCCTGTTATCTCTGTCACCTGCCATATCTGCATCAACATATCCCTGTAGAGAAATGTTTGAACCACCAAAGCATAATGCTTGATTTGTGGTACCTCTCAAATATCTAAGAATCCATTTCATTGCCATCCAATGTTCTTTTCCTGGATTGTTCATGTACCTACTTACAACTCCCACTACATGTGCAATATTAGGCCTTGTGCAGACCATTGCATACATTAAGCTTCCAACTACTAATGCATATGGAACTTTAGGCATATAGTCCATTTCTTCTTGCGTCTTGGGGAACATCTCCTTACTAAGTTTGAAATGGCTAGCAAAAGGTGTACTAACTGGTTTTGCATTCTGCATATTAAATCTTTTCAACACCTTTTGTATGTACTCATTTTGAGACAGTGTTAATTTGCAATTTTTCCTGTCTCTACTTATTCTCATACCAAGGATTTGTTTTGCAGCTCCCAAATCCTTCATTGCAAATGAATTTGCCAATTTTCTTTTGAGCACATTTATTTCCTGCATGTTAGACCCTGCAACAAGCATGTCATCTACATACAATAATAATATAATATAGCTGCCATCATTTTTCCTTTTTAGATAAACACAATGATCAGAGTGACATCTAGTATAACCTTGTTCAGACATAAACTTGTCAAATTTTAGATACCACTTCCTTGGAGCCTGTTTTAAGCCATACAAGCTCTTCTTTAACCTGCACACTAATTTTTCTTTCCCTTTGACCTCATATCCTTCTAGTTGCTCCATATAGATCTCTTCCTCCAAATCTCCATGGAGAAATGTTGTCTTTACATCTAACTGTTCAAGATGTAAATCTTCCACTGGTACAAGACTCAAAATAGTTCAAATTGAAGTAATCTTAACAACAGGAGAAAATATTTCATCAAAATCAATACCTTTCTTTTGTGCAAACCCCTTCACCACAAGTCTAGCTTTGTACCTCTGTTTTCCTCCATCTTCTTCCTTTAGCCTGTAAACCCATTTATTCTGCAATGTAGTTTTACCTGCAGGCAACTTGACCAAATCCCAAGTCTGGTTATGCATTAAGGAGTCCATCTCTTCTTCCATGGCTTGCTCCCACTTCTTCCTGCTTTCAACCTGCATTGCTTCTTCATAACATTTAGGTTCACCAGAATCAGTCAGCAATAAATAATATAATGAAGGAGAGTATCGTTCAGGGGGTCTACTTATCCTGGTAGATCTTCTAACACCACTTTCAGGTGTTTGAGGTGCCTTTTGCTGTTGTGGTGGTTGTTGCTGCTGTGGTTGTTGATTATTATTATTTTCAGGCACCTTTACTTTTTCAGTTATCTCATCAAGAACCATGTATTCCTTGCTTTCTTTTTCCTGTTTCTTTTCCTGCAACTGATTCTTATACAAGACCTTTTCATTGAATATTACATCTTTGCTCCTAATGATTTTGTGATTTTCATAATCATATAAGCGATAACCAAAATCATTAACACCATATCCAATAAAGGTACATTTATTTGATTTTGCCTCAAGCTTTGTTCTATTTTCTTTATTAATATGGACAAAGGTCTCACAACCAAATGGCTTTAAAAAAGAGTAGTTTACCTTTTTACCTGTCCATGCTTCCTCTGGAATACCACCATCCAAGGAACTTGAAGGCCCTTTTTTTATTAGATAAACAACAATATCTACATCATCTGCCTAAAATTGTAAAGGAAATCCTGCATGCAATCTCATGCACCTTGCACACTCCATGATTGTTCTATTCATCCTTTCTGACACACCATTTTCTTATGGTGTTCTTGGAATTGTCTTCTCTCTGTGAATTCCATGCTCTAAATAGTACCTATCAAACTCTTTGCTGCAATATTCACCTCCATTGTCTGATCTCTTCAACTTCTTTCCTGTCTCAATCTTGACCAAAGCTTTCCATTTCTTGAAAGTATCAAATACATCAGATTTATTCTGAATACAATAAATCCAAGTTTTTCTAGTTGCATCATCAATAAAAGTAACATAATAACGAGGGCCACTAAGAGATTATACCTGAACATGTCCCCATACATCTGTATGCACAAGCTCTAATTTTTTTCTCTTCTTTGCTTTCCCAACTCTGAGAAATATGACTCTCTTCTATTTTCCATAAATGCAATTCTCACAGAAATCCAAATCAACATTCTTCAAACCCGGCAACAAATTTCTTGAGTGAAGAATATTCATCCCCTTCTCACTCAGGTGTCCAAGCCTATGATGCCATAATGATGCATCTCCTCCTTTAGAAGTTAAACCATTAACAGAGTTAGAAATACCATTGCATAAATAAAATGTACCAACCTTTTCGCCTTTTGCTATTACCAGCGCTCCTTTGGTGACCTTCCAAGTTTTATCTATGAAAGATGTCACACAACCTTCACTGCCTAATTGCCCTATTGAAATCATATTTTTCTTCAAATATGGAACATGCCTTACCTCATTTAATATCCATTGGTTTCCATTCTATTGTTTTACAAGAACCTTACCCATTCCAACAATTTTACAGGGTTTATCATCACCCAAACAGACTTGTCCAAAATCTCCTTGAACATAGTCATGAAAATATTTCTTATCAGGTGTGGCATGGAATGAGGCCCCTGAATCTACAACCCACAAATCAGTAACATTTTTGAAAGAAATAATCAAAGCATCTTGTAACATATCACCTATCACATTTGCTTCATGATTGTTTTCTAACTATGCACCTCCTTCTTTTCCCTTTCGAGATCTATAGTCTTTCTTTAGGTGTCCTTTCTTTCCGCATTTCTAGCACACTATCTGCGATCTGGACTTGGATCTGCCTTTCCTTGATTTACTACGATATCTCAAGCTCTTTCCTCTTTTCATTCTTCTTTCCCTAGACTCTACACTCAAGGAATTACCCAATGTCTCACTGGAGCTTTTCCATCGTATTTCCTCGCTAAGGATAGCACCGACAACATCATCAAACTTTAAAGTACTAGATCCAGAGACAGAGTTACTAATGGCCATAACTAAACCATTCCAACTTTCTGGAAATGAGCACGGAAATAAAAGAGCCCTAACTTCATCATCAAATTTTACTCCTACATAACTTAATTGACTGGTAACTGTATTAAAATCATTTAAATGGTCTGCAATAGATCCACCTTCCGACATCTTCATATTAAATAAACGTTTCATGAGAAATACCTTGTTTGAGGCCGAGGGTTTTTCATATAATTTCGCCAATGCCTTAATCAAACCCTCTGTTGTTGTTTCCTTTGAAATATTGAAGGCTACCGGTGCCATGTGGCACAACCATACTGTTCTGAGTGCCTTTATATCAAGAATATCCCATTCTGCGTCTGTCATAGCCATCAGCTTCTTTGTTTTTCTGCTCAATGGTAGGTACATATCTTTCTGATGCAGATAATCTTCCATCTGCATCTTCCACAACTTGAAGTTTTGGCCATTAAATTTCTCGACCCTAAACTTACCATCTTCCGCCATTGCTCCCACTCGAACCAAGAACCCTTCTTTCTTGCGAGTTTATCAGCCAAATATACCTTTGGCTCTGATACTAGTTGTTAGAATATTATATAAAACAAAGCAATGAAACACATAAAATATGCGGAAAACACAAGCACACAAAACACATAAAACCAGAGAGACACAGATATACGTGGTTCACCCAGTTTGGGCTACATCCACCCCGAACAACCAGTCCTTCCTTTCTATTATCCAGCAAAATGAAGAGACACAACCTACAACAGATCCGCTGTAATATCTTCTGTTCTCTCTCACAGTCTCCCTATCTGTTTCTCGCTTCGAGAATACACCTCCAATACAAAACCGCAATACAATACCCTCATACAAGCGAGGGGTTGCCTTCTAGGGAAAAAAGACCCTAAACTAAACATAACTTCTACCGTCAGATCGTCCGCCTAATGAACAACCCAGATTGAATAGAAATTACTATACTTTTACAAGGTAATTTTACATCTGTTTTTAGCTTTGGGGGTAGCACCCCCGAAACCCCCTGCTAGCGGGGGGCTCCATAAAGTCGTAGCCACCCCCCTGGACCCCCCAGGTAGCGTTTAATTTCAGGCGGCGTTGCCACCCCATTAAGGTACAGGGGTCCAATGCTGTGATACAAAATAAACAAGATAATCAGGCTCCACACCCAACAAATTCCCTTTCCCTGATACCCCATCTTCTTCAACAGTTTGGATCTGATACATGTAGTATGTTTTTCAAAATCAGCGAAATAATCATCATGAAAAGTATGTGAAATTGAAGAAACACGTTTTACCTCAAGGGGGTTATGCTGCAGCTTCTCCAAGGTCTTTTGCTTAGCTCGCAACTGGCGTAGCAACCTTTTTTTCTCCTTTTATGCTTCATGTAGGAGTCTCCTTAGCTCAATATTCTTTGCTTGAATGCTTTGATTTATCTCCTCAAGTTCCTGGAGCCATGCCACATTGGGCGAAATTTTCATCTTTGGTACATTATGTGTTTAAATTTATGTTTCATCGCCCGAATTTGAACCGAAATTGATGGGTCCATATGCTACCATTCTAAGAGCTGCAATACTCTTTTCATCACCAGAATTCGATCCCAAGTTAATTTTTCTACCTCGTGCAACTCCCGCAACCGTGACCTTCTCATCTTCCTCTGATTCAGACTTTTGATCCTGTTGCATGGGGGTAGCTCTCTTCTGCCTCTCCTTCCTGTCATCCCTCTTAGGTCTCAAATCAGGGTGCAGTTTCCAACAATTGTCTTCGTCGTGTCCGTCTTTCTCACAATGGGTGCAAGAGTTCTTTGCTCCCCTTCTCTTTGCTACTGCGACTCTTTTTCGGTGGTCATTTTGTTCATATGTCTCATTCTTTTCAAGATGCATGGCCTTCACATTGGCCTCATCAATAGTAGCAAGCTCAAAAAATAATAATGTATGTCTTATGTAACCATGTAAAAAACTGATATACTTAGTTAAAATATTTGGTGAATCTAACGGAATGTATAAGTTCAATGCTTGTTTCCTAAATTATTTAGTGAAGTTTTGCACATTTTGGTATTTTCCTTGCTTTAGGTGCTTCCATTCCATTGATGATTTTTTTTTATAACCTAATGGGTAAAACTGAGCTTTCAATGCAGAAATAAAATTTGACCATGAGGACAGAAGGTTACATAGGTTGTTGTTGCCTTGCAATTTTCTCTCCCACCAAATGAGAGTGGTGCCACTCAGTCGAAGGGATGCCAACTAGATATTTGCCTCGTCTTTCTTGATATAATGAATCTGGTTTTAGAACTCAATCTATCTAATCCAATTGTTGAGCTTTTCCACATTACATTCTCCTCTATACACAGGCAAGTCCAACTTTACATCTAGTTTAAGGAAAGGTTTCTTACATGTATTCCTTTGACGTCTGCGAGAATGATGAGAAGAAGAAGAGGAACTATCACTAGAAGATGGAGAGGGGGGGGGTCTTCTCCACCATCTCCCTGGTTTACTGATCCGTGGTCATCTGCATTTTTCTTCTCGGGCTTGATAGTCTTCTCATACTCTGAAAACATTTTTTCTAATTTCTCTGCCATGTTGTAGAATTCCTTGCAGTAATTCTTCCCTTCTTCCCAATGAGCTTCCTCATCTACCATGTTTCTTCTTCGTCGTGCACATCCTGCTTCAGGATCAAAAGACTTGAGATTTCCTTTGCCTCTTTGAAACTTTTTTTTGGTTAGCATATACTCATGCAATTCTCATCAACAAAGACTTGCTCTGATACCACTTGATCCAAGATATTTTTCTTATATATGCATTAAATAATTACATATAACAAAGCATTTAAAACCATGAATCAGAAATACATAAAATGAAGAAAAAAGAGACCATGACACACATGAAACCAAGACACAAAAAATTGATTACGGAGTTCGTCCAATTCGGACTAAATCTCCGGGCCCTGCTCAACAGTGAGGAGGCCTTCATTCAATAAGTGGTGAGAATAAGAAGTAGTACAAGAAATATTACATAAAGCACCCTTATACCTCCAGTCTAGAAAATGCATGAAAAAGGGAGACCTCTGTTGCAAAAATGGACAACGCCATCTGTTGGCTTGAGGGGTCTTGACCCAGGTTCGGTGTGCAAGGTTTTCCAATAAACCCCTATAATACTGGCCCTTTCGACAGTGACCTACTTGCGCAGGTCACAGTCTCACTCGAAGTAGTATGGGTGGGTGCTAGAACCAGGTTTCCGCACCCTGAGAAAGGAAGGGTAAGGCAAGCAGGGTTTCGTTCTGTTTAGATTATCTCTGCGCAGGGTCAAGTATATTTCCAGTTGCATCCACATGCACTAGATCTACAATTAGAAGCTTTTCATAACCTTAATAAAGCATTACATACCCGAACAAAACAGATCTAGATTTACTTCAATACACAGACTTTCGTAGCATAATATAACCAAAGCATAATAGATCCAATCATTCAATATACAAACCTTCGCAGTGCAAAGACAAAGAAATGCATAGCACAGTAATTATCAGCAATTCATTCAATAGTACTCACAGATTCAGATCCAATAATCTTGCATATTCATTCATTTGTTACCCCTACAATTCCCTTCCCAAAATTCGCACACAACAGCAGGGTCCACACATAGCTGGACTAGGATCTCCACGCACACAGCCAGCAGGAGTCTGTTCCCAAAAAACCCCAATAGATCACTTACACAACAGATCACATCAATAGCTCATCAAATCCTTACCTCTTACAATCCGAAACGCCTCTCTATTTATAACAATCTAGATTTATCATTCCTATGGTCCATAACCCATGGTTTTCAGACTCCTAGTTTACCCTTTATCCCCATTACAATGCTTTCGGGGCTTTGACCCGCCCCAAAACCCCTGCGCTATACTAAATATAACAAAATAACAAAAAATAGACCGGTTTCGTAGCTTGTTTGGAGACCCCGTTCCAACACCATCAGATTCATGTCGTTGAGAGGTATAGAAGCCATATAAAATTTTCCCAATTTGGACACTGGAAAATTTCACACCCTCTAAAAATGCGGCTCAGATCATGGTTCCACTGCCTCCCTGAACGGCTCAAGGTTCCACTGCCTTGAACTACATGCCCCCTCGTACCTGGTCTTCCCCCGACACACGGTGCATATGAGGTTTACATATCATTTGGCGAGTGAAGTGCTCAAAGCACCTCCGCTGGCATAACAACGAGCTCCCTTAAATAGCGGAGGAGGGGTTGGGCGGTCAAATCCCACCCCTCCTTTTTTTTCTGTGATATGTTATATATATTTAAGAACCGTTGGTGGTGGGTGAGTCCACTCCATGCGGCTTCACCCAACCATGCCTACACCGAAGATTTATTGTATGTTGTGGAGTGGTTCGGGTGGTGGGGTTGACAACCCGCCCCCAAACATTTGTTTTAATATACATAAACGATTACGGTGGTTTCCTGCAACGTTTGATTTGGGTCATGGCCTACTGACCTACAATGTATTATATATATTTTTATAAATATGTTTGTTGTGATATGGGTCCGACGGGGGTGGCGGGGGTCATGGCCTGCCACCCTTAATTTAATATTTTTTCGTTTCTTCAAAACAAATAATCATTTTTTATTTTAATGAAAATAAGGGTCACTGGGAAAATTAACGAGGCCATAATTTCACCTGTTTTTGGGAGCTGGGTTCCCTGTCGGTTGACGGTGAATTTGTGGGATACTTAAACCTGGCCCACTACCCAACTTTGACCAAAAAATTGAGTTACTCTAACTTCTCCATATGGGCTCAGATTGCATATCCGTTCACACCGTTGGAATCAGGGCGACGAGTACTTCAACCCGAAACTAGTTTGAGATAAATCCTTCGACCTTGAATTTTGACCTATCATCAGCCCTCTTGGTTTCCTGAGGGTGTCTGGAGCCACCTGGATCAGGAGTACATTTTGGTTCTTTGGGGAGATACCAAGCATTATGGCCATATTTTTCTAGTTTATGGTGTACTCTTGTACAGGTTTCCCTTTATTTTACCCGAAGTAGTGCCATCAGATCCACTAGTCCTCTACATACATCATAGGTTCAAATTGTGACTTTATGAGGGTTTTAAATTCCTCCCACTTAGTCACTGGAGTATCTCCCTCCAACATCAATGTATTTGTTTGGATTTCCCACTAAATCCGGCAATGGCCATCTAATTTCAGTCACGCAAATGAAACATTTTCTCTTCCTCTATATGTTAAACACTAAAATAAAATTGTAATTGCTACAAATATTTATTTATATAAAAAGCATCTGTCTCGCTTCAATATTACTTGATATTTTTTTTTAATAGGGATTATGAATTGTTCATGGCAATTGATCTAGTTTGGTATTTTTTCGGTCCTTTCTGCACATCATTCTTTGTTTCTTCCCAATATATTGATCTCTCATTTTATCATACCTATTCATTATATCCCCCATATTCTCTGAATATCCAAATATTATTAGTGAGGGATACCATGAGGAGATTCACATTATGGTTTATATTTTCAACTTGTGCTTCCAACCGCAAAAAAGCTTTCCTCTATAGGATCATGAGGGTTGTTCACATATTAATTGGCCATGAATAGGTTTTTATGAATTTGGTTTCACAGATCTAGATACTATACAAATAACCACAATATTCCCAAATAAACCTTCTCTGATAGCATATTCCACTCTAAAATTCATCACAAAATATCTGAAAAATTATACTAAAAAATATGAAATCTATGTTATGGGTGTTTATTCCTCTTTAGATATTTGGATATATTAATTCTTGTTTATTGTGTATGCATGAAAATTATAGTTATGCAAAAAATAGAGAAAATTGAAACAAAAACTCACAAACCATGATTTGACACAAGATATAACTTGGGAAACCATTTTGGGAGAAAACCCAGTTGGAAGGTGAGGTTGCTTTTCTCTCTTTCTCTCAATGGAAAATGGTTGTGAGTACAAAGAAGTAATTCTTATGGAATGTGGGCTACTACATTGCACAAACCCTCTTTCTATGCTCTCACCCTATCTATCTCGACTACTCTATTAATCTATAGGAAAAAATGCACTGGAACCTCATTTCCTCCTAGTGGTCAAGCTATAACACAACTCAATCACAACATGAATTCAACCACATAGAGGTACATCGAAATACACACAGTTATTCATATATTAGCAATGAAGGGGAAGATTGTAAATTAATAGCATGTTTATAGTCTTTCTCCCTTACACATCACTCATACTCTCAAAATCCTGAATATGAATCTATCGCTCTCCAACTATCTGAATTACATTACAATAATCCTATGATATTAGTCGTGTAACTAATCTTGAACACATTTAATCTATTTGGCTTGATTATCTAACAAATTCCTAAATGAGCTAGGTTTATCCCTTTACATAGCAACTAAATGACACTCAACTAACTTCATAACAACATAGATACCTTCTATATTCACAACTAGGAAAATATAACAGTTTAATTAAAATTAAGGAAACCAACTTACTTTGTTAAATTAATTTGACCTAAGAAAGTCAAAATGGTTTTGACTTGTAGATACTCCGAAAGCATCATCAATTCCTTGAACATGAAATTGTAAATCAAGAGAAATGGACATTCTAATTAATCCAAGTGTTTTATCATTCTTATTATATTGTCTGGATTTCTCATCAGCATCAGTGGGGGATTTTTCTTCTCCCAAGGTAATCTAGTACAAACATTTACTTTTTAGTATATCTTGTATGTGGTTTCTATGAGAAGTAGTTTGTCTTGGTAAGAAAAATTTTATTTGGAGTGATAATTTATGATATGTCAATAATACAGTTTGAATAGTTCAAAATGACTATGTGGATTGAAAGCTCTAAAAAAATAGGTTGTTGAAAAAAAAATAACATTGGAAGCAAACTTCATATGTGAATGTTATGTTATTTTTAAAATAATGCATTAATGGCGACAAAGAAATTTGTGGAAAGTATGAGTTGAGCCACATGATGATGGATGTTGCCGAAAAATAAACTCACATTTACAAATGAGTTACTTTATGGAGTGATTCACTTTTATAAAACAAGTAATAAATACTTTTACAATGAATTTATTTTATAAATGAGATTTCATTCAAAAAATAACTAATAAAATGAATATTAAAGTTATCTATGGTTATTCATTTTTTTAATACAAGTAAAAGCTTAGGTCAAAATAAGACTAGGTCTTGTCGGCTACTTTGCAATCAAATTCACCAAGGTTCATTTCTCCTTATTTGCAGTCATTAAAGAGTAATTCTACAGTTCAGGGTTTAGTTTTCAGAGGCAAACTCACCAAAGTTCAATAAGTTTCTTTTTCATCATTATTAATAATCAAGGATGACTCTTCTCCAAAACCCTGTTTTGGAGAAGAGAATGTCAGATTAGTAGTTTGTAATAATGTGTTGGAGCATAATTGGCAAGAATATTGCAAAGAGGATTTCATCAGATGGTGGCGGTGCACTCATCATTGATTATGGACAAATATGGAAGGTGCCCACTTCTAATGATTGCTGCAGGAGGAATGTGCATAAGTTGCTTCATTATTGGATCATTTTACATACAGGGACCTTTTGATGGGTCTTCTCTTCTACTACTGGCAAGAAAATTATCATTAATTGGTCTTTTGGATTATATTGTAACATTTTCAATGGGCATGGGTGGAATTCCATGGGTCATGATGTCTGAGATATTTCCTCTGAATATGAAGCGTATTGCTGGCAGTCTGGTGTCTCTCACAGCTTGGTTTGGTTCATGGATTGTCCCTCTCACTTGTTCTTTTCTTGGAGTTCTACAGCTTCCTTCTCTGTATTTTGCATATGGCTTTTCTGACATTCATATCATCGCACTCTGTGGCATCCAAAGATTATATATAATCTCTGTACCTGTGGCTTGCATCTATAATTATAATGGTTCAATTTGTTTTGAAGTTCATATGGTTTGAGGATATCCGATGGAGCACTTTGCCATATTCATTATCTCAGTGGGTTAGAATCTATAGCAAATCGGAATGCTGGACATGATATTTCAGTTTGTTAAGTGCTTAGAGGAAATTGATCCTTGTGATAATATCACTGATGAAGATATCCGAATGGCTATTCAAAATGCATTTATTGATGAGCATACCTCAATCTGTGGATCAAAATATTCTTGGGAAGCTGCTATAGAACAAGGCACAGCAATGTATTTCATTAATTTGATTAGTATCGAAGGAGTTGCTACTTTGCCATACAAAAGGAAATCATGATTTTTGCATGTAGTGAAGGATCTTCATGCAGCCATAAAACTCTGTGAGCCAGCTCTAATTTCTGTTGATGGAGATCCTTGGTATATACGTTTTGGTCCTCAGCCAGAGGCACATGTATATAAATATTCTGGAGAGTCCAAAGTTGCAAATATGACTGTAATTAGGAAGACAGGGAAATGTGCAGCATTTCTTGCTAATATCGATAGTCATTCTTCAGCTACTGTACATTTTAATGGAAAGGTGTTTCATCTGCCACCTTGGTCTGTCAGCATATGGTCTGATTGTAAGAATGTGGTATTCAACACTGCAAAGGTTGGATCCCAAACATCCATTGTAAACACGAAAAGGAGGCGCAAGCCACACTTGGGAGAGCGACCCACCTGGGCGCAGAGCGACCCACTCGGGCGATGTTCGCAGTGCAAAAATATGACCAGAGCGACCCACTTGGAGGTCGAGCGACCCACTTGAAATGTGAACCCAGAATTTCATTTTTGCGCTCAGAGTCGATTCAAATTGTTTCCTACGGCATACAAACAGTTTTTATCATTACCTAATGGATGTTTGATGTAGTTGAAAGGCCATCGATGTTGCTCATGCAGCGACTTACCTTCACATGTATACAGGCCCGGTAATAATCCACAGAGACATTAAATCCTCCAACACTTTACTCACAGAAAATTTCAAGGCCATAGAAGTGAACTTCGGCTTGTCATGCATTGCTCCAGAAAATAATGCCACAACTCATGTTTCTACGCAAGTAAAAGGAACAGCAGGTTGTTTAGATCCGAAGATGTCATTGTAATACTCGGGTATTAGATTCATCTCCAGGTTAAAAGAATATATGTGAAATGGAAAACGCATTTTGAAGGTAGGTGTATAGGGATGTGCAAAGTGGCATTCAAAGATCGATTACCTATTTTTGCCTTTAGTCTACGCTCCAGGTCATTAGAAATCCTCGGCTAGAATATTTGGAGGTTTTTCTATCTTTAGAGCAGATAGATGATCCTTTTCTATCTTAATGACTTCAGTTAAAACTCCAAATGGATCTGCGCTCTAGTATTGGCTATCAGAGGAATTCGAGGGAAACAGTGTTCTGTTTTTAGAATAAATGAATTAATCTATTCTATCTTTGTAATTTCAATTGAAACAAATTCCTTGTCTTGGGGTCAATTTGTTTTCCCCTAGCAGGATTTTATTTATACATTGTAAATCAATTGTGGGGGGAGGAGAGAGTTCTGAGAGCTAGTGTAGGAGAAAATTAGAGTTTTATTGTACAGTTTTAGACAGAGATTTTAATGAAGAGATACAGCTCTGTTTTTTGAGATTCTTGTGGCTTGAAATTTAGCAAATGTTTTTCCTTTTGTTTCATATGTCATCGTTATGTTCGCATTTCATTAATCGCCATTTCAATATTGAATGTTTCTAAGTGAGAAAGGCAGAATTCAATTTATTTGCTCTGTCTTGAGGAAGTATTCATAGTTAATGTTTTCTTCTGTTCGACAAGGATTCATCTTCTATGCCCTTGTCGACTTCTCAGCAGTCTTGTCATTCCGTTTATCTCAATTTAATTGCTAAACTTCATGCTTACCTTGCCTCAGGAAATAATCTGCATTCTTTATTTAATCTCTGCTCTTGCTGTCTTTGCCTCACACAGCCCAGAAAACCCCATTATTTATTAAAAAACCCCTTTCTATCAGTTTACTAGCCTAAAATTAGCATTCCTTATCGGTCATCTCAGCCCCATTGAAAATTTTCCGCCGAGATAGACCCGGAGAGAGCCCTCTCCTGTCCTCGTAGGGCTAGCTACGAGGCTAAGGTTGGTTTGATGTTGCCTCGAGTTTGCCTTCTTCAGCCTGAGGCAGAATCGAGCGCTAACATAGTGGCGACCATACTGGGGAAGATCTTTCCCCGGTAAAGGATAACAAAGTTGCAGATCTGATGCTGATGGTGGACAGCAGTCAGACACCGCAAGGCTGAAATCATTCACCCGGTGACTTCACACACTAAACAATCCAGACAATCAAATGCTCCATGGTGATTTCACTGCAGGCAGATCAGTAGCTTCAGAATTGTCAAGATGGACCGGATTGCAAGAAGATACGCTCCCATGAGCCGAGATCACATTCCAGGTTTTCCAAATAAGATGCCCAAGGTGGATTGGTCAAGGAATCTGCCTACGTTTAACAATGATGGTAAGAAAGATGCTGCTTTACATTTAGTCAGATTTCACATGCATATTCGCAAGTTAAAGGTTGAAATTCCTGAAGATTGCTTGATGAAGATGTTCCTGGCCACTCTGGAAGGTGAAGCTCAGTCATGGTATGAAAATTTGCCGCTGGCCTGTATTTATTGTTTAAAGGACTTTCATGCCCTGTTCATTGAAAAATATCAAACATCTTATCCATCGTTAAATTTAGTTCATGACTGTTGCAAACATGCTTATTCTTTTATTGAAAGCCTGGAGAAATATTATGAAGATGATAATTTCATGAATGATGAAATCATGGAGGCCCTGTACGAGAATCCATTTCAGCAGAATGAAGAGAACTTGGAGGATACCCATCAAGATGCTCAGGAGACTTTGCAGCAGGTTGATGGCCATATGGCTGAAAATGATGAAAGGCAGAATGTCATTTCAGATCTGCCCACGGAAGACAGCAGCATGCAAGTAAGTCCAGTTCCAATTGCAGATTGTGATAATGTCCAGACAGCTACTTCAGATTCAGATTCAGATCATGATGAACAAGCATATTTTGTGATGAAGCCCATCAAGGAGAACTCTGCTGTTGAAATCATCTGGGATGCAGAAGACACGGTAATGGATCCAAATGTTCTCAGTCATACTATCAGCCCATCATTAGAACACAGCCTTCATGAAGAGGCAATCCAGTCAGTTCATGAAAGACAGAATGAGATCTTTGTGCAAGTAAGTGATAAATCTCCTTTCAATAACTCAGTAATGAATGATAGTTTGAATGCCCTGCCATATGAAGATAATTACTGTTTAAGCAGAAGAAAACAAAAGGCATTGTCTCCTTTGTCTGAAGATGAGATAGATCTACTTTTGAAAGGTCTTGTTACAGCCCAAGCTACAGTAGATTTGCAGTGCACACATAATCAGGAAAGTGTTGGTGAAATTTCTTCCTCTGTTGAAAAAGATGATTGTCTTGTAATCAGTTGTGTAGATCAGCAAACAGATAATTTTTTCCTTCACAAAGATGATAAGGCTGTCATGTTTGATAATCTTGAAGATTGTTTTTTGTTTAACAATGACCTAGATCATGAAGTTGAGGGATATATGTCAAAATTTCTCATGGTCAAGGAACCTACAGCTAACACTCAGATGGCAGATCTGTGCATTTCTATCCCTCAGAAATCAATTGTCCTTTCAGATCAGAGTGAGGTGATTACTAGTATTTTTGCAGCTGGATCCCCAGATAAGCCAGTGCTTCAGGATTTTCAAGACCCCTTCAGCATTCTTCTGCAAACATTAGAAAGGATAAATATTTCCTGGTTTATTATCATGAGATTTGGTTTCAGTGATTGTGTTGAGTTGCCTACAGGTTCATCATTCTGCCTGCTCAAGGAGAATAAGAGCAGAAATTTGGGGTGCAGCCATTTGCTGGATTGGTTGCATTGGAAAGCCAATTATACATGATTGTACATATCACATCGGTATGGGGTTGCCATGGGGGGTTTGGTGATGGACATGCCCTTTGAGGAAGTTTTGTTTAATTGATCATTCGGTTGCATTAAGTCGGTGTGGAGTCGATTTCTAGTTAATGGGCCGGAGTTATCGGTCTTTGGTTGTTTATTGATGTGATTCCTGCCGACCCAATGGATGGAGACCTTTATGCAACTCTCCCAAACTCTGGGTTCTTGGCATACCTCCAAACTGGCCGGTGCCATCCCCATTGGAGCCAATGTTAGACTCCGTCTTGTCAATTTTCGTCAAATTCACCAAGAGTTCATTTCTCCTTATTTGCAGTCATTAAAGAGTAATTCTGCAGTTCAGGGTTTAGTTTTCAGAGGAAAACTCACCAAATTTCAATAACTTTCTTTTTATCATTATTAATAATCAAGGATGACTCTTCTCCAAAACCCTGTTTTGGAGAAGAGAATGTCAGATTAGTAGTTTGTAATAATGTGTTGGAGCATAATTCGCAAGAATATTGCAAAGAGGATTTTATCAGATGGTGGCGGTGCACTCATCATTGATTATGGACAAATATGGAAGGTGCCCACTTCTAATGATTGCTGCAGGAGGAATGTGCATAAGCTGCTTCATTATTGGATCATTTTACATACAGGGACCTTTTGATGGGTCTTCTCTTCTACTACTGGCAAGAAAATTATCATTAATTGGTCTTTTGTATTATATTGTAACATTTTCAATGGGCATGGGTGGAATTCCATGGGTCATGATGTCTGAGATATTTCCTCTGAATATGAAGCGTATTGTTGGCAGTCTGGTGTCTCTCACAGCTTGGTTTGGTTCATGGATTGTCCCTCTCACTTGTTCTTTTCTTGGAGTTCTACAGCTTCCTTCTCTGTATTTTGCATATGGATTTTCCCCATTCATATCGCCATTTTCTCTGGCATCCAAAAAGATTATATATAATCTCTGTACACGTAACCGCATCTATAATTATAATGGTTCAATTTGTTTTGATTCATATGGTTTTGAGGATATGGATGGAGCACTTTGCTACAATTCATTATCTCGGTGGGTTAGAATCTAGCAAATGAATGCTTGGACATGATATTTCAGTTTGTTAAGTGCTTAGAGGAAGTTGATCCTTGTGATAATATCATTGATGAAGATATCCGAATGGCTATTCAAAATGCATTTATTGATGATCATACCTCAATCTGTGGATCAAAATATTCTTGGGAAGCTGCTATAGAACAAGGCACAGCAATGGATTTCATTAATTTGATTAGTATCGAAGGAGTTGCTACTTTTCCATACAAAAGGAAATCAGGATTTTTGCATGTAGTGAAGGATCTTCATGCAGCTATAAAACTCTGTGAGTCAGCTGTAATTTCTGTTGATGGAGATCCTTGGTATATATGTTTTGGTCCTCAGCTAGAGGCACATGTATATAAATATTCTGGAGAGTTCAAAGTGGCAAATATGACTGTAATTAGGAAGACAGGGAAATGTGCAGCATTTCTTGCTAATGTCGATAGTCATTCTTCAGCTACTGTACATTTTAATGGAAAGGTGTTTCATCTGCCACCTTGGTCTGTCAGCATATGGTCTGATTGTAAGAATGTGGTATTCAACACTGCAAAGGTTGGATCTCAAACATCCATCATAAACACGAAAACAAACCACATGAAGCATTACAAGAGCGTAGGCGACCACTTCCCGAGCGTGTTCCTTGAGTGCAAAATATGACCCCAGGCGTACTTGAGTCCGAGGCGTACGCAATTGACGACCCACTTGGAGGTCGAGCGACCCACTTGAAATGTGAACCCATAATTTCATTTTTACGCTCAGAGTCGATTCAAATTGTTTCCTACGGCATACAAACAGTTTTTATCATTACCTAATGGATGTTTGATGTAGTTGAAAGGCCATCGATGTTGCTCATGCAGCGACTTACCTTCACATGTATACAGGCCCGGTAATAATCCACAGAGACATTAAATCCTCCAACACTTTACTCACAGAAAATTTCAAGGCCATAGAAGTGAACTTCGGCTTGTCGTGCATTGCTCCAGAAAATAATGCCACAACTCATGTTTCTACGCAAGTAAAAGGAACAGCAGGTTGTTTAGATCCGAAGATGTCATTGTAATACTCGAGTATTAGATTCATCTCCAGGTTAAAAGAATATATGTGAAATGGCAAACGCATTTTGAAGGTAGGTGTATAGGGATGTGCAAAGTGGCATTCAAAGATCGATTACCTATTTCGCCTTTAGTGTATGCTCCAGGTCATTAGAAATCCTCGGCTGGAATATTTGGAGGTTTTTCTATCTTTAGAGCAGATAGATGATCCTTTTCTATCTTAATGACTTCAGTTAAAACTCCAAATGGATCTGCGCTCTAGTATTGGCTATCAGAGGAATTCGAGGGAAACAGTGTTCTGTTTTTAGAATAAATGAATTAATCTATTCTATCTTTGTAATTTCAATTGAAACAAATTCCTTGTCTTGGGGTCGATTTGTTTTCCCCTAGCAGGATTTTATTTATACATTGTAACTCAATTGAGAAAGGGAGAGAGTTCTGAGAGCTAGTGTAGGAGAAAATTAGAGTTTTATTGTACAGTCTTAGACAGAGATTTTAATGAAGAGATACAGCTCTGTTTTTTGAGATTCTTGTGGCTTGAAATTTAGCAAATGTTTTTCCTTTTGTTTCATATGTCATCGTTATGTTCACAGTTCATTAATCGCCATTTCAATATTGAATGTTTCTAAGTGAGAAAGGCAGAATTCAATTTATTTTCTCTGTCTTGAGGAATTATTCATAGTTAATGTTTTCTTCTGTTCGACAAGGATCCATCTTCTATGCCCTTGTCGACTTCTCAGCAGTCTTGTCATTCCATTTATCTCAATTTAATTGCTAAACTTCATGCTTACCTTGCCTCAGGAGATAATCTGCGTTCTTTATTTAATCTCTGCTCTTGCTGTCTTTGCCTCACACAGCCGCAGAAAACCCCATCATTTATTAAATCCCTTTCTTATCAATTTACTAGCCTAAGATCAGTTATGCTTTTGGTCATCTCAGCCCTTCCGAAAACCTCTTGCTGAGTTTGACCCGGAGAGAGCCCTCTCCTGTCCTCGTAGGGCTAGCTACGAGGCTAAGGTTGGTTTGATGTTGCCTCGAGCCTCGCCTTCTTCAGCCTAAGGCAGATTCGAGCGCTAACATAGTGGCGACCATACTGGGGAGATCCTTCCCCGGTAAAGGATAACAGAGTTCAGATCCGATTGCTGATGGTGGACAGCAGTCAGACACCGCAAGGCTGAAATCATTCACCCGGCGACTTCACACACTAAACAATCCAGACAATCAAATGCTTCATGGTGACTTCACTGCAGGGAGATCAGTAGCTGTGAGATTTTCAAGATGGACCAGATCGCAAGAAGATACGCTCCCATGAGCCGAGATCACATTCCAGGTTTTCCGAATAAGATGCCCAAGGTGGATTGGTCGAGGAATCTGCCTACGTTTAACAATGATGGTAAGAAAGATGTTGCTTTACATTCAGTCAGATTTCACATGCATATTCGCAAGTTAAAGGTTGAATTTCCCGAAGATTGCTTGATGAAGATATTCCTGGCCACTCTAGAAGGTGAAGCTCAGTCATGGTATGAAAATTTGCCGCTGGCCTGTATTTATTGTTTAGAGGATTTTCATGCCCTGTTCATTGAAAAATATCAAACATCTTATCCATCGTTAAATTTAGTTCATGACTGTTGCAAACATGCTTCTACTTTTATTGAAAGCCTGGAGAAATATTATGAAGATGATAATTTCATGAATGATGAAATCATGGAGGCCCTGTACGAGAATCCATTTCAGCAGAATGAAGAGAACTTGGAGGATACCCATCAAGATGCTCAGGAGACTTTGCAGCAGGTTGATGGCCATATGGCTGAAAATGATGAAAGGCAAAATGTCATTTCAGATCTGCCCACAGAGGACAGCAACATGCAAGTAAGTCCAGTTCCAATTGCAGATTGTGATAATGTCCAGACAGCTACTTCAGATTCAGATTCAGATCAGGATGACCAAGCATATCTTGTGTTGAAGCCCATCAAGGAGAACTCTGCTGTTGAAATCATCTGGGATGCAGAAGACACAGTAATGGATCCAAATGTTCTCAGTCATACTATCAGCTCATCATTAGAACACAACCTTCATGAAGAGGTGATTCAGTCAGTTCATGAAAATCAAAATGAGATCTTTGTGCAAGTAAGTGATAAAGCTCCTTTCAATAACTCAGTAATGAATGATAGTTTGAATGCCCTGTCATATGAAGATAATTACTGTTTAAGCAGAAGAAAACAAAAGGCATTGTCTCCTTTGTCTGAAGATGAGATAGATCTACTTTTGAAAGGTCTTGTTACAGCCCAAGCTACAGCAGATTTGCAGTGCACACATAGTCAGGAAAGTGTTGGTGAAACTTCTTCCTCTTTTGAAAAAGATGGTAATATTTATGTCAGTTATGTGTAAAATCGAAACCATGAATAATTTTTTCCTTCTATAAAGATAAAATGTGTTTGATAATCTTGAAGATTGTTTTGTTTAAAAAATGATCTAGATCATGAAGTTAGAGTGTATGTCGAATTTCTCATGGTCAAAGGAACCTACGGCCCCAACACTCGGATAGTAGTCTGTGCATTTCTATCCTACAATCAATTGTCCTTTGGTCAGTGAGGTGACTACTAGTATTTTGCTGTGGAACTCAATCAAGCAGATGCTTGAGTTACAAGACCCCTTCGGCATTCTACCTTGAAACATTAGAAAGGATAAATATTTCACAGTTTATTATCATGAGCTTTAGTTTCGGTGATTGTGTTGAGTTGCATACGACTTCATCATTACACACTAACTCAAATAGAATAAGAGCAAGAAATTTGGGAGTGCGGCCATTTCTTTGGATTAGTGGTGCATTTAAGAGAAGCTAAATTAGACATGATTGTACATATCACATCGGTATGCAGGTGGTTTCCATCATGATTTTAAAGCTTGATGGACTGCTGCCCTTTTCAAAAGCTTTTGTTTTAATTCAGTCATTTCAGTTTGCATCGAGTCAGTTTTAATCAAGTTCTAGTCAAATAAATTAAGTCATCAGTCTTGTGTTGATTTCTTGCAATAATGGACTCCATAGCCCAATGGATGGAGGCACTGTCTGCTCTCCCAAAGATCTGCTGTTCTTGGCACCTCCAAGAACAGCTGCCATCCCCATTGGAGCCAATGTTAGACTCAGTCTTGTCAGTCCTCTGTCAGAGTCAAATTCACCAAGGTTCATTTCTCGTCATTTGCAGTCATTAAAGAGTAATTGAATTAAGGTTTGATTCAGGTTTATTTTTAGAAGGCAAACTCAGAGAGGTTCAATAAGTTTCTTTTTCATCATTATTAATAATCAGGGATGACTCTTCTCTAAAATACTGTTTTGGAGAAAGTATCGAATGTGGTTGTAATAATGTGTTAGACATAATTAGCAAGAATAATTAAAGAGGATTTCATCAGATGGTGGCGGTGCACTCATCATTGATTATGGACAAATATGGAAGGTGCCCACTTCTAATGATTGCTGCAGGAGGGATGTGCATAAGCTGCTTCATTATTGGATTATTTTACATACAGGGACATTTTAATGGGTCTTCTCTTCTACTACTTGCAAGTTAATTATCATTAATTGGTCTTTTGGATTATATTGCAACATTTTCAATGGGCATGGGTGGAATTCCATGGGTCATGATGTCTGAGATATTTCCTCTGAATATGAAGCGTATTGCTGGCAGTCTGGTGTCTCTCACGGCTTGGTTTGGTTCATGGATTGTCCCTCTCAGTTGTTCTTTTCTTGGAGTTCTACAGCTTCCTTCTCTGTATTTTGCATATGGCTTTTCTGACATTCATATCATCGCACTGTGTGGCATCCAAAGATTATATATAATCTCTATACCTGTGGCTTGCATCTATAATTATAATGGTTCAATTTGTTTTGAAGTTCATATGGTTTGAGGATATCCGATGGAGCACTTTGCCATATTCATTATCTCAGTGGGTTAGAATCTATAGCAAATCGGAATGCTGGACATGATATTTCAGTTTGTTAAGTGCTTAGAGGAAATTGATCCTTGTGATAATATCACTGATGAAGATATCCGAATGGCTATTCAAAATGCATTTATTGATGAGCATACCTCAATCTGTGGATCAAAATATTCTTGGGAAGCTGCTATAGAACAAGGCACAGCAATGTATTTCATTAATTTGATTAGTATCGAAGGAGTTGCTACTTTGCCATACAAAAGGAAATCATGATTTTTGCATGTAGTGAAGGATCTTCATGCAGCCATAAAACTCTGTGAGCCAGCTCTAATTTCTGTTGATGGAGATCCTTGGTATATACGTTTTGGTCCTCAGCCAGAGGCACATGTATATAAATATTCTGGAGAGTCCAAAGTTGCAAATATGACTGTAATTAGGAAGACAGGGAAATGTGCAGCATTTCTTGCTAATATCGATAGTCATTCTTCAGCTACTGTACATTTTAATGGAAAGGTGTTTCATCTGCCACCTTGGTCTGTCAGCATATGGTCTGATTGTAAGAATGTGGTATTCAACACTGCAAAGGTTGGATCCCAAACATCCATTGTAAACCATTGAAAAGTAAACCACTTAGGGCGACCCACGAGCATGACGACCCTCGAGCGTATTATGATGCAAAAATATGACGAGGAGGCGACCCACTTGGGTGACCCCCTTGAAATCTGGAACCAATTTTCATTTTTGTACTCAAGTCGATTCAAATTGTTTCCTACGGCATCCAGGCGGTTTTTATCATTGCCTAATGGATGTTTGATGTAGTTGAAAGCCATGATGTTGCTGTCTGGCGGCCACCTTCACATGTATCACCGAGCCAGTAATAATCCTGAGAACATTAAATCCTCAAAACTTTACTCCTGAGAAAATTTCAAGGCCCGCAGAAGTGAACTTCGGTTTGTCGTGCATTGCTTCAGAAAATAATGCCACAACTCATGTTTCTACGCAAGTGAAAGGAACAGCAGGTTATTTAGATCCGAAGATGTCATTGTAATACTCGGGTATTAGATTCATCTTCAGGTTAAAAGAATATATGTGAAATGGCAAACGCATTTTGAAGGTAGGTGTATAGGGATGTGCAAATGGCATTCAAAGATCGATTACCTATTTTGCCTTTAGTCTACGCTCCAGGTCATTAGAAATCCTCGGCTGGAATATTTGGAGGTTTTTCTATCTTTAGAGCAAATAGATGATCCTTTTCTATCTTAATGACTTCAGTTAAAACTCCAAATGGATCTGCGCTCTAGTATTGGCTATCAGAGGAATTCGAGGGAAACAGTGTTCTGTTTTTAGAATAAATGAATTAATCTATTCTATCTTTGTAATTTCAATTGAAACAAATTCCCTTGTCTTGGGGTCGATTTGTTTTCCCTAGGAGGATTTTATTTATACATTGTAAATCAATTGTTGAGGGGAAGAGAGTTCTGAAAGCTAGTGTAGGAGAGAAATAGAGCTTTATTGTACAGTCTTAGACAGAGATTTTAATGAAGAGATACAACTCTATTTTTTGAGATTCTTGTGGCTTGAAATTTAGCAAATGTTTTTCCTTTTGTTTCATATGTCATCGTTATGTTCACAGTTCATTAATCGCCATTTCAATATTGAATGTTTCTAAGTGAGAAAGGCAGAATTCAATTTATTTGCTCTGTCTTGAGGAAGTATTCATAGTTAATGTTTTCTTCTGTTCGACAAGGATCCATCTTCTATGCCCTTGTCGACTTCTCAGCAGTCTTTTCATTCCGTTTATCTCCAATTTAATTGTTAAACTTCACTCCTACCTTGCCTTATAGAATAATCTACGCCTTTGATTAAAACTCTGCTCTTACTGTCTTTGCCTCACACAGCCCAGAAACCCAACATTTATTAAAAACCTTATTCATATCTCTTTACTAGCCTAAGATTATTTTTCCTTATCGGTCATCTCAGCCCTTTTGAAAAATTTCCGCCGAGATAGACCGAGACCCTCCTCTTTGTCCTCGTAGGAGCTAGCTTCGAGGCTGAGCTGGTTTGATGTTGCCGCCGGAGTTTTGCCTCTTTCAGCTGTGGCAGATTGTCATGCCAGGTCAAAAATACACTTGAACTTAAAACCTTTCACTTAATAAAGTAACTTTAAACCAAGTGAGATATGCAAAACATATAACAATGATGGAGGATGAGGAGGTTGTGGTTATTATTGTTGATGATGAAGAAAAATAACTTTAAAAAGGAATATTATTGTTATTATAGTTATTCACCTTTATAACACAAGTAAAATGCACTTTACAATAAAGTGTTAAAATGACTTAAGTTTACATGAACTTTTTCAAAAAATAACTTAAAAAATAGACTTGAACTTAAAACCTATTGCTAAATAAACTAACTTTCAACTAAATTAACTAGGGAAAAACACATAGAAATACTAATGAAGGAGAATACAAATGCTGGTGGCAGTGTTGCCGGGGTTTTTCGGAGAATACAAATGTTGGTGGCGGTGTTGCTGGGGTTTTCCCTTAAAGTGCATGTTCGCAAAAAAAAATGTGCTCATCCAAAAAAAACAGTTCAATTTGAAATAATATTTCAAAACTCATAAACAGTGGGGTTAGATATGAGTTAAATTAATTAGAAAGTACAAGTTTTTTTCATTTTTTATTGTCCATATCGCATAGAGTGCATGACAAAGAGCATATACCGAAAATAAATTATTTTCTGCTTTATTCCGAATTTTTCAGGATTACACAAAGAATTAGGAGAAGAGCATATGCATATTGGAAAAAGTAGAAAAGCAGGAATAAAAACGAAAAACTAAAATATGAACTTTGTAAAAAAATAAAAAAGATCATATTCAAATTGTATACCTTTTCAGATGAAATGAAAGGTATTTTAACTAAGTGGCGCTTCAAAAGTAATGAAACGGTTTATTAGGGTTAGAAATGTACATAAATAGTAGAGGTTAAAAATGTATCAATGTGTGCTCAAGATTTCGATCAATAGTAGGAGAAACTATTTAATTAGACTATGATAACATGTTTGGAAAACATGGTATTCTAGACAGGATGAAAACCTTCAAGAACCACTTGTGCAACCAAATCAAAAATCATAACACAAGTATTTTTACATGGTTTAAACCCTCTAAGAGAGAAACACTCCATGACATCCAATTTTATCACTTGAGGCAATTTTATTTATACAAAAGAAAATTTGTATGAGAGAGAGATTTCACAATTGATCATTGACAATGACTCTCCATCCCCTTTAAATAGAGATCATGGACCGGTTAGGTGTCAAGTCATGGATCAATAGACATTAGTATTGGAGAGAATATGAGTTGTGAGATTGCTCTATGTCAAGAACATATCATGGCTGTTAGGTTACAATGCAACTAATGCATATTAAAAAACACACTTTTACCTAATAAACACATTAAACCAAATTGAAATGAACTAACTCCTAAGTTTCTAAATACACCTATGAACCTACTTTTGCATTCATCCAATTTTCAACAAATATTACATAAATATATATAATCGCCCCAAGTCAAGAAGTAATACACGTTAGAGTAAATTAAAGTGAAATTTCTGTAAGGATCAATAACTCTTAAAAAGAAGGCTTGATGTGATAAGTAGTCATAGACATATTAATCCCATAAGCAAAGGAATCATACTAATAAGAGTTCACCTCGATATTTTTCAAATTATGGGCACACAAATTTGGTCATGGTATCAAAGTGGCATAGTCATGTACAATCACCGATGCAACATGTGCATTGCACTATACAACTTTGACCTAGATGAAAGTGACAAATAGATATTGTGTCACAAACATACTACTATTCTAGTCATGTAATTTCAATGTTACAACTGGATCACATATTCAAAAAGTTCATTTACACATTGTTGTCAAGCATTCTCCCTTATTATCAACACATGATTCCAAATAACATAGGAGTGATAACACAAATAAAGATTGTGAAATATTGCCACACAAGGAAGTCCAACAATCACAATTATAATCTTCCTTTCTTTTCCCCTTCCTCTTCCTAGTGATGTAAAATAGAGTATGTAAACATACAACAAATTAATCAATTTGTATTCCCTTAAATTATTTATACACTACTATGATATTTTAAATGGATTGATTGATAATGTGAGTTCATAAGTAACAATATCAATATTATTATTTTACAATTTTATTCAATTAACTCCTCATAATTAAGAAGTTTGCACCTTAAGAGGCTTGATCCCTCTCAACACTTAATAAATCCGAAGTTAAGATAAATCTAGAATGATTATTTTACAATTTTATTTAATTAATTAAAAATGAAAATTGAATTTATTGCACAAATTATTATCATGTTAATAAATGTTAAATATTTGAATTCATTTTGTTTTAATGTAATTAACTTAATTCTCTATTTCATAGTTTAACTTAAATGAATCAATTTATATTCTTCTAATTATTAGGCACTACCATAAAATTATACAGTAAGTCAGTAACAATGGTAGTGTTATAACAATATTTATAATATTATGATTTCAATTTGTTTTAAAGTTTTTTTTGAGTAAAAATAAAACGCTAAATTTTTTTATCTCTTATTTTAATTGAATACATCATACTGATCTTAATAAACATCATCATTATATCATAATCATTATATATTTTTATGTAATTATAAAAAATTGAAATATTAAAAATAATTTATCTCCAAACTAATTATTTATATTATCATATGTTAATAAACATGATAGTATATTTTTATTTAATTATAAAAAATTGAAATATTGACTTTGGCGTCCATCCTTCTCACTGAAAAGTTCAATGACAATGACAATGGTAGTGTTATAACAATATTTATACTTATAATGATTTCAATTTTTTAATGTTTTTTTAAGTAAAAATAAAATGATAATTTTTTTTATCTATTATTTTAATTAATACATCATACTGATCTTAATAGACATCATCATCATATATTATATTCATTACATATTTTTATGTAATGATAAAATTTGAAATATTAAAAATAATTTATCTCCAAACTAATTATTTATATTATCATATATTAATAGACATCATAGCATATTTTTATTTAATTATAAAAATTTGAAATATGGAAAGTAATTTATCTCCAAGCTAATTAATTTATATTATTATATATAAATAACAGCAATACTGACTTTGGCGTCCATCCTTCTCACCGACCATGATCAACTATCATATGAGTGGCTATTGCTTTCTTGCCATGCCGTCACGTGAAAGCCGTATACAACATAAAGTTAACAAATGACTAAAATAGAATTTGCTTGTGCCCTACGCAATTCAGTCCAAACGATATTACTCTATTTTTAGAGTAACACTGATGTAATACTTTCTTTAGATATTTACAGTCAATTCAAATAAAACAATATGCAATCAATTATAAGCTAAACCCTAAACACATAAACTAATATGCAAGCTACATGTTATACCCCATGTCATTATAGATATAATAAATATAGACCATTTACAAAATAATTTGACACCAATTTTTTTTTGTATTATATTAAATATACATATAAATATATCAAATGTTGATTTGGTTTAAAGTATAAATGTTATCCTAAGAACATAATTAATTAGTTGAGTAAACATTAAAAGCTATTTTAGTTGAATTGAATCTCTCTAATCTAATTAATAAACAATCAACAAAGTTACATAACAATTACAGTTATGATGAGGAATATCACTCAATACTCATAAAATAAGTTAAATCTTAATTACAGTTAAATCTCTAACAATATAATCTTAGCCATAGATTTACAATATACATTATGTATAATTTCTCATTATTTAAATTATATTTTTGAATTCATAAATAGATACAATATTTTGAAAGTATCCTTGAATACTTGGATTATGTAGACTAACTGACCAAAATATAAAATAATAATACTAATTAAAATATTTATAATATTTTAACCATCATAAATTTTTGATTTCTTCATATAATATATATAGATATAAATGACATTGAAATATTTTATTTATGTAGCACATTGTCCATATTAAAATGTTGTTTTGTTATTAATATAGTTTTAAATAAGCTTCAATACTACTTAACTTTACTTTGTGAAAAAATATATTTATTATCCACATTGAATATTGTTATGTCAATACTACTTAACTTAGTGAAAAAATATATTTATTACGCACATTGAATATTGTTATTATTATTAATATTTTTTAATTTTCATATATCAAGTTTACTTAATTTAGATTGTTAAGCTACTTTTTTTTCTAGGTATTGTAATATTTTCCTATTGTCAACATTATTTTATATGTGTGTGTAACATGGATATTTAAATTGTTTATTTAAATCCGATATTGAAATATTTAGAAGGAAAATATTTCAATACCCAGAAGAAAGAAGTAATAAAAAGTAGCGTAATATTTTTTTTTTTTTTTTACTTTATATCATAAAAACTTAATATAGAAATATTTTATTTGTGGCTTCTATAATGAAAGTGAAATATTTTTAAGTGGGTTCTAATATTAACAACAAAGTGAACATAGTAATAGTGGGAATATTAATGTTTTATAATGTATTTAATTAAAACTAACCAAAGTATATTCATTTCTATTTTATTATATGAGATTTTTTTTATATTTAAAGTATATTTAATTTTTTTTTAAAGAGATAATTGTCAACTTCAAGTTGATTATGAATGGAATCACATATGCGTTCATAAATTGTGGATATTGGCCCTATTTCTTGTTATTGTTGTGTCATTTCTTTATGTCATTATTAAATTTAAATGTTGAAAAAATGCAATAACAAATTCTCAATTTGTTTTTTCCTTCATTATTGAGAAAAATTGAATTTCCACATCAACAGACAACTTGGATGATGTTAACTTGTGTGACATGGCTTGTGTCACACAATTTACTCAATAAATTTGAGTTGGAGGAGTTAGAGTACAGTTCAGCATGTGTGATTGTTAATTTGGAGCAGTCAAGGTCAGTTATCTCACGTTGTTTTCAGTTAAACTGGTTCCAACTTTTGGAGGAACTAGTGGAAGGTTAGTTAAGCAGTGGGACTTCAGTCAAACTCAGTGATCATCCAACTAACTTATCAATCATCCCAAAATAGCTAGTGCATCTAGAGAATTTGAGTTCCCCAGGCTTGCTGGATATTCCAAGGAAGTGTAACATCAGTTGTAGACTAGACTTGAGCGTACAAGTGTTGCATGCAGTCAGATGATCAACCTAAAGGAATTTACAAGGAATTGTGTAATCAATTTGAGTAATTTCCTAAATAATAGGGGCCTAATTTCTCAAGGAAGAGTGAAAGGAAATAGGAGCCCAAGCATAGGCAAAATTTGACTAAGTATGGGTCAGAGCCTTTCAATGAGCAGAGAGATAGGTTATGCACTTTCAGGTTGTGCTCAATTGAGAAAAGAAATTGTAATACATCTCTATTCTTCTGATTTAATGCAAGTAGGCTTTGGAGTTTTTAGAAATTTGCTTTCCCCGAGAAAAATACTTGTTGCATGTGCGTTATTTATTATTACATGTCTAAAATTTTTGTTATAGATTTCAAATTACTTTCCACAGAGCAGTACAGTAGGTTTGTAATTTTTGATTTTGATTATAACTCATGAGAATTTTCAAATCTACATTGTAATTTCTACATGGTATCATAACAGGATTCACATTAGAGAAGTAATTTGTAGTTGTTCTTAGGAGGTTTGAATTTGGAGCTCAATGCAGAAGGATTTCTTTAGAGCTAAGAAGATGGCCTTCAATGGAATAAGGCTAGAGTATGCCTTGGAAGGTACTTCTAATTTTGTTGCATGGAAGGATCACATGGAGGTGGTAGTGGATGATAATGTATTGCTAGAATACATCAAGTCAAATGTTGCAAAACCATAAGCATATGACGTACAAAACCTTTCTAAATGGAATAAAGATGTAGCTAAGGCAAGGAGAATAATATTGGAGGGAGTACGGGATCACATTGTCTGAAATTTTCACAGAAAAGAAACTTTGTTCGCAATTTGGAAATAACTGACAAATTTTTTTTAGAATACTAGTGACCACAGGAAGCTAGCACTCAAGGATAAGCTTTGAATTATCAAGATGTGGAAGAATGACACAATTTTGCAGTATTTGAGCAATTTTACACAGTGTCATGATGAACTTGGCGGGGTCGATGTTAATGTCCCTAAATAAGAATTGGTAAGCCTAGCCCTTCTGGTCTTCCCAAGAGTAGACATAGCTATCAAGATTCGTGAATGGGAGGGAGAAATTTTCGAATTGGGGGTGCTTATGATTTGATTTGGTACAGGAGGAAATAAGGCGAAATATCAGAGATGGGACTTCATCCAAGGGCGAAGATGAAGAAAATATTTCTTTGGCTGGAAAGGAAAAGAATGGAAAAGGGAAGAAATATCAATCCAAACCAGAATCCAATCAAGGGGGAAGAAGAAATATTTCTCCAAAATTAAATGCTTCCACTGTTATGAATTTGGGCATTATGCCACAAAGTGTCCACGCAACAAGGAAAGCAAGAAGACCTCGAAAGAAGCAGTAGGTGAAGCCTTGTCTTCACAATTCAAGCTTGAATTTACCCTCATTGAATACATGACCAACACAGTGATGGGGAGCATTTGGTACTTGGACTTAGGTGCATTATTCCACATGACACGGTGTATAGATTTTTTTAGTGACCTGGAAGAATAATATTTTCAGATGCACATTGAAATGGGGGATGATGGAAGGTATAGTGTGACTGATATTGGTACAATCACCTTTTAGAGGGAGTTGGGCTCCCCCCCAGGTTCAAGGATTTCATGCTCGTACCAAGCCTAAAGAAAAATCTCGTCTCTAATGCAGTTTTGGAAGATTGTGGTTATGATGTGATCTTCAGCAAAAGAAAATCATTCTTGAGACGCATAGCCATGGGATAGGTGAAGAAGATCGGGGTTAGTGTGAAGAACCTTTATAAGCTATATGTGGAAGACTATGATACATTAAGCAGAAAGGTGGAGAAGGTGTAGAGCCACGATGTCAATGAATTTTGTCATAGAATACTTGGCTATTTGTATCATGGTGCCCTGAAGATCATGCAGTAGATAACCACAAGCCTCCACAAAGGATCACTTAAGAAGCAGGATGTATGCAAAGGATGTACCGAAGTACACAAAATACAAATTCCATGATCAGGATAACAAAGCACATGTAGTCCTTGAAAGGATCCACTCTTATGTCTATGGACCTTTCTTAACATCCTCCACTACCAAGCACATACATTTTTTCATTTTTATTGATGACTTCTCACAGAAGTGTTGGATCTTATTCATGCGGAAGAAATATGAGAAAATATCCAAGTTCGTGGAATTCAAGGCACTAGTTGATAAAGAAACCTACAGGAAGGTGAAAAATCTTAAGAGCGATAATGGAGATGAGTATGTTTCGAATGAATTTAAAAATTGTGTGTAAAATAAGGCATTCATCGAGAGTTGATAGTACCCCACAACCCACAGCAGAATGGGGCGGCTGAGAGAAATAATCGTATCATTGTGGGAGCATCGAGGGCGATGTTGCACGACCAAGGCCTACATTAGCACTTGTGGGTTGAGGAATGCAACAAAACATTATATTTGAAAAACTGGAGTCCTCATCATATTATGGGCATGACAACACCAGAGGTGGATTTCTCAGGGAGAAAATAGGATGTGTCTCACTTCAGGATTTTTGGATCCTCTATTCACTTCCATATCCCCGTAGAATCAAGGAAGTAGCTAGAGCCAACAACATAATTGGGGGTATTTATGGGTTACACAGAAACTCCTCACAATGATCATTTGTACTTTCCATACCTTAGAATGAAAGTTGTGTGAAGTGATGTAAAATTTGATGAGGATAAATTGATGCGGTGCTCTCTTGAGAAGGAGCTTCAAATCCCACCAGAGGAGGAGCTTTTAGCTCCAAATGAGGAACCTCAAGAAGTTCTAGAGAAGCAAAAAATTGAGGAAGAGAGAGTGGAGACAACCACTCAAGTAGAACCATCCATAGAAGGCAGAAAAAGGACCAGGGAAGCTAAGAGACTTGTGCAAGATGCGAGGGGGAATGTGGGTGCTCCTTGAAATCAGTGTAGCAGAGAAGGTCACTAGATCAGTACGTTGTCTACATGGCTCTAATGACTGAGATTATAGAGATGAAGTCATCCTCTTTCGAGGAATCAGTAGAGAAACCTATATGGGTTGATCCAATGGTGGAGGAATATGAATCCATCGTAAAGAAAAGTGTTTGGGAAGTGGTCCCAAGACCAACAAATAAATTAGTTATGTGTTCAATATGGATCTTCAAGGTAAGTCATGAAACATATGGAAACATAGAGAAGTATAAGTCCATATTTGTGGCAAAGGGACACTCTCAAGTTTAAGGGGTTGACTATAAGGGGACCTTTTCTCATGTAGCAAGGTACCCATCCATTAGATCAATTATTGCTTTGGTTGTACAGATGGGGTGGAAGATAAACCAAATGGATGTAAAAAAAAACATTCCTTAATGGAGTGATTGAGGAGGAGGTGTACATCAAGAAACTAGAATGCTTTGAGACTTTTGATCGAGAGTCTCATGTATGAAAACACAAGTGAGCATTGTACGGTCTCAAACAAGCTCCTTGTGCTTGGTACTCCAGGATTGATAGTTATCTCATCAGTTTGGGCTTCACCAAAAGTGAAGCAAATTCAAACCTCTATCGTATTTTGGTAGAAGGTAATTTTTTTATTATTGTCTTATATGTTGATGACTTGATTTTAACTGGTGATGAACTATTGATTAGATATTGCAAGGAGGACTTTGCAATATAAATTGAAATGCACAACATGGGTCTCATGCACTACTTCCTCGAGTTGGAAGTTTGAAAAGCAATGGGGAATTGTTTGTCTCTCAAGGAAAGTATGCAAATGAGATAATATATAGGTTTCGCGTGGATAGTTCCAAACTCATGGAGACACCTCAGAGCGGCCAACTAGAGGAAGGAGGATGCCACTTCAGGTGAGGAAGTGGATGCTATCATTTATCAGCCACTAGTGGGTTCATTGATGTACCTTGTGAACACAAAACCAGATATGTGCTATGCGGTCAATGAGATGAGCGAATCTATGGTTAGGCCAAACAAATTATTTTGGAGGGAAACTAAACATGTTCTATGGTAGCTCAGAGGCACTACCCATTTTGGACTATGGTACAAAAAAACAAAGGTAGTGAAGTTATGTGGCTTCACAAATGCAGATTGAGCGTGGAGTGTAGGTTTTAACCCTGAACAGAAATTATCTACACACGAATCTTATTACAGAAAATGAACAATAGCGAGAGCATAAAACATAAAACAAATAAACACAAAGATTTTCCCCTAGATCCCAAATCGGGATGACCAACTTGATTTTTCATTATATTCCTTTTAGTGTTAAAACACATATATATACATGCCAAAGCATACATAAACCCCAATCCATTAACCCTAGATTAGAACATAATCATAGTTCCCTTGACCGGATCTACAAAAATACCAGGGGCCGAAAACCATCATACCCCAAAACCATGTGCAAAGCCATGCACAAAACCATGGGCACGGACTTCCCACCGGAAATTAAGGACCAAAAAAATTTCATCGGGGTGCTACCCCTGACCCCAACAGGGGGGGCTACCGCCCCCCCTGTGACCCCCCCATTGCGCCCAATGTAAAGGGGGGGCTATCGCCCCCTCTTACCCCCCGCGTGATTAGTCGTGGAAAGAATATAACACATACCCAACATTCTCCCACTTGTTGTTTTCTTTCCACAGGGGGCCACAGGAGAGCTTAGTCATTGGGCCAATTCTTCAACACCCATTGTTTCTCTACACCAAGAGAACTTCCGAGTGCTCACAGACTTCGTCAATGCATCTGCAACATTCTTCAAAGTGTCCACCTTTACCAGCAACACCCTTTTAGCCTCAACCATATCTCTAACAAAGTGATATTGAACGTCAATGTGCTTTGTCTTTGAATGATAAGCAGGGTTCTTAGCCAAGAAAATTGCACTTTGGCTATCACAGTCTATCCTTATAGCTTGTTGTACCAACCCCATGCTTGAACACAATCTCTGCAACCAAACTGCTTCCTTGCTTGCATGAGTGGCTGCTATGTATTCTGCCTCTGTAGTTGAAAGAGCCACTATAGACTATCTTTTACTCATCCAACTGACTGCGCCTCCAAATAGGCTAAACACATACCCACTTGTAGATCTTCTTTGGTCCAGATCTCCAGCCCAGTCTGCATCAACAAAACCACGAATGTCCAACATTCTTTCCAATCCTGGTCTTCCCTGGTAGCACAAGCCATAATCACTAGTGCCACGTAAATATCCGAAAACCCGCTTCACTACTGTCCAATGCTCCTTCCCTGGGTTTGACATAAACCTGCTCAATACTCCCACTGCATGTGCAATGTCTGGTCTAGTACAGACCATTGCATACATCAGGCTACCCACTGCACTTGCATATGGAACATGAGACATATACTCCTCTTCTTCTTGTGTCTTGGGACACTGTTCAGCAGACAGCTTTACACCTACAGGAATAGGAACATTCACCGGTTTACTATCCTGCATATTGAACCTCCGCAATATAGTCTCGACATACTTCCTCTGGTTTAACCAGAGCTTCCTCTTTGCCCGATCTCTCTTAATTTCCATGCCCAAAATATAGTTTGCAGCACCAAGATCCTTCATGTCGAATTTGGAGAACAGTTGGGTCTTCAAATCTTGGATAATTTCTTTGTCATTTCCAATTAACAACATATCATCCACATACAAGACCACATAAATAACACAGTCACCAATTAATTTAAAATAAACACAGTGATCCTCCTTGCTTCTGGTGAAGCCAAGTCCCCGTATATAGGTATCAAATTTCTGATACCACATCCTTGGTGACCGTTTTAACCCATACAGAGACTTCTTCAACCTGCATACCAGTTCTTTCTTACCCTTCACCATAAAGCCTTCAGGTTGCTTCATGTAGATCTCCTCTTCTAGATCCCCGTGAAGAAATGTTGTCTTCACATCCATTTGTTCTATCTCAAAATCAAATGTAGCAGCAACAGATAAAAGTAATCTAATAGAAGTAACTTTGGCAACAGGAGAAAAAATATTACCAAAATCAATTCCCGGCACCTGGGAATAACCTTTTGCTACCAACCGAGCTTTGTATTTCTCCACCTTGCCTTCTACATTCATCTTCTTCTTAAACACCCATTTTCTCTCGATGGGCTTCCTTCCAGCTGGCAACTCCACCAGATCCCATGCCTCATTTTTGTGCAAGGATGCCATTTCATCAACCATGGCCTCCTTCCAGAGTTTTCCATCCTCTGAATCTACTGCCTCCCTGACAGTTTTGGGATCATCATCAGTTATAGTTAAGGCAATTCCTGAACAAAAAGCAGATGGACTATACCTTTTTGGTTGCCTTCTTTCCCGAGTCTGAATCTTCTCAGGTTCCTTTGGTATGAATTCATGTTTAACAATTTCTTTCACCTCTCTAAACACCACATCTCAATTGTACATGACCTTCCTTGTTTCTGGGTTCCAAAGCTTGTAACTTTTTAAACCATCCTTCAAATTTTATTTATGATTCATTAGAATTTGAGAAATCTTTAACTTTGCTTTCATTCATTTATAAAATCCAACTGAAATTCAAAACAGTATCGCAAGATTCATATCAGAAATGTTCCAACTTGATTTTCATATTTTCGATGCAAGATCTCTGATGTGTTACATCATTCAATTTTTCATAAAATATCAAATCACATATCACATTGGAATAAATTGAAAGGTTTGTTTTTCATTACAAAAGTTCTGATGCAATGAAATGGATAGCAAACGCGTATATCACATTTAACATAAGGTTAATTCATTTCAAACGTTCCGATGCGATGAACCCAATCGGCAATGGCAAATCGGGAAAATTACATTCTAATATATCCATTTGCAAAAACTCCGATGCAATAAAGTTCAAATCGCAATCGCGAATCGGCAGAATCCTATCACAGTCGATTTGTTCATTTCAAAAAATTCCGATGCGATGAACCCAATCGATAATCGCAAATCAGAGAAACTTAATTTTGATATATCCATTTTCAAAAAACTCCGATGCGATAAAATTAAAAGCGAAATCGCAAATTATTAAATTAGTCAGGGATTAATTTTAAAAGACCTCCGATGCAACAAGTCTAATCACAAATCGCAAATCGGGAGGAAAATTGAATACATCCTTGTGTGCTCATTTTAAAAATTGCGATGCAATAATTCATCACCAATTTCTTATCGCTATCGCTTTCTATTAATCGCCGAATGCTCATTGCTCATCGCTTTTCATTAATCGCCGATTACTCATCGCTGCTATCGCAAGAATCATATTGGCATTTCCAACATGACTATTTTCCAACATTCTAATGTGCCAATATCAATATCGCTCATCGCATTTTCATTGCTCATATCATAATGCCGAAAGCCACATCATCCATCGCATTGCCGATATCGCAATTGCTTCATCATTTTTCATGGTTATGTCATTATTTCGAGATGTGATGCGCAATGTGCAATGCTCAAAATACAAATCGCGAGATGCGATGAGCAATGTGCATTTTGCGACATGACGGTTCCCGATCTTAAATAAAACATTTCTTTGATGGTATGATCGCTCCATCTCATCGCATATATCCTTTTCGCATGATCTCATATCGGCAATTTGCTACTGCAACCCCTGATGTGATAAAATTCAACGCATGCAATAGGAATCATCCGATAAGGCATTGGGTTAATTTAAAGTGATTGATGACAAATTTGCAGCATATTCAAATCCTTTTGTTTTCTCATATATTTCAGTTTTTAAATAATTCCATAATTAAATATGAAATACAAGACTTGTCTATTTTAAATTTCATTATCTTAAATTTGGTCTTAATTCTGGACAATTTATAAAATTATGGAATTTGTATAGAGCTTATAATATTTTGAGAATATTCATCACCGCAAATTCTTAATCTCATTTCTGATGCATTTGTTTTAAATTCAATTCCCTTGAACACAAAGCATTTCATTTTTACATTTTACTGCTTGCTTTAGTTTAAATAAAATAAATAATGATTTTGGGCTATAGGATTTTGTTTAGTTTACCTTCTTCATATTTTTAATGTCAACTAAAAGAAGAAGTCAGTTAGTATTGGAGAAATTGATAGCTTCAGGTAAGATCAAGTGCAATTATCCAATGGTAAGATTCATGCACCCACTTTCATTAATTTTCATTTCATTACTTTAATTTCATTTTTGTTTTTATGTTGATATTTGAACCTATTTTACAGCTCTTCATAAAAGCTTTCAATCATCTACCAAATCATATTTTGGAAAGCCCTATACTCTTCTCCTGGTTTTATTTTCAAGAAGCAACGACAGTGTTCGTCGAAACAGCTACACTAGGAAGTTTCTGAACCTTTAATCTGTTTTCTTTAAAGCATTCATTTTATTAGAAAATGATTAAGATAATGCTTTGAAACAAAAAGATTGACATCAGACAGAAATTTTTCATTATGGCTGAATTTTATGATCACTACTATCTACAGCCTAAAACACTTACAACCCTGCAAGGTATACGTTTTCTGGATCTCGACATAGGAAGGAATGATTACATGATTATTTTATTTTACTTCATATTGTTGAGACATTGGTATAAACATTCTTGTTAGAGTTTGTATTTCAAAAACTTGGATTTTCCTTTCCACTTTTTAATTGCTTCATTTTTATTTTTGTTTGCTGATTTCTTTTCTCACTTTAACTTAAGAATTATTTTCTTTTGGTTGTCAGTTTTGATTTCGGTGACTTTGCCATGATTTATATGGAAGGCCTTCTTATTACTTAACAATGGTTGGCATACATAGAAAAAATTGTTAATAGTCTCCTATTAGCTTTTTCTTAAATCTCTTAGCAAAATTTGTTTTTCTTATTATAAAGGTAGACATACTTAAGGAAGAGATTACAAAACAAGAAAAGTTGACGAAGTATCGTGAAATCTGAGAAATTTCTTTTTCATCAAAATTGTAATTATTTTGAGATTTCAATACTTTATTAAGATCTTTCAAAATTCTATTATCAGTCAAGAAAAGTTATTTTTAACCAAGTAAAGACACTTTACAGCAAATCACTTTTAACTATGAAATTGTCATTCTGAACTCTTAAGGAGTTAATGATTCTCCCTATTTAAAAAGAGTTTTATTTTTCTAGAGTGTAATCCAAAAATATATTTAAAACTTAAAAGATAAGAGGTCTCATCACGAGCCTGCTTACCATGATCATAGGAGAAAAATAGGCTGACATTACCAACACTGCTAAACAAACCAGGGTAATGGCTTATAATTGCAAACAATTGTAAGACAAGGGGTCTCATCACGAGCCAGCTTGTTCAGTCCAATTATAACCAGTGAATGGCATTGTCAACTATATGGCTACCAAACCAGGACAATGGCTTTTAAGAATTATATAAAAAAATAAAAAATAATAAAAAATAATAATAAAACATATATAAATGGATTTATCTCTAGGTCAATAATTCTTAAATAGATGGGATTCTGAATCATTGATGATTAAAATGTAACCCTGTCGAGACTATAGATGTTTGCTGGTAGCAGTGGCTCTACCTGTGACAAATGAGTACATTTTAAAAGCTAAGCTGTAAAGTGACCCCTGCTTTATCTCTACAACTAATTAAGGACTGATATAGAGTTATGAAATATTTTGATTTATGAGGAATTTTAAGAAAATTATAGTAAGATGATTCTTGCTTTTATTCAAACTAATGAACCTAGTCAAACATTCCAAAAATAATTTTCTCTTCTTTAATTATTTTTACTTTAATTTTGAGAAAATCTTATCAAACAGAGATAACTGTTTCTTCCAGTGAATCGCCAATTGTTGTACGGTACAACAACCCCCCATTTTTTTAAAAACTTGTTTACATCAAATAATGGGGACCCTTTCTATAAAAGTTTTGGCTAAGCACCTTTTAGGATTTTTATTAAGTCAATTATCTTATGATTTTGTTAATTTTTCATTTTCTTTAGATTCTTGTTTTGATTGCTTGGTTGAAATCGTTTTTTTATAAGCTTCCCATTAACGCATGTTTCGCCTTATTTGGTCAACTGGTTTGAAAATGGTACTCCTTTGAAGTCCCATCATTTATCTAGTCTGGGTTAAAAATGCTATTTTTATTCTTTTTATTTATTTTCGGAATAGCTGTAGTTTAGATAGGCAATTTAGGCTTTAGAAAATTTCATAACTAAACAAAACATCATTAAAATAAAACCAAAATAAAAAACTAATTTTAATGTTAAATTTTAAATTAATTAAATTAATTATTATATAATTATATAATTAAATTAAAATTTAATATAATATAAAATTAAAAATAAAAAATAAAATCAAAATTTATCGCATCGGAAGTTTTACATTACAAACCCCGACGAACTCATTTCATGTGATGCGATTGAGTTTTTCCGATGTGATGAGTCGCATTTATTTCATGCGATGCGATTGAGTTTTTCCGATGCGATGATTCGCATCTATTTTATGCAATGCGATTGAGTTTTTCTGATGCGATGAATCGCATCTATTTCATGCGATGCGATTGAGTTTAAAGTTCCGATGCGATGATTTAATTCAAAAGGCATGTGGTATATATTTTTAATCGCAGCGGAGGTGTTTTAAGTGACATAGTTTTTAAAACAAACTTCGATCCCTCGATGCGCCGATTGAAATTCACGTGTATGGAGTGGTAAGGTAATTAGTGGCAGTGTTGATTTAATAGTCATAGTATTAAGAGTTTAAATGTAAAGTTAGTTCAAATGGAATAACGTTAGTGTTTGGATTAATTTAGTTTTAGTATAAGTAGGTTAGTATAATGTTAAATTAGTATTCCTATGGTAAGTTAATAAATATTATTTTAATGCTAGTTTAGTTTTAATTTAATATTAGATTTAATGTTTAATATTTAAAATAATTAATTTTTAATTAATTAAATTAATTAATATGTAGAATATAATTAATTTAATTAGATTTATTATTAATTAAGATTAATTTGTTTTATATTTGTTATTTAGATTAATATTAATTAATAAATAGTTTATTAAATAATTAGTTTAGTTTATAATTAAAAAATCAAATTAGAATTAATTATTAATTAATTGTAGGCTAATTTAGGATTAGATTTTTAATTAAAATTCTGATTTTTTTTAGCCTTGCAACAGAATTTCCAGATTTATTTCAGATTTGACTTATCAAATTTGGAGACTCATAGATTGAGTTTTATTTGACCAAATGAGGCCCAGGATGGCTCATTGGAAAGAGAAAATCAAGGAGAACATTTCTGAGGAGGTTTCAATAACAGATTTGATCATTTATTGGGTCAAAAATCAGGCAGAAGATCAAGCTCCAAATTTCTAAAAATAAAATCAATTTTCTGAGTTTTGTTTTCTTCATTTTCATTTGCCCAGCCTCTTCTAATTGCAGATTCATGCATCAATATATCCTTGGTTAATTAAGATCGTTATGAGTATCAATAAGAAGCTCAAATTTCTTTTTTATTTATTTAAATAGAATTTGATTGGATTTGTTTTAATGTTAGAAATAATATTTGGATTTTATTGTTGCATCTTAATTCATTTTAATTTCTTTTTGCAGGAAAAAAACAATAGAAGGGATATTGAGGAAAAAGATTTCAATCAATGAGAAGACTCCAGCAATTAAAAGATTGGAATTTTTGAGCAATTAAAATTGGATTGGGCAGATTTTTCTTCAACAAACTCTCTTCTAAAAATACTTTTGGAAAGATTATAAATTGCAGATTGCAAAATGTAAAAGGGGTTGCTCTCCTCTGCAATTCCAGACTTCTAAAAGCATGTCTGTAATAGGGATTTAGAGTTGTAGATGGGGAGGAGAGAAAATTTCAGATCTGAACATTAATGAGGGTTTATTCTTTATATCTTGAATTATGCATGATGGGCAGAGTTTGCATTTCTGCAGCTCTTGTCTTGAAAGCAGAAACTCAAATAATGTAAAGTACTGTTAGAGACTAGGATCAGAGAAACGGATTCAATTAACTGGTATTTTTTGCATTTCTGTGACAAATATCAGCTTCATTTTTATGTTAATAAAATTTTTGTTTCATTTTATTCATGTTTTTGGCATTTCTGTTGATATGGATAATTTGTCTCAAATTGTTATGTATCCCTGCTCTTATGAATTACACTCTGATTTCTGAGTAGCCATTACTCAGAAATCTGTCTTATAAAACTGATTTATTAAATAGTAATGTGTTGTGAATTTCTTCCACATATCATTGTTTAATTATTGGCTTGACTGATTTGTCAATCGATATCATTTTTGTGAATTTCTTCCGGAGTATTGTTGATTTATTATTTCAGTCAAATGGTCTCAATAGAATGTGTTTTGGTATTCACAAATGTGAGCTAATTGAATTTCTTCGTTAGTTTGACATTAATTAAAAGCCAGACATATTTTAATTCTCATCACTTAATTATCTTGCTCTTAGTTGGGTTAGATTTTCATCTACCTGATTGAGATAGGATTTAGATTAGTTTCTTTTTGCTTGCATTATAGAATAAGTTTGTAATTAGATTAAATTTATCTTTAAGAGGAAAAATCTGCTTGTGGCTTCACGAACCCAAATCGCCCAAGGGTCATTCTCTTGCCCAATCAAGAAGAAGAATTGATCTCGATATCACTATTTATTGGTAGTTAAGGATACATCATAAACCAACAGATATAGGGAAAAGGTAATTGGACTTAGTTAAACCAACAGTGAGCTACCATAAATGGAAAGGAGTCAGACAAGGTCCGACGTGTGAAGACCCCCCTCAATGTTGTAGCAGCCGATTTTCGAGGCTTCAACAGACCATGCAAGGCCCAAGGCACATAATATCCCAAGAAAAAATGCTAAAATAACTATATGCACCTAATTATAGCTTAATTTTCCTCAAAAAACTCAAAAATATATATTTGCAATAAATGAGTGTGTTTTGTTGACTTTTGGTCCAAAACACACTAGGCAGCCTCTATGCGTAGCGCCATTTCAACAGAAAATAAGGTCTCTTGCAGATGAGGTTTGGACCCCTTCCAGACACCGGATTTGGCTTCGTGATGGCCCGTTGGAAACCTTGATGAGTCTTATTTCCAGAAATGCTTGATTTTTGCTAAGTGGATGCTATTTCCCTATCCAAAAATCAAATCTCCCAACACTGCTATGTGCGCAACGCCTGGTCTAAAAATGAGGCAAAAAGGTCAAATTTTTTATGTTTTTGACCTTTTGAGGGGGTAAAAATGCTCCAAATGATCTCAAATTGGTGAGAAACCTACTGGTGATGTGAGAATCTAAAAATTCAAATGTTTTGAGCTAAGTATGCACCAAATTTGTGCGTAGCGCCTAGGGTTCTGCGCACAAAGGGGTCAAAATTTGGAAAAACCAAAAAGTTGTACAATTTGCCTCAAAATTTGTGGAGAGTTCTCTCAAGAGGTCGTGGACACCTCTTGAGAAGCCTTAGTCAAAATTCCAAGGCTTTCCTAAACTTTGGCTCTTTTTAGGTCTTCTAGCTCCATGAGGGCCTTCCTCAGTTCGGCACAAGCAAGCATGTTTTTCCTTGCATAATGCTTGGTCATTTTATTTTGTAGGGCGAGGCCTCTCTTTACCTCCTTGAAATGATTATTCTCCTCTTTGTAATAGTGGATGATACGTTGTGCCATATCAAATTCTCTTTCCCACTTCTCAAGCTGTGCAACTTTCTCCAAGAGAAGCAATATAGTGTTCATCTCCTTGTCCTCATTGTCACTGTCTAGATCAATGAATTGAGGCCCTTAAGAAATCCTCTTGATCCTTTTTCTTCTCCTTACCTTTACCTATTTCTCACCTTTGTCCATATTTTTCTTGCCTTTGTCTTTGTGCTTGATAGCTGGATGAGAGATGACCCTTTGCATTTTTGAGGCAGCAAACACATATCTTTTGCCTCTGTGGTAGGTGCATGTGAGAGGAGTGATGAGGGTGCCTTGATCCTTGATGAAGTCACAAGCCTTTTCATATTTGTGATGGCTTTCATGAGTCACTTGATGCTCCATTGGGGCACTGACTTCTTAACCTTTAACCTCATCATCATCCTTGCTTTCCTCACTGTTTTCTTCACTATCATCTTGGCTCCCAAACTGATCACTACCCTCCTCACTTGCCTCGTTTTGGCACTGTCCTTCATTGAGGTCTTCTTCTCTATCACTTTCTGCACTGTCACTTTGGATTTCTTGGTCATTTAGAGGTCGATTAATTTCATGACAACTGTCATGATTGTCATGACTATTTTCTTGCTCATCACTGACTGTCTCCTTCGTGCCACTGCTATGGTCATTGCCTTCATCCTCAAACTTTGTTTCAGCCTCATCAGTTGTCTTTTCATGGTCTTCAATTTCTTCATCCTCTCCCTCTATCTCTTAATTTTCATTGCCTTCATTCATTTTATCACTTTTTTCACTGTTATTTAGCTCACTTTCATGCTCAAACCAATCTTCCTCTTGGTTGTCTTATGCATTCTCTTGCTGACTGCCCTCTTCATTGTTTTCTTCAAAATCTCCTTGGTATTCATATTGTTCATCACCAACACTCTTTTATGCATTTGATATTGTTTTATGGGTGTCATCACTATCACTGTTTTTCTCAAATTCATCACTCTCTTTCCCTTCATGGCTGCCAGGTTCATCCTCCTCCTCCATGTCATCATCAACTTCTTGTTCATTGCTGCTATCATCATCATCCTCTTGGTCTTCCTCATTAGATTATGCCTCTTCCTCACTGCTATTTGTTTGTTCTTCATGGCTATTTCCATCATCTTCTCCCTTAGCATTGATGTCCTCTTCCTTTTCCTCATTAAACTTTGTTTCTACCTCACTATCCTTTTCCTCTCCATTGTCATTTGTTTGCTCCTCATTAGGGCTACTGTCAGCTCCTTCACTTGATGCATTATGAGAAGATATAGGAGGTGCGTTTCTTTGTGGAGCAGACATATGTGGAGATGAAGGAGGAGTGGAGGTAGGTGGATGTGAAGTGGAAGGAAAATTTTGCTGAATGAAGGCTTGGGGATTGGAAAATACATCATGTGAGATAAAAAAATTCCCAAGGGATTCTTTGCTCCTCCAGATGGTGTAGAACAATCATCTTAATCAAGGAGCGATGAAAAAGGCTCCGCATTTGGTGGGCATAACTCCTCTTCTTGACCACTGAAGCCATTTTGTCAATGCTCTGGTATAGATAGTATGGTAGGTTCAACAATTTAACCCTGTTTAAGTGTATCTGAAGCCTTATGTGATAAGAATAAACCCTGGAGTACCTCCCCTCACAAGTGAAGTACTTGATAATCTGCCTCATCAACAGGGCATACCTCTCTAGCAGGTGGGAAAAGGGGAAGACAACCTTGCAGCCTTGTTGACAACTAGGTTTGAGGTAGGGCTCATAATAGCTCAAGTCCAATTTCTTCTATTTAAACCATCTCTCACCAATATCTGGTATTCCTATGGCTTTAGCAATGGATTCAGATGAGAGTTCAAACTTCATTCCTACTAGGTTGACTTGGTGATTTTGTAAACTAAGAATGAACAACCTAGTCAAGTCTGAGTGGCTTTCGGCCTGTTTAATCTTCTCACAAAACTGGTAACATCCAACATCTTGAAAACAGGTAAGTATCATTGGAGAGGAGGTGATTTGAATGGTATCCAAGGCCTCAAACCTATTAACCCTTCCTCCCTTGTGCTTTGGCTTGATAGGCCTTTGGTCTTCATCACTGCTGGTATGAATTTCTTCTTCAGACATGGTGACTGGCCTAGAACAAAGGTTTTAACTTGTTTGAGAGCCTTTAGGTCTAGAGAGGGAAAATGAGTGATGTGAGGGAAATTTTTTTCAAATTAGGGCCAAATGAAGTATGTCTAGCACAAATTCAGAGTTTTAGGAGGAGGGTTGTTTGCACTAAGTATCCTTACCCCTATGAAAACTCTTAAAATTGCAAACCCTGCCCTAAGAGGTCAATAAATTGATTTTTATGGAGATTAAGGTTTAGTCACATTAGGCCTCTAAACACCTTCTTGCTTATGAAAATGACTGCTTGCAAGGTAAGGAAAAGAGCCACCAACATTGTTTGACTAATTGCAGGAGATTTGGAGGCAAAAACTCTTTTTTTTGGTCCTTTTTCAGAAAATTGAGCCAAGTTCTATCTATGTGTAGTGCCTACCCCGGTGCGTAGCACCACCCAACTGCACGTTCAGTTCGGGTCAGGTTGGCAGGTTTATGCGTAGCGCCGGGACGAGTCGGGCTGGAAATGGGCCTATTGGGCCTGTCGGAGTGCAGCGCCGAGTGAATGTGTGCAGTCGGGCCGTTATGGGCCTATGCATAGTTCCTGCTCAGGTGTGTAGCGCCCGCTCAGGTGCGTATTTCCACACTGCCGGTGCGCAACGCAGTGTAAAATAACACTGCCGCTACCTCCTTTGTGCGCAGTGCCGATGGCTAGGTGTGTAGCACTGGCCTTGGTGCGCATCGCCTGAAACCTTTCTTCAAACTTGCACAAAAACCCTTAAAAAATTCTCTTAACGGTTTTCTCTCTTTTTGAAATGACAAATGAGGTTGAGAGAAAAGGAAATGAGGCTTTATAGTCTTTTGAAAAATAAATTTGTGAGCCCAAACCCTCTTTCTAAAGTTTATTTCCCTTTACTTTTTCTCACTGTGATTTTTGTCCTTTTTGGTCCTATAGGTGGCAGTTTGACATAAAAAATGGCTTTTTCCTTTGCTGAAGGCCTCTTAGTGTTCTTCCTGTACTAACAAAACTTTCATCAAGTTCAAGCATGTTCCCTCAACCCACTTTGGAAAATGAACCTTATTTATGATGTTCAACACTTGCAAATAGCAGATTTGTGATAATTTGCCATATTTTCCTTTGACTGTCACTCTGTCATGTGTCTCAGTGTGAATCAATCGAAAACTTCTTAATGTGAAAACCCCAGCATAAACAACCCTTTTATCCTTTATGTGTGCCATTATTGTGAAAAATGTTTGATTTGTTTGTCTTTATCAATTTTCCTGTAGGTAGCTTATCTTGACAGTCCTGGAGAAGTGTTAGTTATGGCTAACCTATCTCTTGCGGAATATACCTTGATAAAGAAACCATTTTGGAGGCTTTACTGCTCTTAAACCAGCTACATGTTTGTTCCTTTGATCAGTTTTCAAATGATGTATGTCCAGTGAGGGAGGTGAGTTTTCTAAACCATTTTTGTGCTTTTGCTGGCCACTTCTGTTCTTGCAGGTGCCTACATAACTTCTGCCCTTTGATCACTATCCCTTTTGGAGTTAGACAACTCATTTTATCAACTATGAACATATGCTTGTCATAACTACTTCCTAGGGAAATTTTACCTCTTGCCTTGCCTCCTTTGATTATTAGAAAAAGCCTCTAATTGTTCCTTTGAGAATTCAAACCTTGAACTGATATTTCTGGCACTTTTCTGTCCCTTTGGTAAAGTGGGGTACTGGTGTTTAGGTCTGCCTCCTTTGATCCCTTTAGTTCTCTGATTTTACCTTTTGAAACCTCATATTTTTTGTGCCAATACTCTTTTCCCTTTCAACCCTTGATGATGTGGAGTCAATGCCTCTTTTCCAAAACCCTAAAGGGCAGTTTGAAATCCTCTGAGGCCATCTGTTGTTATGAAGGAGGCTCTTTGTCATTATTTGATCATTTTTGTCCATCTCCCCAAACTGCTAGGTTTTAGGGCTGCTTAGGAAAAAGTAAATAGTGTTGTCTTCTGAGTTCTCTAAAAATTCTCAAACTCATTCATCATTTCTAAAAGTATTCAATGTTCTCTTAAAGGAGTTTAGGTGGCCTTTGCCCTTGTAACCCTAGTACTAATTTATGCTTGGTCAAAATTAGTCACAAGCTCTGATTTTCATTATAAATATGCTTGCTGCTTTCTTCTTTCTATGAATGATATTCTTGTGATGATTTTCCCATTACTTTAACTCATGCCACGTTGATGGACACTTGATCCTCTTGTAGAAATGTGAGCAAAGGGCAACTGTCCCTTTGCAAGATTCATGCTTTAGGCCAAAAAACCTTCCTTGAATAACCTCTTTGATTAGTTTGGACAAGATAACATGTCCTTTTCTTTTTTAAATGTATTTTCTTCATACAGGAAAAGCAGAGATGTTAGGATACCAAATCCACCCTATGACCTTGCGAAACCCTAGGTGACCTAGTTGAGGCTTTCTTGGACTTGGTTTTTGGACTGAGACCTAAAATTTAGGATCATGAAGGGTAAGATAGAGTTTATGATACAGTAATGTATTGAAGATCCAAAATCCAATGTACCTGATTTATCTAAAGAACCTACAGAGATAATTTGAGACCATCAGTGTTTGGGAGTATTTTGGGATACACAACAAAGTTGTTTGATTGGTGGGCTTAGGTAGTAGTGGGGGATTTTTTAGGCAAACAAAACAAAGGATTTGGGCCAAAGGTGGAAGCATATAGACATAAAGAGTGACATAATCCACTAATGGGTTTCTGGGACTGGCAAGTAGAGCTGGACATGATGGAAATATGAAATAGTGAAAAATTATCTTTAAGGATGATGAAGGCAGTGAGATTTCTAGAACTCACAATGTTCATGAACTTTGTTTCTAGAAATATATGGAAATCATTTAGTCATCTATGAAGGCAAAAATTACTAATGACTAACAACTTATTTACACCTTCATTCATGATCAACTTAATGTATAAGGAACCAGCAATCTTAATATGTGAGCAGCAGGTATTAAGCAGATTAAATACAGAATATCAACACATAATCATCATGCACATAGACAACAGATATAACTGGAAACCCATAAGGGAGAAAACCAAATCTTATTATTTTTGTGATGTAAAGGCAAGCTCTAACTCCCTCTCACCACTGATTTTTTGTAGCCTCCAACCTATAGGAAGCTACTACCTCAAATTCTGCAAGCTACAACTTGCAAGGAATCTCCAACTCCCATCTTTTTTTTACATGCTACAACCCACAGGAGGCTCCTACCTCAACCAGCTCCAACTAGACATCTATCAAGCTACAGCTTGAAATGGAAGCACCAACTCCCATGTATTTTCTATAGGCTACAACCCACATGAGGCTCCTACCTCAACTAGCTACGACTGGATTCCTATCAAGCTAAAACTTGATATGGAAGCACCAACTTCCTCACACTACTATAAAAAATTATGTTGATTTACCTGGAAATCAACTCTGTTTTACTCCTTCAGTGCTATCCTTCTAGCATTCAAATCTGCTTTATATCATCTCTGGATCTTCACAACTTCTCTATCTCTTTTGTATTCTTCTTCCACTCTCTAACCTCTTTATGCATATCACAATAACATCATTTATAGAGATCAATTCATAGCTGTTTTCATTCCATATGGGAATATGAAATGAATAGGTATGATTCTTTTCATTCCACCTTCTCATTTCCTCGCTCAGCATTTCAGGATGTTACAACTATATATACTCATTTCAGTATTTAATTGGAGTTTTTCTTTATCTATAGAGACTTGCCTTTGCAACACAAACACTATAAAATAAAAAATACATTTATAGTTACAATCAATTATTTTACTCATCCCTTTCAGTTTCTTAGCTTTTTTGTGCATTTTTCCTCTTCTGCTTGTTGTCCTTTTGTATTTTCTGTTATTGTCATTATATTCCAACTTTGCTGCATAACTGCCCCTTTTAGCCCAAGCCTTTTCATTTGCCTTATTGCCGCAACACTGTTCTTCAGGAGCTCCTAGTCCTTTGCTCTATGTTCATGTCTTTCCTTGTAACGTGTGGGGTATGACCCACATAACTCCCTTTATACATGAAACAGATTACAAATCCAATTTTTATCAACAAACATACGTTTTGTGATCAAATAATGCATATTAACATAACATACTCTTAGCAATCAAACAACACGTATATAAAATACACGAAACAGGGCTATCGGGTCCCACAGTACATTGAACCAATCACATTTCATCGCAAATACTTTCCCGCAGGTTTCCCACTCTACCGATAGCCATAAACCATAAACCATGTGATCTGCAATATGCACTCGTGCGCAGTGCTGACACGTGGACTCCCTTTATCACATCGCGACATTTGATCCTTACCATATTGCAAACAAAAAAACATACCTTGCGATGTCTTGATGTTAAAACCTATTTCTTGCGGGATGCGATGTTGTGCAAGGTCGACACGTGTCCCTCCATTTCACATTGCAAAACTTTAAACTTAACTTGTGGTCGCCTTACTGCTATCCCCTAATCGTTACGATGTGCGGTATGTGCGTGAGGTCCACATCATCATGCCACGTCATCATAAATTACCTGCAATATGTGGGGTCAGGGCCACGTCGTCTGCCACATCATCGCCACATCACTACACATCATCTTCATGTCACTGCCATGTCATCTTTACGTCACTGCCATGTCATCTTTACGTCACTACCATGTCATATTTATGTCACTGCCATGTCATCTTTACGTCACTAGCCATACTTCATAGTTCGCAATTTATAACTACTTAAATTAGTGGTTAACCTCTATTTCATTCGATCTGCAATATTGCGTCGTGCCAACACGTGTCCCTTCTCCACTTCGCATCACACATAGAATAACTTACCCTGTGACGGCCTTAACACTTAGCCGCTAAATTAGCGATTTCTGAAATCACTCCTGGTGTGATTCAATCTCCGCCGTTCATCTCTCGTCTTCCCTTCTGCAATCTAATCCTGACTGTACGTTCACCTCCCTTGGAATTATTCAAAGAATTCTCTGCCTTAGTCAATTTTTCTGTTCTTTATACTATCGCGCTCTATAACTCTGGTTTATCCACATTGTTCCTCTTGAGCCTGTTCCTGAGCTTGTATTTGTTATTGAATCTCAGCCCGAGTTATCACACTCAACATATACCTTTTCATATTGATTAAAGCCCTCTCTTTCTCTCGGCTCTCGGCTCTCTCTCTTGGCTTCATTATTTTTTTTTAATTGGCATCTTCCTCTCGGCTCTCGCATCTTACTTCTTTTTCTACGTGTCAAATCTCTGGTCCTTGTTGTGTCTTGCAAATACGATTTCCTTCTGCTGTGGGCTGAAGCAATTCGCTGCCTCTCTGCTTCATTCGCTGCCTCTGTTGTCTTTTCTTCTTTGCTTCCTCTATCGCCTTACTGCCTTTGGTGCCTTCTTAGGTGCATTCGCTGCCTCTCCTACATTTTCTGCCTCTGTACATTCGTTTCCACTCTGCTTTTGTTGCTTCTTTGCTACCTTTGGGGACTTTGGTGCCTTTCTACTGCCTTTACATTATTGTTGGTTCTGGTGCTGCTCCTTTGTGCTCCTTTTCCATCAATGACAATATTTCCAACACAATAGATATCACAAACCCTCACTATCAAGTCATCAACTCTACCTAGGGTTCATCCTTCATATAAACCAAAACTTATAAAGCCGACAACTTTTTAGAGCCCATAATGTTGTTGGGCTATCAATTGCTTCTACATCATGTGTTTCATGTTCACGTTCTCTCCACTCAATCATGGTTGGTTGAAATGACTTGTAAATGAAAAATTAGGAACATTCCAACCTTGTGAGAGAAAGTTTGGAGATTTTCAATGGTGATATTATCATGTTTTGAAAAAATCATGATGCCTGCGCATTTTTTCCCTACATACAATGCGTTTTTGTGCAATTTATATCCTAAAAAACCGTGTAGCCATGGTAATTTTTTGTTTAGAAAATTATCGCAGTACATGGCCCCAATGAGGAAACCTCACGCACCCCTGCAAGTTATTTTAAAAAATAGAAACCCTCCTTTAAAATCATCCTAAAGATTAAAAAGGAAATATAAACAGTTGAAATGCAAGATATTGAAGATATTTGTTACCTCTAAGAGACGATTCGTTGAATGGTTCACTGGTTCACCCGATATCAGTTCTGGAAGTTCTACGGTAAACACCTTTTTTACTACTCGAAAAATGAAATGGTGAAAATAACTTTTATTTTTCAACTTTTATAATCTTTTATGAATAAATTGTTATTATTTTATTCCTTTGAACTTTTAGAAGTTCAAATTTTCAATATTTTTACCATAATGAACAAAAATTAACGTAATTTTTCGAGTTTTATGTGAAGAGAATAGGTTGCGTTTAAAAGAATGAATCATTTTGACGCAAACAGAAAATCCTATCACCCTTGCCATTAACTCCCTCTCGGTCGATACCCCCTGCCCTAGCTCCCCCACCAGGAGTGTACACGGTACCGGTCATGGCCACCCTCTCTCTTCCTAACTTGACCCTTGGGATTCCCGTTTGGTACCTTGATCCTCCAGCCCCCACCTTGCCTGGTCAGCCCAAACCTTATATCGCTTTGACCCCGGTTCAACCAGTCCCCATGACTGCTCCCGCTGCATCAGTGCCTCAGTCACCTCAACAGGAACCACCTCCTGTTGTGACCGCTTCGGGTAAGAAGGGCAAAGCTCGCAAGGGGGCATCAAAGGACAAGGCTGCCCTGACAACCTCTGCTCCTCCTCAGCCTCCAAAGCATAACATCCAGTGCGCTTTGTGTGATGTTGTCGGTCATGCCTCCCATACCTATCCTAAATTATTTCATCTCAAGCCCATGGTTAATGTCACGTTCTCTAAGTCCGCGGTCCCAGAAGCCTCTATTCCTTCCGCGACCGCGGCCAAGAACCCCAAGACTCTTCACACCAACCACCCCTGTGCTTTGTGTAATCTCCATGGCCATTACACCCATCTTTGTCCCCGCCTCGAGGACTTCCGCACCTCTATCGCTGCGGTCCACCAATTCGAGGCCAGGCGCAATGAGTCCACCTCTCTCCTATCTGCACATTCTGCTTCAGCAGAACTACCAGCTATGACCGCTCCCATTGACATTCCACCTCCTGATGTCGAGATGACGGAGCCTTCGTCCAACATTTTTTACCTATCATCATCCATGAGACCCTCGGGGAACATTCCATCTGAATCCTCCCCTGTTGTTTCGCTTGACCTTCCTTCAGCGATCATCTTGGGCTCAACATCGGTAGATCCTTCATCTACTTACTCTTCGGTCACCCCTTGTGACGATGCGCATGTGAACCTCTCTTCTCATGATGATGATTCAGGTCACTTCACCACGTCAGGTGGTCTTTCTTCCACCAGTCACCCCATCGTCTATCGCGATGACGACATTATGGAAAAAATCCCCACCCCTGACGTTATCTATTCCCCCTTACATCAAACCCAGGCGTTCACACCACATCCACCTTGTGGCCATTACATTGAAACCCAATGTTTGGGTAAGGGGGCACCCACATTTGAGAGACCAAGAGAAGCCATTCTCCACCACTCTCCTAGTGTATCTGGTCGTGTTGACTCTAGACCCAGTATTCTTCCACATTTAGAAGAACCTCTAGAGTCCCATATCACTTCAGATCACTCTCGGGACGATACCCCTCATCGTTCCCTCATCTTACATCAGCAACCCAGTCTCTTAGACATTATTGTTGACCAACCTATAGCTTTTCTACGAGAGCATCAGTTCATTATCTCCAAATCCTCCTTTTGGGATAGTGACACCAGGTATGCCAATTCGGAAACTTAAAGTCCATTTGATCCCATAATGCAGTACCAAAAGATATTGGTAATCCTCCATTTCCTTTCTCAAACTACATAACCATAACCAGAACAAATGGCACACCACATCATTAAAATGTGTTTAGAGTCCATCTACTCTGATACATATGGCATGCCCACAGCATGTTACACAAAATCAAAAACTGGGGGCACCACCTGCCCCTTCATACATCACTGGGGGCACCATACGCCCCTACATACATCCTAGGGGGCACCACATGCCCCTACATACATCACTGGGGGCACCATACGCCCCTACATATATCCCAGGGGGCACCACATGCCCCCCCCCCTAATCACTATCTGGAGGATCCCGAGCCAATGGCGCTGCCCTTGCAGCCTGTAGATCACGCATCGCCTGACCGGCTATCGCCATGCGCCGCATGACACCTCGCCACTCCGAGGGAAGACCAACACATGGCTCTATGAACTGGTCGTCTAGATCCTGCCACCCGCGCTCTGATACTCCGGTCAACAACCGTTCACATCTATATCGGATGTCCTTCAGTAGGGCAGCTGCATCCTCATTTTGCGCTGCTCTCGACCCTGTAGCTCCAGACGCTGCCGGTCATCCCATATATCCGTCCGGTTTCACCGGTGCTATATCTGCATACCAAAAGTACATGAATCAGTACCTTACATTACTATTCAACATACTTTAACATGCCCATACAAGAATAACAATCTGTCACTTACCATCGGGCCCCCAGACTCGACCAGGCGGAAGTGGCAGGTCCGGATCTCCACAATAGCTCATCCCACTGTAGGGATAGTCATCTATGTACAAAGGCATCTGATCCCAATGGGAAAAAAACTCCGGTCGAAACACTCGCCCGACCGCCCCTCCTCCTCCTCTGCACAGTAGCCGTCCCCAACGGCGCATCCTGGGCTCTCTCGGGCCCCCATCTGGAAGCTGTACATGAGGCCTCAAGGTCGGGATCTTCTCAAAGAAGAAGGCGCACAACAAAGTCCCATATGAGCAGTCATGGTTCACCTGCCGCCTACATAGTGACAATTGTCGCTTTAGCGACGCCAACAACATTTGGGCCCACCCATAACACTTTCCACTATCATCATCTACTCCCCAGTGATGTGATGGAACGCCTGGGTGCCCAAGATTCGCAGCACCGCTGCGGCCACTGCACGGGTTTCTAGCCTCTCTAGATCCCCGATCGGTATTCGAGTCCCTTTGACTTGGAGACCCGGTCGACAATGACGTTCCACGAATTCCATGATATGCCGCCCCCGCGGCTACACTGGCTGAGTGTTTCCCACCATCCCTAGTGGCGGGAAACCAGTCAGGAAGTACACGTCCTGGACCGTCAGTTCGATCTTGTGCCCCTGCACCACAAAGATCTCCTGATCTGGATCCCAATAACTGATTATCCGGGCCAGTAACGGTTCCCCTGCTCTCATCAATGGGTTCTCCACAAACTTGAGAACCCCAAATCTGGCCAATACACGACGGACGCCCTGATCCGCCTGGATCTCTGTCCGAAGTGTCCCCAGATCTCTCTCTCTCCAGTTGACCCATAACTCTGCCATACCTGCACAAACACATCATTTTTGTCAGTGATCAGATCGGGAAAACCATAACCAAACACCAAAACCCAACTTCCAGCCATAAAACAGCACCAAACCCCCCTCATCTCCCAGGTCGCAGTATTCTACCATTTTCTGGACCAGGTCGCACTTTTTGCCCTTAAACCTGCATCCTAGGTCGCACTTTTTTCCCCAAAAAGTGCGACCCAGCCGTAGAGATGAAGGAGGGGTTGTTTCTAGGATTTTGGGCCCTAAACTGAAAAAGTAATCCATCAAAATGCAAGAGAAAGGTTAGGCCTCCTACCTCCAACTGACAGATCTCGATTCCACCGGTCGGTTTGTCCGCTACGTTCGCCGCAAGATTTAGGGCCTTCTCTCCTCTCCACATTCACCACAGCAACAATAGCAAATGAATGATTTTGGAGGGAAAACTGCCTTATTAAAAGAGAACCACTGTTTCTTCTTTCGACTGCTGCGACCACACCGTAGCCCTGTTTGCCGAACCGTCAGCATCGCTGGAAAGCTCTCACCAAGCTCTCAAATGGGTTTCTGTTAGTTTTGGTGATTTGATACTTCACTTGGGCACATTTTGTCCAAGAAGGGTCACTTCACCGCTCCTTAAAATCGAATTTCCTCACTTACGACACTTGTACTTGGGGCACCATCTTGCTCCCTTACTTGTCCACGTTCGTGTCGATTTTCGTCATGAGTTCCCACTTTTTACTCATGCTTCTGGGGTCCCCCATTAGGGCCCTTACTGTGTGGCAGCACCATCGAGTCGCCCTTGTTTAGAGCATCCAAGTTGAGTCATCATTGCATCTATGGAGTCTATACCACGTCCCTTTGCACCCCACTATAGCCCTCCACCCTTCATTGCTTGGTCTCTCTCTTGTGCCGCACATTATGACCTTCAGTCTCACTGTCCCCTATCCCTTATGATCTTGTGTCAGTAGCTGCCATGTCATCCATGCTCTTTATGCTCTAACAAGGGAAGTCGTCCACTCGCTACTCAGTCCTTCCCATTTCCACTATCGTCATTAGTGTCAGTCTGTCCGTTGCTCTATTGTTTTCTCTCGTGCCTTAGTTGAGGATCTCTCATTGCCTCACCTATGGCGGACTTCCTTCTGTCGACATCAGCACATTCATTCCAGAAGCAAGGTCTAGAGGGCGGTGTACCTTGGTTCCAGCTTCCACTCTTGTTCGGTGCCTCGGATCAGGCAGGGGGATCTCTCATTTCCCTTTGACTTGATTGTTTCTCCAGCTCCTTTCAGCATGATCGAGCTTCGTATACTTGACGGTCCAGTGACCCAGCAGCAGCTCTTGACGATTCCCGGGTGCGTGTGAGATGTCTCAACCCTCATGAGGGGGTGGCCCTGCAGGTAGCCCCCCACATGCCCGGATGACCTCTCCTTTGCAGCCTTTGATGCCGCTCCAGATTTTGATGATGATGGCCTTAGCCACTTGCAGCACCTCTTTGATTTGCATGTATCAGTCAGATTTTGTGAGCCCTTCCCCATTTACAGGGGGCATTTGGGTTGTATTTATCTCATGTACTCAGATATTATTTTACTAGTCCTGGCTGTTATCCCAGGCACAGCATGTATGTGAGACTCTTCATTGTATTCTTATCTGGCTCCTGCTTATGCCAGCTGTACTTTATGGTTCGGTCCCTTGTTTATCGGACACACTATTCTTTTGTACTTTGTCTCGGCGGGCATAGGTATGCCTCCCCCGCCACCTTCAGCACAGGTACCCTCTCATAAAAGAGACTTGTTGCACCTGCGAGTCTCGTCTCCTCCGGGTCTAGTCCTTCAGCACACTATCTACCTCACCTTTCTCTCTCTGACTTCCCTTTTGTTGTCTAGTGATCGAGTTCTTACAACATACTTCGGTCATACGATTTGCTCCTGACACTCGCACGCTGGGGGGCAATCTGTTACACCGTTTTTTGGTCATCTAACCTATTATCATTAGATGGACCCAAGTACACCATGTAAGACCAGTTTTACCCTAAGTAAAACTGCTTTCACTATGTTAAAACAGGAAACCCTAAAAGGAAATATTAAACAAACCCATATTTGTTTGATTTTCCTCATGGAATAATTAATTAAACCATAATTTAATTATTATTCCCAGTCATGTTTAACCCAAAAACAAATAAATTAATGAGATAAACCCTTAGTTATCTTATTATTTTCTAGGAATAATTATTTAAATCTTATTTAGATAATATTCCTTGTTAAATATGACCAAATCACCCACCAATAATCAAATAAATCATTATTTATTTGATTATATTCCAACCACTTCCTTAAAAAGATAAATAAATCATTTATTTATTTATTTTTCACTAATCAAGGGATTTGACCTAAGTCAAACACCCTTTCCCTCCAACAAATATAATAAAATATTCCATAAAGGTGGATCTAGATTTGGTTAACATTATTTTAATCATGCACCAAGATCTAGAATGACCCAATATTTTGTTATAAATAGGAGGGTTCTTCCCCATCATTCCTCACCTTTTGTTGCCTATTAGATCACTCTGGATCTATACACTTGGTCTCATTTTTCCATCATTT